>JAJMGI010000037.1:0-159420 GCA_030568615.1 Suhomyces bokatorum | reverse complement strand
TTCAATACTCCAGAAAATCCATACTTCAATACTCCAGAAAATCCATACTTCAATACTCCAGAAAATCCATACTTCAATACTCCAGAAAATCCATACTTCAATACTTCAATACTCCAGAAAACCATACATTTCAAAAGTCTTTCTACACATTAAACTGTTTCAAAGGCTACTTAAGTTCCTTCTCTCAAAGTCAACAATGTTGTAGGCACTCCATTTGGAACAAATTTTGCGGATGTTGGAACCTGAACAACCACGCTTGCTGTACGTCCATAAAGAGCAAAATTGGTTCGAGTAGTTGTAAAATCACCAGTCCAAGTCGAAGTTACAGTAGTCGTGGGAGTTGGTACTTCGATGACGATAGTAGGTTTTCCGTCTGGTCCCATTTGAGTAAGAGTGCTTGTAAAACCCCTAGCCCAAGTAATCGTTTTATGAACTTCAGTGGCCCCGGGTGTTACTGTAGGTAAAACAAATTTTGCACTACTTGTAGTAGCATGCATGCCAATAATTGTCGAACTCAACTCAAGTTGCATTGGTTTTGCTAATTGCGATGGAACTTGAACAATCACACTTGCTGTCTGCCCATAAAGAGCAAATTTATTAACGGTGGTAGTGAAATCCCCAGACCATGTCGATGTTACAGTAGTCGTGGGAGTAGGTGCTTCGATAACAATAGTAGGCTTCCCATCTGCTGCAATTTGGGTGAGAGTACTAGTAAATCCCCTACCCCAAGTAATCGTCTTATGAACTACTACGTCTGTAGGCTTGATTTGCGCAGGGACATCAACGACCACAGTCACAGTCCCATTCTCTTCAGCAGGGATAGTATGTGTGCTTGATATCTTTTCATTCCAAGTCTCGGTTATCGTTACAGTTGATATTGCAACTTGATTGCTGGCATTTGTAGTGACATGAACTTCAGTACTTGTCAAACTCCGCGGAGATGTCTTAGGTTTATTCACAATGGATGGCACCTTTATAACCACACTCGCAGTATGACCAAGAATTGCATAATTTGTAATTGTCGTCTCATAATGTCCTGACCAAGTTGAAGTAACTGTAGTTGTTGGGGTGGGTGCTTCGATTACAATTGTAGGCTTTCCATCAGGACCAATCTGGGTAAGAGTGCTAGTATACTTGTTACCCCAAGTGATAGTCTTGTGCGTCTCAGTCGCAGGGACATTAATAACAACAGTAACAGGATTACCGTTATCAAATTCTGTATGTGTTGAAGTAACCTGCTTATCCCAAGTTTCTGTTACTGTGCTTAATGTGCCTTCGCCATTAATTTTGGTGAACTTTGCAGCTGTCTGCATATTGACTTGAGTAGTCTTGGTTTTGGTGCTTTTGGTAGTTGGCGTAGTTTTTGTTGTTGGTGTAGTCTCTGTGGTTAACAGTGGAACTTCAACAATTACGGTAGCTGTTCCTCCATAAACAGCAGGCTCAGTAGTTGTGGACGTAAAAGTACCAGTCCAAGTTATAGTAATAGTTGTAGTCGGTGTGGGAACTTCAATGAAGATTGTATCAGTTCCACCTGCTGGGCCCGTTTTAGTACTTGTTGCGGTGTACAGTTGACCCCAAGTCACAGTAGTAGTTACCCAGGGTTTTGGAACATCAATAATAACAGTACCTGTTCCACCCTTGGTAGCAGGAATTGTATGTGTGCTTGTCATCCTCTCCTCCCAAGTTTCAGTAATGGTGATTGTTGGAGTGGGTACATCAATAATCACTGTGGCTGTTTCTCCGGGATTTGCAGAGTTGGTAGTTGAAGTCGTGTAATCATTGGGCCAAGTCTCAGTGATTGTAACCGTTGGAATTGGTACTTCGATTTTCTCAGTATTCGTTCCGCCTGGTGTTGCAGTCTCAACGATAGTGGTGGTATACGAATTGGTCCATGTTTCAGTGACAGTTACAGTAGGTGTGGGAACTTCAATGATTATAGTATCAGTTCCTCCAGGTGGCGCTGTTTGAGTAGTAGTTGTAACATAATTTCCTGACCAAGTCGAAGTAACTGTAGTCTTAGATTTTGGCACATCAATTACTACCGTGTCAGTGCCTCCCTTTGGCCCTGATTCTGTAAATGTTGTAGTAAATGTTCCCGTCCATGATTCTGTGACAGTAACTTGTGGTTTAGGATTTTCAATAACGTAATAGTCTCTCAATAGTCCCCAATAATGTTTTGTGGTTGTGTAACGTCTGGTCCAAGTGTGGGTAAGAGTTACAGGAGATAAACGAGTGATTTTTGGAAGGTGAAAATCAGGAATCCATGGTGGTCCACAGGGAGGTGGTGGGGGGAAATCATGTTTTGGAACACATCTGGGGGGACGGCGAGGTGGGTAGCACATTACCTGCATTGTAGGTTTGGCTCCTTTTTCTCCAGTAACAATCATTGTGACATTATCAGTATATGGCCAATAAATTGTTTCGGTCTCTTCTGGTTCAGGAACATGAACAATAGCAGTAACCATACCATCTGCTGTTACGTGGGAAGTACTTGAGAAAGGCTTCAGCCAAGCAGAAATTGTCACGTATGTTACTAAGCGATCCAGCAGAATAGTATTCTTTTTTTCTTCAGTAGTTGTTGGTGTGATCTTTTCAAATTCAAGACCTTTTCTCTGCAATCCATCTTTTTCTGAATCCTGAGCATAACAAATACCCAATAGAAAAGCAGAAGCTGCAAATAGTTTAAAATTTTTGAATTTCATAGGTTGAATATTGTAGAACAAAGTTCGAAGGTTCTCCATTTATATTTACAATTCATAAATTGGAGCTTATTTGATTTACTAATGAGCAAATCTAATTGTCTTACATATTATTCTAGAGCCCGCCTAAAGCTGTCAAGTAATAGCCTCTAAAAGAGCGTTAGTATACATGCAATTTTTAGTAGCAAATGCCGATTTGGATTCTCGTCTCATATGACTTCTTTGATCCTTTCACTTTCATCTTTAAACGCAAACGTTTTGGAACTTCGCCGAAGATTGATTCGACTATTTTCGTATAGTATTCTGGATCTGTACAATTCATATAATGTACACTTGAATAGAAATTTAGCCTCTAATGAATTACAACCATCACCTTGAATTTACAATTGGGTATTCAATAGGAAATAATTGGTGAGATTTTTGCATGATTTTTTGAGAATTTCTTGGTCAGTTGATACACTATGTCAAACGTCAACTATATACGTGAATGGCTTTTGAAAATTACATGTAATTAAATGACACCACATACATAACTAACTTGCTGCAACGTTCCTGTGCAAAATCATGATAATATTCAATAAATTTATTTTTTCAAAACTGTTTAAACTTAGCAGGTTGACTTCAATAATTCCTTGACATAACAAACCTAGGATCAACTCAAACTTAGTAAATGAGAAGTACAAAAGTAATTGTTAATGATTCAAAATAAGGGGAAACTCGGAAAGATTCTTATCTCTCCGAAAAAGAAGTTTCCATGGTCTGGGAATTTATTTTTCAGTTCATCACGCTCATTGACGTCCTTCGCTTTCATGAGGCTACGTTATGGGTCAATTTTGTTTTTCTCAAAAGTGCGTTATTCTTATCATACCTATAATTCGCCAGTAACAACTTATGTATCTTACTTGCAACTATATCATCAAGTGTGATTTACAAGCAAGCTAGCTTTATTATAGTACATTTCAATCTTTCCACTTTATTTGCCTAAATTGCCTCAAGTAATGTTATCGCACTTTCCACGTAAATCAAATAATTTTGTAACTACAAAAATCGGCTAGTATGGACGCCTTCGCTTATCTCGAGGAACAATATTCCTGTGAGATTAAAGTCAGATCTAAGGAACTAACAAGTATTGTTAATTAAATGTAAATGCTCTGATATAATATCCTTCTTGTGTGTATAGTGATAATTCTACATTATTTCAAATTTTGTCGAAATACTGAATTTTTCCAATTGTTTTGTTACTCTCCAAAGAAAACTCTTAATTTATCACTTCGCCAAGTCTTTGGTACACGTTTAAAACACGAGAAATCATGTAACATCTGAAGAATATGATTATGACCTATATGAAATAAAGTTTCACTAGCTATTTCTGGTCATTAGTGTTAAAGTATCCTTTAACACGGGATTACAATGTTTCCCCAAATTAATGACCATCCTCTTTTATTACTATTAAAAATGATTATTCAAAGTCCCTTAAAGCTCTTATAGTGAAGCATTGGGTATTTTTTTTGTAGAAAACAATAAGTAGTTCCGCCTTCCACAATAGTCCTGTTTCCTCTTGCAGACTCTCTTTCATCTTACCACTAAGAAAATAGTGCGGACAAAACTCTACAAAGGTAACTTTAATCCGCGTGGATACGAATAATACTTGGATCTATAATAACCACACTGAATTCCAATCAACTATTACTTACTAGTGTTGAAGTTGATAACTTTATCGATTTCGCACAATGCATCGTATTGTTCCACTCCACCACAGAACAAAATGCGGAAATGTCCGCCTATTTTTAGCCTGCCCTTGTCAACTTGGAAAATAAAGTGACAAAGACATATTTGTTTGTTTGAGCGGAATAGTAAAGCAAAACCTAAGTAATATGCATCTTGAAAGCAAACCATATATCGTCACTAGTGTCGTACTTACAGGGTAGTGGTCTTTCGAGATGCAGAAGCCTTATTATATAGAGAATATATTTCGACTTGAAATCATCAAAAAGATTAAATCCATGTAGAAAGAAATTGCTATTAAATAGCGAATTAAACTACTGAATTCAAGAAGGGACCTTTCTCTTAAGTAAAATAGATATCAACACTTCCAAACCCCCATAATAAGACATCAATTTCATTATTGCACAGTTGCTATTCTTGTATAGACAAAAAAAACTAAGAAATGAAAACGCTTCAAAATTTTTAGCATCCAATTTATTTGGTCATTCTTGGTCATACACTCAAATGGAGTTAGAATCACTGGTATTCACTCTTTGTTGGTTACAGTGCCAAATTCCGTCATCTTGACATAAAAATGCGGACACAAAATTGGAATGCAGAGAATTTTGATAAGCCCGATAATGATAAGGCTCGGCCCGAACTTTATTACTCAAGGATCTATCAGATCAAGACCGCATTGATCAAATGAAGCATTCTATGCTTTAATAGCCTAAATAAGGTGTTCTCTCTTAATAGGCAATCTAATCCAAATTGGAAATTTGAACTAGGCTGTAGCAGTTTAGTTCTAGAAGTCGGCGTTCACCGTCAATTTAAGTACCTTAAATTAGTCATATATCATAACAGATTTATTGTTCAGTCAATAAAATAAAAATTGGGTGAAGCTTTAAATATCTGTCCTTTCCTTATCAAAGTTTACAACGTTATCTTTGGCCAAGATTTATATCATAGAAAGGTATAAATATCCCTTGAATTTGAACACTTCAATAATTATCAGAAATGGGTAGAGAAAAGGATTCAGCAAAAGGATGCGTCCTGGTCAAATCAACCGATACAAGTAACAATGATATTAATGTTTTACATACAATTATATCTCCTCATACGGGAAAGGAGGTTATAATTTCCACAGATCAGGATGAAGCAATGCAGTATGCTATGAACGGTCCCGGGACCTATGATAAAGAAAGAGACAGAAAGTTATTGTGGAAGATCGACCTCTTTATGATGCCCATTATGTGTATGCTTTATTGTCTTCAATTTATGGACAAGCTTTCCAACTCATATGCATCAATCTTGGGATTAAGAAAAGACTTAAACATGCAAGGTGGTATGTACAGCTGGACGGGTTCAGCCTTTTATCTTGGGTATTTATTTTTTGAATTCCCTGCAACCAGAATTTTGCAAAGATTTCCTGTCGCCAAAACGGTGGGAGTATTCGTCATTTTGTGGGGTGTGATTTTATGCCTTCATTCAGTTCCAAGGTATGCTGGATTCATTGCCTTGAGAACCATTCTCGGTATGTTAGAACTGAGTGTCACGCCAGCTTTTGTCATCATTACTGGACAGTACTACAGAAAGGAGGAGACTTTTTTGAGAACCGCCCTCTGGTTTTCGTCCAACGGAATCGGTGCCATGTTAGGCAGTGGTGCTATTGCATACAATGTTTTTGCTCATAGAGAACTGTACCATTTAGAAGCATGGAAATTGATTTTCATAGTTACTGGAAGCTTAACAATATTTTTGGGTATTGTTATAATCTTGCATATTCCCGATTCACCTTCTAAAGCGTGGTTTTTAAATAAGGAAGACAAAATGTTAGTCGTTGAAAGAATTCGAGTGAATCAACAGGGATTTGGTTCCAAAAAGTTCAAGAAACATCAATTTATTGAAGCTTTCACCGACAGACACACTTGGCTCTTTTTTGCATTTGCTTTTTTTACTGACATTCCCAACGGAGGACTCACAAATTTTTCCAGTATATTGTTGACCGAAGGATTTGGTTATAGTACTGGAAAAACATTACTTATGCAAATGCCATTCGGTGCAGTTGAGTTTGGAGGTTGTACATTATTTGCTTTTCTATTCCGTTATTACCCAAATAGACTCGTTTGGGCTATGCTTGCTACAATGATAAGTTTCTCTGGAACAGCCATGTTAGGATTTACACATTCCAATGAGGTGGGTTTAGCTGGATATACTTTGACGAGTCTTGCACCACTTGGATTTATTTGCTGTCTTTCGAGCATTGCAAGTAATGTTGCGGGTCACACCAAGAAAGTCACAGTAAGTGCTATATTCTTGATCGGATATTGTGTTGGAAATTTGATTGGTCCCCAAACATTTTTGGCTCACGAAGCCCCTCACTACACAACAGCCAAAGTATGTATGACAGTCTTCTCGGCTGCTTCGCTCGCATGTCTTGGAGTTCTTTTCTTTAGTTATCACTATGAAAACAGAAGAAGAGATGGTTTGGACGTGGATGAATCTCAATATGAACATATTGAGAATATTGAGTTTGCGGATTTAACAGACAAGGAAAATCCCTACTTCCGCTACACTATTTAGCTTGTGTTGTCAAGCATTCAGATAGTCTACAGTTAGTTCGAATTTAATCATTTCTATATAATATACATACGTTCTAAAGTTTCTAGATCCAGTCTATTTGATTGCAATAACGTTAGAATCAGTTGTGTACTTCACTGGTGCAAGTGAAATGGTCTTATCGTCTAAATTGAACACGGTGTATGCGTGTTTCAAAAAGCTCACACCAACGATGTTGATATTGTATAATGACACAGAGCTCTCAATTCCCAAGGTGCAATCAGGAAGGAGCAAGTCACTATATGGCACCTTGATAACGGTATTGCCAAATTGAAGACTGAGGTACTGATCCGATGGGAGTTTACAGGATTGAACATGGAATCTGTTGGTGTCGGAGTTGTACGTTGCGCCGGAGATGGCCTGGCCTACATCAAGAAAGATGTCTTGTGGCAACCAGATATCAGCAGTCCCCGAGTCCAATATGACCGAAGTGTTCTTGGTGTCATGGGAATTTCCATTTGCATCAATAATATTTCCCAAATTTAAGGAAAGGGTACCTCCATCAATGTTGAAAGTTTCTAAAGTACCATCGTACTTAGCTTGGTCAATTCCTCCAAAAAGAATCGTTCCTTTGGTTTGTGAGTCGTCGGTCAAGTATAACGAAAACGCATTTTTCGCAATCAAGCCATTAGCTTGAAGCGTCTGAGGAAAAGTTTTGTACGAGTCAGAGGTGAAAGAAACTCCCATTATTCCGATATTTCTCGTGGTATGATTCACAGCGGCAAATGTAACGTCCTTAATGGTTGGACCGTTAGGCACAGTGGCTTGATCGTCGGCCCAATAACCAGTCGCAGTGTCATTTCCACCGTATTGGATGGAAAACTCCTGCTTGGTGGGGCGATAAGTAGTGGAAGTGCTCGAGTTAAATGTACCGTACGGAAAAGAGCACGTACCTGCACAATCACAATTGGATAGAGGGAGCCAAAGATCGGCACTTCCAGTATCTACTTGAAGTCCGATTTTTTGGTGGTCGGAACCAAACTCCAAGTCCAAATTAAAGTAATGCACGTAGTTGTCCAAAGCTCCACTGACCAGGTTTCCTGTAGAAAACGATTGCTTTGTGGGCAGATTAATCAGCCCTTGACCTTTTACCACGCTGAAATCAAATTGGACGACGCCATTGTTGGAATTTCTAGGGGATATCCGAGGAATTGAAGCACCGCTAACCAAGCTGGAAAGTAAAAGAGTGTATGCGAGGTTTTTGACCATGGTTATTGAATTTGCTTCCAATCTACGATAGAATCCATATATTTATACATGTCCGCTTGCCTGCTTGTGCTATCAAGGTCTCGTCTATTCATTATTTTGCTGGTTCATTCGCTTTCATGGAATAGCATTGTTAGCGCGGCTGGTTCCTGACGCTAAGGAACCGTTTGCTGGTACCATTTTGTGCGTGGGGTTTTGTGGCATCTCAGGTTCTATCGTGAGCGACTACATCAAAGAGACGAAAGCGTACGATTGCCGTTGACCATAACCCTGTTCTATGTGTAGAATAAGTATCGCGTCTTTGTTCCTTTCACTTACAAAGCTTCCTTGAATAGGCAGGGTTCAGCTCAAGGAACTTGCTCTGGAGAGAAACGGGTAGGCCAGCCAGTAGTGGATAGGAACCCAAGGAAGAAGGCAAGTATACACTCAACTGGCTGAGCCCGTACGTAAGAGCAAAGCAACCTAGAACCGACAAATAAAAACACTACCCTGTCAAAACTTTTCCTTCTCGTCTTGCAACGTTCGATATCGGGACATTTCACAAATCCGTCATACAACGTCACTTCTCAGTGTTAGTCGAAATCTCACTTTTTCTCATTCCCGTTCTTGTTGCTCCCCAGGCAGAATTAACACATTTTTTGGGGTTCCTATCTATCGGACAGTCCCAACATTGTTATCATTTGTTCCCCGAATTGATTGGCATTGCAAGTTGACACATTGGCCTCGTAAATGTTCTGCGGGACACCGTTACCATATTTTCCCGAATCCATCATAAATGGCACAATTAAATCCGGAGTTATCAGTCACATTCTCCACCAAGGGTTGCATCAGTCCAATCCCTACAATCAGCACACTCACTACAATCAGCACCTATTCAGCATATTCTTCCATGTAGACACTTCATCATGTTGGCCCTACTTTCGCCGACCTTTCGGCCTGAGAACAGTGCTCGCCCCACTTTACCATATTAATTTATGCCTAGACTAACACCGTTTGCCAGATTGATACTCAAAAACAAAACCGGCACACTCCGCTCCTGATGGCGGGAAGGTGGGGTCAATGGACAATCTTCCCTAAAACTTCCCGAATTGAGGCCGATTCCAGACTTACACCCCCAATCTCGGCCCGTACCTCGACAAATTCGCTGTGGTCACCTCCCACATTATCGTACCCTGCAACACGTGAAGCCCACTTGGTAGTAGCCGTCGCCATGGGCAGATTATCCGAAGTACGGACCCCGCACTTTATGTGGCATGGGAGTTCGGCAAATCTCGGGAGAACGTGGCGCGACTCCAACGAGAACATCTGCACATGCACCGGGACGCCACTGGCCCCACCTCGCTCGTCCAATCAGCTTCCAGCTCCGCTCCTCCGACTCCACGTTTCACCTGAAACCCCATGGCTGGCTCCAGGCTCCACCAGAGTCCCTGCGGAAAAAGAAACCAAGATGATCTTCCCCATGTACTGCACACAGCCCTCGCGAAAATTTTAGGTCTTCCCCACCAAACGTTTTGGGACCTAGGGCGGGCGACAAACTGTACGGGGTTGTAACTTTGTGAGCCACTCCCTTCTTTCTTCCTAAGCACTAAGTCTATACTTCCTTCCTTTCCACTCGAGGAGATCCATCACAGGCTATCCAGTCACGTTCTCGACCCTCTATTCGTCCGATCCGTCAGCCACACTCCCGTTGTTTACTGGTTTGTGTCCCGATAACACCTCCCACTCCCTCTCGTTCAAGGTCCCCATCCACGCCAGGCCCGTGCCAACGCAGCGCCAGTCAATCGCCGTTTTCCCATTCCACCACCGCCAGAGCCCACCCCTGCCCCAATGGAGGACCCGCCAGACAAGAAGAAGGACCCCTCGTCTAGGCCCTACAAGTGCCCTCTATGCGACAAGGCGTTCCACCGTCTCGAGCACCAGACTCGCCACATCCGAACCCACACCGGCGAGAAGCCCCATGCATGCACGTTTCCCGGCTGCTTCAAACGCTTCAGCAGAAGCGATGAGTTGACACGTCACTTGCGGATCCACACCAACCCCAACTCTCGCAGAAACAAGAACTTGAACAAAAACATCAACTTTGACGAGCCCGTGGCCATAGCAAAGTCCAAGAGGAAGTCCCCCGACAGCGATGAAGGCAGCGACACGCCCATGGTGCCGGTTGCTGTGCCTGAAGAAGCCGCTCCTCCTCGCACGAGTCCCAAGGGAGTCATCGCAGTCAGGCTGCCACAGCTGCCCAGTGACTCAGAAGACTCCAAAATGGCCATCGATTCAAAGGACACTCCTATCGCAGACCCTGCTGATGTTTCGCCCTCGACAGCAACACACCCAGAACCCCAAATACCTCCCATTAAGGTGGCCAATAGCAACCATGGAGTCAATGGTGCTAAAGTCGCCCCCATCCCAGTCACAACCCCAGGGGCTTCTGCAAACAACGCAGGTAGTGGATTTATGGATATTCTCGCCAGTGCCGCGTCAGAAGAACTCAAGCTTCTCGCCACCAACACCAAGTCATTGCCATCCTTAACCGATTACTTCGGGGTGTCCAATTCCAGGACTTCTCCTCCTCAACCTGGCTCGAAAGTCTCTCCGAAGTTTGACGTAAAGAATAATACCATCTTCCACCTTGCCAATGGTCCTGAACATTCGAGCAATAATCTCCAATACTTGTCGAATGTGGCTGCATTTTCAAAATCGGACAAATCAAAAAGTTATACCAGTTTAGCACCATCCAAAAAGCAATTCATGAATACGCTATCTTCATTCCAAACGATGACTCCTATTAATCCCCCTCCCATCCACCAACCAATAGCATCAAAGAATAGAACCTTAGAGTCGTCATCTGACATGGACTATGTCAAGCAAAGATTGAAAAAGTCTCGTCCCAACAGTCCAAACCCTAATAATTTCACATTACCCAATTCACCTGTATTAGGTTTATCCCTGGCTAACACTCCAATCATCTCAGCTAATAACAGTTCTACCAATTTGTCCTCCTTCTTCATGACACCTGCATTAAGATCTACCAGCAACTCGGATACTTTGAGGCCACATCATCCCAGATCAGATGGTACGGAACCAACCACTCCGCCTTCTATTTCTGGCCAAACACCCAAGACATCGCCCACTTCGGAAAGTACTCGTGCGTCAAAGAATGCTTTGCCATCATTGAGAAGTTTGAATCTTGATTTACCTTCCAACCTATCCATGCCTAGTCTTTCGAGTGACTTCTTCAAGGAGTCACAGTATTTCACTCCTCCAAAGCACAATATGCTTAGAAGAGGTAATTCTTCCAATGAGACTCCAACTATTACCGGAAAGGCATCCAGTTCAGCCCAGAAGGACTAGCTGTGTATATTATAGTTCACTGTATATTAAGGAAATTGGGTACGATTAATTCTATGAATTTAATCTTAAATTAATCCTACTTGTAAGTACGCATGTTATGAATACTATGTTGTTTAATTAATATATGCAAATTTACTTGCCCACAGCCCAGACTTCCTCTTCATCTTCGAATCTGTCACTGAACATAGTCTCTTCGTCTCCTCCTTCGGCAATTCTCTCTCTTTCAACACCTGCCAATCTAGCAGCGACTCTCTTGGTGTAGTCTCCAATAGATCTTGGAACAATGCTTTGTCCAGTCACAGTGGTGATGGTGTCCTTTCCGGCAAACCATTCCTCGAATTCCTTCATTTCAGCGTCATCGACCAAGTTAAATGCCGACAAGTACGCCTTTTCAGCAGCCAATTTAATTGGAATGATAGGGTCTCTAAGACAAGCAAACACACTTGGAATCAAAAGATCAAAGTTTGGCTTGCAAATGGTGCTGAATTGGAATCTCGAAACAGTTCTAATAACAACCAATGCTAATCTTCTGGTATCAACCGAATTGGAACAAGGTTGAAGAGCATTCAAGGAAATTTGCTTAACGAGTTGTTCGACTTGCTCGGAAGTAAGACTAAACGGAGTGTCAGATTCGGTAGATTCCTTAATAGGAGACTTCTTGACGCCATCCAACAACAAAATCTTTCCAATTGCAATACAACCATTTTCACTAACATATGGAATAGTGGAGCTGCTGCATTCGATGACAAAGTTGATAATCTCATCCAATAAACCGACGTGGAAAATATGGGATGGAGAGTATCTCAAGAATGAATTGATGGATAAGATACAGAACTTGTCATTAGCATTGTCGTGCTTGTCAAGAATCTTGTTCTTAATAATACTGGACGCTTCTTCTCCAGATAAAATTCCAGCCAAAGAACCAATCAATCTGGCATAGGACACGGCAGAGGAATCGTCAACCGAAGTGATTTCGTCTTCAACCAAAGTCATAATAGAAGTCTTTGAGCTTTCGTTCATATTCTTACCAGCCTTATTGACAACTTCTAACATGGCCTTCAACATGGAAGTCTTGACACCTTGGTCATCAGTAGTCTTGGCTCCAGTAACCAACTCGGTCACCAAAGAGTCAATTCTAGGCTGGAATCCAATCAAGGTACCCATTGCCACGACTGCTCTTGATCTCAACGTATCGTTAGAACTATCAGACAAAGAACGAACAAAGGTTCTTTGCAATTGAGGAATAAAAGGTCTCAAGAATTGAGGAATCTTGACCAACAAGCTGTTCAATGCAATCAAAATAGCTGCCTTGATATCACTGGAAACCTTTTCACCAATAACTCTGATCAAAGGACCAGTCATAATGGTGGCAAATGGCTTCAAATTCAAAGCAGGAGTCTTGTCAATAATGTTGGCAATAGCCAAGGCCGAAGATTCCTTTTGGTCAGAGTTACCATACATCAATCCATGAAGGAAAATAGGCAAAATACAGTTTGGACCCTTGGCAATCTTGAAACCAGACAAGTCCTCTCCCTTGACACCAGTAATTGTCAAAGCCTGGTATGTAGGCTTGACTAATCTTTCCAAAGACTCCTTTGGTTGTCTCTTCACCAAAGAGTTCAAAGCTTCCAAGGTACCTTGGACAACCTCATCGGAAGGATCACCCAAAGAAAGAACAAATTGACCAACCATGTCTTGCAAGTACACAGAGTAGTCCAAGGTGGTGTGAGCAAAGAAGTTACCCAATCTGCCATACACAATACCTCTCTTCTTGGCATCCTCATGTTTAACCAAGGAGAGTAATTGTTGCATCAATGGGTGCACACCATCTTCAGAATCGATAGACAACAAGATTTGGTCGAAAGCACTCTTAATGTCATCCTTTTCTTCTTCGGTTTCAGCATCAATAACAGCATTGATCAAGGTGTTAATGATCAATGGCAATCTCTTGTACAAAGCATTACCTGCAACGGATGCTAACGAAGAAAGAGCACCAGCCTTGAATGAGTCGATAGGTGGAGTCAACAATGTTGGGATCAAAATTGGGAAAATGACATCGGACTTGGATGCCATGATCTCCTGCAATGCCAACAAGGCATGACGAGAATCTGGTCCCTCCATCAAGTTCAAAAGGTAAGGCAAGATCTCATCAATGACCACCTTGCCCAATTCTTCTTGCAAGGATTCGAAGGCTTGCGCAGAAGCTTCTCTGATCTTTGCATCTGGATCAATAAGAGTCTGTCTAATAATTCTAATAAACACATCTTGGTATTGAACAAGACCATCGGTTTGAGTGGATTGAATCAATTCGTTCAATGCAATACAAATACCTTGTCTAGAATCGTTCTCGTTAGAGTCCAAGGATTCTTCAAGAGTAGGCAACAATCTTGCCAAGGCACCAGATCCGACTCTACGAACCATTTCACCCAAAGTTTGAGCAGCAATGGTTCTGTGAGTTTCATCAGAAGATGCCAAACGACGGACGATAATAGCAGTCAATGCTGGCAAGATTTCCTTCACAGTCTTTGGAGTATTCGCAACCAATGCCTTCCAGATATCCACGGCAGCATTTCTGACAATACCGGCAACATCGGAACGACAAACGAACAAGGACGCCAAAATTCTGTCACGACGTTCTTGACCAAGAACATCGACCAAAGTGCTGTTGAGCTCAGCAGAATTATCAAATTGTTCTTCGTTGAGTTCGTTCTTACCACTGATACCAGTGATTTGGAACAACAAGTCACCAGTAAGTTCAACAGAGGAAAGACGAATTCTATAACTAGAATCAGACAAACCAATCTCCAATTCTGGCAATAACAAGTCAACGGCCTTCTTGGCGTAGTTCTTCACAATCAATCTTCCGGCTCTCAACGAGGTGTCTCTGATTTCTTCATCGCTATCAGCCAAACCATTCAAAATTGGTGGAATAATTCTGTTCAAGTAAGGAGCAAATTGAGTACCAAAACAAACAGGCAAGAACAACAACAACGGAATGAAACCAGCTCTGATATGGTTTCTTGGAGAAGAGGCAGAAGAAATAATAGTTGGCAATAAGTCTTCCAACTTGCCTAAGCCTAGACCGCAAATAACCTCACTCAAGGCTTGGGCAGAACCAAGTCTATCACCAACTCTAGTTTCATCCTGCAATGTTTGGAGTAATCTTGGAATCAAGTCAGGGAATCTTTCTTCTCCTAACTTCTCAACCAAAGAACCCAAAGCTCTGGCAGCAGTAGACCTGGTAGCAGGAACAGGATCCACCATGGCTTCTTCCAATTCACCAACCAATTGAGGCAAGTATGGCATCAAGTCCTTGGAGTCAACTAAAATTGCCATGTTACCAACAATTTGACAAGCTCTCTTCTTGGTAGAAGCAGATCTATCCTTCATACCTCTGTGAATGACATGAATAATCAAGGCAAGAGATGGACCATCAATGTAATGAACGAATTGGGTCTTAATCATCTTATCCAATGCAATGTCGGTGTACTTAGTAGGGTCACCAATAGCATTGATCAAATCTGGGACAATAGCTTGGATTTCTGGATTTCTAATAACCTCACCGAATCTCTTCAAAGCTTGATCGGCCGCTTTTCTGACCTCCTTGTGAGTGTCATTCAAAACACCAACAATTTCGGGAATAATGGTAGACAAGGAAGAGCTCAATTGAGTTGGATCCAAATAAGCCATGGAACCTAACAATTCAACTGAACCCTTCTTTGATCTCCAAGCGGCGTCATCGTCAAGATTAGAGATAGTCAATGGAATCAACTTCTTGATACCAAAACTAGTGGTGTTCTTCATGATTTGCTTGGCAGCAGAGTCGGTGGCTTCACGAACCTCTGAGGCATTGTCACCATAGAATTTCAAGATGATTGGCAAAATCTCAATAACGTAAGGTTCAAAGAACTTGCCCAAACTTTGAGACAAACACTCAAAGGCGAAGGACACACCTTCTCTCTTCTTGGGGTTCTTCTTATCTTCAGAAGCATCCATCAAGGTTCTAACGACATCAAAAGATGATAAAGATTTGATACCAATACCCTTGACCATACCAGCAATACCATAGGCAGCACCTCTTCTCTTGGCGTAGGAATCGTTACCAAATAACTTCTCAAACAAGGTCTCAAAGTGCGTTTGCAATTCCGACTCGAAAGAAGACACCAATGGAGCCAAACATTCAGAAATGGCATATTGAATATCTTCAGATGGAGTGTCAAGGGTCAAAATAAGACGGTCAATGATAGTTTTCAATCTTGCATCAGAGGCTTGCAAATGACGAGCCAAGGCACCGTACAAGATAATAACGTTTTCTTTGATGTTATCTTGAACCTTGGATCTGGCATCCTTAGCTCCAAGGTTAGCCTCGAAAATTGGGATCAATGTTTCAATATTAGTAGGGCCATGAAGGTTAATTGCTTCAACACCGGCGTCCAACAATTCTTGACGAACCAAATCTTCCTTATCACCAAGAGCAGATTCTTCAACAAGGAACTTGAACAACAAACTGACAGTTTCAGAAGTTAAACTTGGGGCAAGAAGCTTCAAAGTCAATGCAACGGTAGATCTCTCTTCCCAGGTGTCTCTTTGACTGCTTGCATTTTGAATAGGTAAACCAAATCTGTCCAAAACTGGAGGAGGTGGGTTTTTCTTTTCATGATACAAATCAATAAGATGTTGCATAGTAGCCTTCAAGGACTGTTGTCCAAGAATTTCCACCGAATCAACTATAGCCTTTGCAATGGAAAGCCTTAATCCCGAATCTCCATTTCCAGCTAATTGTAACAATCTTGGAGTACTGTCCTCCAAAACGTTAAAATCATTGTCTTCCCAGATAGTGTTAGCAATGTCAGCCGAGTGGACATCATTATCATGAGCTGCAATCCACAATTCATTAGAGTACTTGACTTCTTCCCCGGACAAGTCGAATTCAGAATCAAGACCTTCTAAAATACTAGTTCTAACAAACTGGTTGGGGGTCATGATAGATTCGTACAAGCACTTCAAATCTTGAGGAGTGTAACTTACACCAATGGATTGACACATCAGGAGGAAACACTCTTTGGAGATTTTAGCCTTGGAAGGTAACTTCATCAACGAAATCAAAACTTCCAAAATATGAATTCTTGGGATGCTATCATCTTCAAACAATTCAGAGTGAGTGGAGATGACCTCAATGGACAATAATAATTGCTCTTCTTCGGGATCTTCTTGGACGAATTCGGAAGTGACTGCTTGCTTGGAAGTCGAGTTCTTGATAGCAACTTGTTTTCCGATTTCCAAAACTTTGATCAACAAGGGCAAAGTGTACGACAAGGTCAAAGTATCAAGTGGCTGGTTGTCGGACAAAATTTTGATTCTGTACAATATTCTTCCGGTCAAATCTAACAAGTTTTCATCTAGGTAGTTAGATGGAATTCCATTAATAGAATGTATTCTGACAGTAGCAACACCAACAAATTCTTTCAAGATGGCTAATTTAGTAGAAATGAGCTTCGACATGTTAATAAATGTAGTGACTGGCAAGGATTCAACCAATTCAGTAGCTGCATCAACCTTGGCAATGTCCAATAGCTTGGAAACGGCCACTGGGAACCAATGCTGAGAACCATTGTCAACCTGAACGGCAGAGTTGACCAATTCGTTAATAATGGAAGTTGCTCTAAGAATAGTATTTCTCAAGGTGGAGATCTCGCCTCTGATTTGAGACTCAAGAGCCAACTGGGTGTTCACAGAGGCTTGTTCTTCCTTAGTCAATTTTTTAGCTGGACCCTTGGACTTGGTGCTCAATTCCTTCTTGAGCGATTCTTCCCACTTCTTAATTTCGTAGTCTTTGGAGTTCTTGTCCTGAGACTTTCCGCCGCCTTGGTGAAGAATATCGACCACCAATTCACCCTCAGTACCCTTCCAAATGTTTAAGGAGCTATCATCAATACCTTTAAGCTGCTCTGTGTCAACATCTTCTATAATTTTAGCAAGTTTGGGGGCGATGATATCAGGCAAAATAAAGGCCATAATTCCCAAGGCTTTGATACCAGCCTTGTACATTTTTGAATCGAATTCAACCGACAGCAAAATTTGGAAAATGTCTTTAATAATGTCCTCATTTCTTGTGTTAATTAATTGGGCAATATCCACGTTGAACGAACTTCTTTGAGCTAATCCAGCCCATCCATTCTTGACAGGGACTGATTCATGGTTGGCCACAACAAGAAGTCTCGTCAAATTATCCTCTACCAAAGGTTGGTTTTGAATCTGAGTAACTACCTGTAAGACAATGCTCAAATTTTGAAGGTTTAATGCTAATTCTGCACTTTGATCATTCTTCAATGTCTCTAAAATACATTCAACCAAGGAACTGCTCAATTCTGCTTGTACATCCAAAGTTTCCTTGAGGAGTTCGATGCTCTGGAGTCTGAACTTATATGGAACATTGGAAGAAATCAACAAGTAGATCCAAGCGAATGCAAAATTTGGTCCCTTGCTAAACTTGACAGCAGATTTCAAAGCTCTTGCCAACCATTGAAATTCAGAATCAAGAGTGAACTTTGTGTAAACTCTAGAATCAGACAAGATCGATGATTTTTCATCATCGGGGTGTAAGGACTTGTCAAAAACTTCCTTGTCGTTGACAGGCAACGTTGTGTGGTACTTTTCACTCAACGCAATAGTGACGTATGCATTAGTAATACCTTTACTGGTAACAGTTGGAACCGGGGATTGTTGAGATTCCTGAAGTGACTTGACCAAGACTGGATAGATTTCGTTAATCACCTGAGCTGCATTTTCATTCAAGTTGGACAAGGTGTAAAAGTGCTCACCCACGGAAACGAACCAGAGCCTTCTAAGAGGAAGTTTCTTTTCTGACAATCCACTCTTAAATTGGTCAATGATTTTCTTCAAGTCGTCTTTATTGACTTCACCCAGCAATACTCTAAATGCATGGGTAACAAACGTTTCAACCAAACATGCCAACGACGTTTCGTTTTGGTCCTTGGGAATCAATGGGATTAAGTCCTTAATAATCTTTAAGGAACCGTTGGTGGATGAAGCAGATAAAGATAATGAAGACGAAATTAATGCCTTGTAGTCTGCGTTTGACGTGGACTTCAAGGCTTTGATAACTTCATCAATGTACTTCTCGTGGTCTTCGGTGGTGAACTTGAGTTCAGGGGTAATGAGATATTGAAGCGACTTCGATGCACCAGCTCTGACATGGTCTTTAGGGGACTTGAAAGCTGACAAAATTGAACTCAACAATTTCGAAGTCACAACAGCTGAACCAGAGACATGCTTCAAATGCTTGAAAAAGGGGGGCAAGATAACACCAAAAGTGTTCTCGGTGGATCTCATTATGGCCTTCTCGATTGTGGGGATCAATTTGTTGAAGTCATCCTCTGAAATGTGTAATTCTACGAATTTTCCAAAGACTTCCATAGCATGAGTAGAAGGAGGCACTTTAGCCAACAACACTTGATTGGAAAAGTAATCCAAGACTGGAGCAGTAAACTTTTGTTTGATTTCATCGACCAATCCAGGCTTGGTGGGAGTCAATTCGACCAAAGCTGCGGCTAATACACCAATGTATGTAAGAACAGCGTCAGATGACAATGACGAAGTTAAAACGGCCTGGTAAAATGCAGAAGAACAATTGGAAGTCTCTTGGGACAATTTTTTCACGATAGAAGTCTTTGCGGACGTGATTACGGTATTATTCACTCTCAAGCGATGTTTCTGGTGAGCAGTGAGGTCCGAGCTTTGCCCAACACAATTATTCAACACGATGGCCTGAGTCCTTATAATTGTTTCGATCAACGAGGAATCTTGGGAAAGAACTTGGAACTTGTTTATCCAGTTCAATAAAGTGAGGTAGTCGGTTATTGCCATGGTGGCGTTCTTCTGGGCCACTTGAACTTCAATAAACTTGACGAAAATTCCGAGGTACTTGGGGTCTTTTTCAGTGAAAACCTCCAAGGTCTTGAGCACCTCATTTCTGGAGTTGACGTCCTGGTAATAGTTGAAGGTCTTGAGCAACTTGACGGCCACTAGTTGCAAGTCTTCAGTTGCAAGAGTACCAGCTTTGACATCTTCCTGGATGGACTTGAGGGCAGGAATCCTTATGGACGTAAGGGATGAGGAGAGGGCAGTGAAATAGTCGGACATTTTTCTAGAGTGGGTCTTTAACCTATTGGAGATGACTCAATCGGTGACTTAGATAGGCTTGATCCTAATATAGAGCCTGTTCACTGGTATGATTCGGGCAAAAGAATCTATCGGAGTATATTTCAAAATATGCCCCGGGATGCAGAGTGGTCTTCGTAGTCAATTGCGTGTTTTTGGAACGCTGGGATTTACTCAATGCCAACACCTTGGTACTCTTTGCTGGAGTATTGCAGACTTCCAGAGTGGGTCGTGCGCGTGCCATTTTGAAAAATTTTTGCGACCTCTACCTTGAGTTACCCGGTCGTGATCTAGAGGCATTGATCAATTGAGAGGATAGAAGAGAGTTGACTTCTGGAGTAAGTAGATTTTTCATATTTGATTATTGTGACCTCTATTGGGGGGTCATTTATTTCAGGAGAAATCGTGAAAGTTGGAGAATTTCAAAATTCTCCTATTCTTCAATTATTCAAACTCTCCTACGGCTAAATAGAGTTCTCCGCTCTTCTCCCGATCTGTCAGCCTGTCACGGCATTGTAAGTGGAAACAGGAAGAAACGTAGATGTGGAGTAGACTTCTGGATTGGGAATAATCCAAAATTCTTTCACGCTGAAAACAATGCCGTACTTTGTTTCCGTAGTGAGTTTAACACCGTCTAAGAAATTGGCAGAAAATGACCCGATAGCGTGGCTGCGAAACATCATCGAAAACAAACACTACTAGACGGGTCGAGCTTAGCTCCATTTCAGACTTCAAGGAAGTTGAAACCGTACCCAGCAGAATAAACCTTCACTGTTGGGAAAGGAGACCTTGGTTCTTGCCTAAAAGGAGGCCTGGCTCGTTCCTATAATAAGACGGTGCTCTTGTCATGTTATTTATAGTGTACTAGCGACCTTTTCTGCGAATGTACGGTCTAGTTAATTTCACATGGTTCGCCAAAGCCTGCTACTAGAATCTAAGTTCCGATAAATCTATTTTTTTAGACCGAATAAATAATAATAAATAAGAGAGGTTCATAATTCATAACAAAAAGTTCTTTAATGCATTAGTTAGTCGTCGTGTTTGAAACAGCAGCGGTTTCCGTAGCGGCAGGTGCCGAATTTGGACCAGTTGGCACAAGGCTTGGATCTCCACTTGGGCGATCGCTCCACGCGCTTGAGCTCGTTCTCGCCATGGGCAAACTGGCACTTGTTTCCGTAGGGACAGATGCCCAGCTTCATGAAGGACATGCAGAGTTCGGTCTTGTACAACTGCGCGTTGACCAGCGAGTTGTGGGCGTTTTTGGAGCCATGCGAGCCATGAGACCCATGGGAACTCTGATTGTGGTGGCCTTGACTATAACCGTAGTTGTGGGGCTGGGCATCGGGAATGCCGGGAGACGAGCTGACGGACTTCTGGCGACGGCCAACATGGACTGGGGCTGCTGCTTGGGCTTGGATCGCATGGACTGGGGCTGCTGCTTGGGCTTGGATGGGCGCTTGGACTTGGATAGGAGCTTGTGCGTGGACTTGTTGGTGGATTGTCTGGTGGTGCATTGTCTGCTGCTGCTCGAAGCTGAAGAGCTCCTCGTGCTCCTCGGCATAGACAGGCCCACAGCTGACTGGCAACGAGCCCAATGGGTCAAACATGAAGGGGTCGTCGTGGGACGTCACTGGGGCCAACACGGAACCCAGATAGGCCGTATTTATGGTATTAATGTGGGTATATTCAGGCCGGGCCACGTTGTGCCAGAGGCCATGAGGCGAGGCCAGCAAATTGGGCGAGGCCAGCGACGTGGACGCCGTGGTCCACAAGTCGGGAAGGAGGTCGCTCTCGAAGCCGGCCACCAAGTCGGTGGAGGAGGACGACGAGGACGACGTGGATGCAACGGACAGAGTTAGCGAGGGCCGAGACCGGCAGTAGACAGGATGGGCATTTTTGTCGTCCTGGTCCACAGGCAACACCCGTAAAGGGAGCTGGTGGGCAATGTGATGATACGTCATGGCGGAGGTGGGATGCGGTGGTGGAGGGGTGGGTCTGGGCAGTCCAGAACCGGCGGTTTATATATGTGCTCCACGCAGAGGAGGGGAAGTGATCAACATTTGCTTTTGTGTAGAGGGCGTGCAGCCGTGGCATTTCACAGGGGACAAGGCCGGGGGAGATGGTGGCGTGATCGGGGCCAGGTGGAGCCACTAGGGAGAGGAGCAAGCAGGAGTTGAGGACCCGGTGGCCTGGCAAAGGGCACAGGGAGCCGAGGTACGTGGGATTCGCCGAGAAGACGCGACGGAGTGGCTTGATGGCGTGGTGTTTTTCTTCCATGGTGGTGGTGGAAAACCCGTCATAGGGGAAGTGCGAAGATGGCGGGTTCGGGACAACAGCGGGACCAGAATGGGGCAGGCTGTGTGTCGGACTGGAAGAATGGGGCAGACGGAGATGGGGAGATGGGGCAGCCAGAGGATAGGGGCGTGTTTGGCGGGAACATTGTTCCAGGATGCCCCTCTTGCAGATGGGGTATGTCGCGGGATCGGGCGTGGAGGAGGTTTTTGGGTGAAGGTTCCGAACGTGTTGGAGTGCGGGTTGCGTAGACTTTTTCCGGCCACAAGTCAGCAGCCAGTGGAGTCCAATGATGAGCCCACATGCCCCACGTTCCGGCCAGGCACTTTGACTCCTGGATAATCCAATGCATCCACCTAGTATCGTGCTACCGGGTGAATCCTGCGGTCCCGCACTCGGAACATAATAGATGCTGAAATGCCGGCATGAGGGGACAGTTGGTGGTGGAGATAAGGTGGAGAAACTGCTCGTGTACCCCTCCGAGAATCTCCACTCTGGAGATGGTGGGTGCGCTGGAGCGAGGTCACGTGCCGGGGTTTAGGAAACGGCATGCGACAGCGTGGAGAGCCCGGAAGTGTGGCATTTGGCGTGGAATCGGGCAGCCTGGGCGTGGGCTCGAGGTATCGGAGAAATAGCAAGGCAAGCCGCCCTCTGTGAGCTGTGCTTGGTCTGGCCCTACAGCCTCGAATCCCGACTCCGGATATGGCTTACGTAAGCGCACGTCCCCTCATTGCCGCAAATGGCGGTGTTGGCGCGCGCCGTGTGCAGGCCGCCGCAAAATAGATTGCAGTTTTTCCGGCGGGGTATAGCATGCTGCGGGTTTGTTCCTGATGCTGCAACCCACCTTTTGCGCCTATTACGATCTACACCCCCCAACTCCGGGGCACCCACCACCACCACTACTACCGCCACTATCTCCATTGCCCAAGTGTCATACTCCGCATTTCTCCTTCTGTCAATGCGGAGTAAACGGCCAAAGCGGGGTTCTCCGGCCCCACTGCAACATGACATCGGAGAAGCAAAATGATCGATGGTCGCATTCACGAGCTCAAGACCTATAATAGACGTTGGGCACGGAGGTGCAACTCCGGTATCTCGTCGTTGGGAGCTCCAAAAGCAGTTTGTGTTTGTGTAGTACTCGTAGGTGGAGAGACTATTGTGCACTGGAGGGGTCGGCCTCCTATAGACAGATGCTGTGTCTTTGTGTCGGTCAAATTTGCTTTGGCAGCTCAACCGGCATAGAGAGGATCTACTAGTGCTCTATTGTGTCCAGCAAGCAGGTGGAGAAATCTCGAGGAAGAGGGGCATGCTAGTACGTGTCAAATGTGGCATCGTAAACTCGACATGCTCGTATGCTAATGTGGCTCACACGAAGGAATGGAGAATGAATACGAATACTGAAGTGAATGAAATTTGGGCAATGGGTCCACCCGTCCTGCTCCCTAGTTCGGACCTTTTTCTACCGGTATGCCCAGGAAATGGGGAAATGTAGAATCGCAGCATTCTGTGGCCGAAAACTGCCTACAAATGGGCTCAGCTCGTATTGTCTTTTATTCTAGGCGACACTTAGGTCAGTACAATAGAGAAGGAATTCCTTAATGTCAACATTGGCTCCCTAGCGTGAATATCTACACAAGCGTATCCTCAACGATTACTATGATGATTTCAGGGCTCTGGCTGGATGTTCATGTGAATTGCAATTGAGGTTACATTTTTTCGTTCTTTGAATTTTGTGCTCATGTACTTGATTCCATATCTATCATCCAGAACACCAATTGCAAATCTCCTATCAATACTGTAGGTGCAAATCTTCCACGTTGGGAAAGTTTCCCGTAGAAACAAACTGTTGTCCGGTCACTCCAAAACTTACACTCACTTCAATGTCTTCTCCTCACAATGTGAAATTTCAACATTCATCAAGATTCCGACTTTTTGAGATTTTTGCAAAAATATCTAAACCAAAAGAACAACATTGGACTAAGCCAAAACACGAAATACACGATCTAACATCATTCTTTCATGGTTCCTCTTCATCCCTGGTATTCTTGCCCTTCCTATCTCCCAATTGACAATGTCCATGTGCTCTGTTTACCTTTTGTCACGTGATGACATCTCTAGTTAAACAAACGCGTCCCTCTCTACAACTACATGATCAATTCCAACAACCTCCTGTCCCAGCTAGCCTGGATCAGGCAACTGGAGCCTCATGTTCCAGATCCCAGCATTTTGAATTTGGTTTTGAAATCATATCCCAAAAAGGATCCGCCGTCAATAAGACCCGGCTCAAGCAATTTGGGAATCAATCAGACCCTTACACCTGGTTTCGTACGACCCCAAGAAGTGCCAAATCCCATAACAACCAGCAAATCAAGCGTGCCGGATGACGAAGAAGTCGTGATTGATCTTACTTTTGACCAAGAAATGCCAACAGTTGCCAAAAAACGGCCAAGTATCCAGGCCACTAATTCATTCAAGAAGCACTGCGCCACTGATTCTCGTCCTAGCATTTCCCCAAACCAGTCCTCCGTCATTCCCAACTCTGTAAACAAACCACAAGTGACTAAAGTGTCAGAAGTTTCACGCATAACCAATAATATCTCAACATTAGCTACGTCCAAAACGTCCTCAGATATCACGTCCTTATATGAACAAATGATCCTGCTACAGGATCAAAAGCTCCAGCTCCTCCAAGAGCGATTCAATATCAATGAATCCACTTCGCTATCATTAGATGCCAAACATAAGTACTACAAGCGACTGTTTGAGCCAAGCTTAGAGAAAGTTGACCAAGAAATTTCCCAGGCACGAGCCCAAATCGAGCTTACAAAATCATCTTTATCCAAAACCCCAATTGTTTCAACACAAATAAGCATACCAAAACCACCAGCAGAAGATATTCATACCTTTGAATTTTCTGATTCAGATGAGGACATTTTAGCAGCCGCACAATCAAGAGAAGTCAATGTACCAGACTCGATGCAAAGAAGTGAGTCGAACTTCAAGACAAGAATGACTCCAGAACCTATCAATAATCATCCTACGGATATACCAGATAATGTTGAGCGCACACCAAGGCCCACCAGAATCCATAACAATTATGAGAACGTGAACAATAATAACTATGCCCAAGCAGACATAACCTTAGAAGAGGATCATTTTGGAAATGGAACTATGGACGGACTTAGAACTCCCACACAGGAAAGAAATGATGTTAATGATCTCGGTAGTTTTATCGATGATAACGAAATTTCATCAGATGAGGAGTCTTCGTTTAAAAGTGCACATTCCGAAAAATCAGAGTATGAAGCTGGTAACATGTCGAATGTTCTTGAAGAAATTCGCTTGTCCCCTGACGTAGCCCAAAATTTTGGCATCAAGTACTTGGATGATTCAGATGTGGAGTGCATTGATGAAATGTCTACCCAGAAGGACAAGGATGAGGTAAAGTCTGAAGATGTCGAGGAAGAAGCAGAGGTTGAAGAAGAAGATAATGATGACGATATCGAAGAGATTGAAGATTTCACGACTCAATTGAACGACGAACGAGAATTGAATGTGGACGATATCATCGAATTAATTTCAGACGATGAAGGTTCATATTTCCCCAAGCCCGCAATAATGCCAATAAAATCAGAGCATGGGCCCATCTCACAGTTGATCGAAAATGCAGTTGAAAGCGATGGCTTTAGTGATGAAGATGATCCAGAATTAATGAAGATTTTAAATAACCACGATAACCAAATCCAACCCTTGATAAACAAGGAAAATATCCCTCCAGGTTCAGAAGCATTTATTGAAGACGTTTACAAAGTGTTGAATTCCGTATTCAAATTGAAATCGTTTAGATCTAATCAACTTGAAGCAGTGTGCTCTACTTTGCTGAGTAAAGACGTATTCGTGTTAATGCCTACTGGTGGAGGTAAATCTTTATGTTATCAACTACCAGCAATGGTTCAGAGTGGCAGGACTAAGGGAACGACTGTGGTGATTTCACCATTAATCTCGTTAATGCAGGACCAAGTTCAGCATCTACTCGATTTGGATGTAAAGGCAGGTATGATTAGTTCAAAAGCTTCAAGTGAGGACAATAAGCAAACTCTCAATTTATTCCGCGACGGATTTTTGCAAATCGTTTACTTATCTCCCGAAAAGGCGAATAATTCTGCCATGGTCCAAAGAATTATTGGAAGATTATATGAAAATAACCAACTTGCAAGAGTTGTCATCGATGAAGCTCACTGTCTCAGTTCTTGGGGGCACGACTTCAGACCAGATTACCAAGGCATGGGCTTCTTCAAGGAAAGATATCCCAAGGTTCCAATCATGGCATTGACTGCAACTGCTAACGAAAAAGTTAGAATGGATATTATTCATCACTTGAAAATGACTAGTCCAGTATTTTTAAAGCAAAGTTTCAACAGAACCAACTTATTCTACGAAATCAAGTGGAAAACTACTAATTATGTTGAATGGATCAAGGATTATGTGACAAGCAAGTTCAATGGAAAAACAGGTATTATATATTGCCACTCGAAACAATCTTGTGAACAAACAAGTGCAAAATTAAATCTGTTTGGCATGAGAACTTCTTTCTATCATGCTGGAATGTCACCCCAAGATCGATTCACAGTTCAAAACATGTGGCAAACAAACAAGATTCAACTTATTTGTGCCACCATTGCATTTGGAATGGGTATTGATAAGCCCGATGTCAGATTTGTCATACATTTATTTATTCCAAGAAGTTTAGAAGGTTACTATCAAGAAACCGGTAGAGCCGGTCGTGATGGAAAACATTCTGAATGTATCATGTTCTATTCATACAAGGATGCTAGGCAATTACAAAATATGATTCATAGAGATGAAGAGTTGACGCATGAAGGCAAGGAAAATCATTTAGCCAAATTGAGGCAAGTGATTCAATATTGTGAGAACACTACTGATTGCAGAAGAAAACAAGTTTTGCATTACTTCAATGAGTCGTTCAATCCAGTTGAGTGCAAAAAGCAATGTGATAATTGTCTTAATTCAAGCAAGAACGTCTCGGTAGAGAAAGATTGCACAGAATTTGCTAAAGATATCATTAACCTTGTTCAAGCTATACAAGGCGACCAAGTCACGGTTTTACATTGCCAAGATGTATTCAAAGGATCGAATTCAAGCAAGATCGTCAGACTTGGCCACAATCAAAATCCTTTTCATGGTAAAGGAAAGTCACTTGACAAAACAGACGTGGAGAGAATATTTTTCTATCTATTAAGTGAAGACTGTCTCATGGAATACCAAATAATGAAGGGGGGATTTGCATCAAATTATGTCAGATTGGGAAAGTATGCCAATCAAGTTTTGAAGGGACAGAAGGTAATTAATATAAATTTCAGCAGACCAAATTCTAGTTCCAATCGCCCTGGCTCTTCATCTGGTGCAGAATTTCCACGAAATGTGGCATTGCAGCCTCGAAATGGAAGTTTGACCAACATGAATGTCGCCAATTCCTTCATCACAGCACGGCAAATGTCCAATGGCAATTATAATGGAATTATTAATTTACCGCCAAACATGTTTGGGGCAGAAGTGGAAAACCATGCTAGCAAAGCGCATATTGAGTATGCACATGCACAGTTGTCCCAAATTAGAATTGAAGCACTGTCTGAAACCCAAATTCCATTGCAAATGTTGCTTAGCGACAGCACATTAACGGATATGGCGATCAAGCTACCCACAAATAAGCGAGACTTTTCCAAGCTCATGGGCATTACCAAGGACCAGTTGGAAAACTTCAATTATTTCAAAAAGAGTCTTGGAACCTTGAGCAGGGAGCGGAAAAAGGCCACCAATTCGCCCAACACCACCCAATTGACCCAGGCCAATCCAGCCGCAAGTACCAGGTCGCCATATTTCAACCAGACTCATAACGACAAATCCATATTGGAGACTCTTCGCAGCACCTACTCTCAAAAATCCGATGCCTTGCCAGTAAGCACTTTAGCCTCCGGCAGCCAAGGGTTCCGCCACGGAAACAAGCGCAACTACAAGCCCAAATCACAACGACCAAAAAAACGACCAGGATCCACACAGCATCCAAACCCTAAAAGGACAGAAGGACCCCGTGTTCGAGCCATGCCCCTCTGACGACAAATCAGCCGGTGTGCACGACGAAGAATGCGTCTTTTGAGAAGATCCCTTGCTCACGTCCACGGCGATGCAACTGTCACGGCCACACCCCTTCCAGCGCCGCTTACTCAAGGAGTATAATGGGCTTGCCAAGGCCCAGTTGCCGGGCATCACCATGGTGCAGAATTCGGAGAATTTGACCGAGTACATCTTCGCTATCGAGGTGGCCAATAATCCGTTGTATCCCGCCGAAGACGGCTACTACTTGAGTGTCCGAATCACTCCGGGCTACCCTGTGGACTCGCCTCGGGTCCAGTTTGTCAACTACGAAGACTTGGATGGAGAGAAGAAGCTTCGGGAGCCCAAAATACCCATCCACCCTCACATCTACTCCAACGGCCACATCTGCCTCAATTTGCTCGGCGAGGACTGGACGGCCGTCTGCTCGATCGAGTCGGTTGTTTTGAGTGTGCAGTCGATGTTGGGGACCAACGAGGTGAATGAACGGCCTCCTGACGATGAACGCTACGTTCGGCATGCGCCGTTGAACCCCAAACAGACCCGGTTTGTGTATCACGATAACAACGTTTGAACGGCGGGTCCAAGGGGACGGCGGTCCGGGTCGTGGCGAGCCCCGACCAGAGCGCCGTCGGGCCCAGAGGTCAGGATACGACTATAGCATTACAATATATGACGAAGCATAGCGGTGTAGTCACGTGATAACATCCATACTGCAGCACATAGTGGAATAGTGGTCACGTGATAAACTCCATACGGTAGAGCCTGGCAAGTAGCAGCCACGTGATCCATCACGTGCAATTCCCTTCCGCAATTTTTCCGGCGGCTCCTGCGCCCCGCGCTGATTGGCCGATAGCTTACCCCTCTTCGCGGAAGTACATCTGCGCTTTGCCAACACTGGAGATGGGCAGGTGGCCCATTGGTTCGCCGGCCAGGGCGGCGTGGCATGAGGCCGGATCGGCGTACGACCCAGCTATTTTTTATTGTGATGACACCGCAATAGGGGTAGGGGGCCGGGGCGAGAGGGGTGACGGAGCCCTCGCCCAGCCCCTCTGGTTCCGGTCGGCGGCTGCATCGGCAGCTAGTGCGTCCGGAGCACCAGTGTCTGCGTCAGTGTGCATGGTGGCCCCATGGCCGTCGGGCAACGTGCCGATCGGCTAGCAAGTGACATTTGTCTGATGTCGCGCAACTCCGACGCCGACTGGGAGGGGAAGTCCGAAACATCGCCATCGCCATGCACGTTGCGCAGACGCTCCTGCAGACACGCAGCCCAATCCAACAAAAGAAGTGAGGAGAACAAACGCTGCTGCACCAGAGGGGACGTGCGACCGTTTGGGAAGACCAGGCCCAATCTGGACCATCCCCCACCAGGACCTCCCCATCGTTGCACAGACATTCCCCATCCACGAGGGCCTGGTTCCTGGCAAAAGGACGGCCCTGATTGGTCCATCCGCCAAAGTGCAGAACGTGGTGGCAGGGTCTGGAATGGCATGGTCGGACACGCAGGTGGCGTTAGCCCTGGCTGGAAGCGACATCAACAACGTTCCACAGCCATATGGACTGGCGGTGTCTGGAGATGTCGGTTGCATCGGGGGCCATGCCACTTCGCTGCCGACACGCCAGACACCAGACACACAGGTGCTGCACGCTGCACCTGTGTCCGCCGTGTCCGCTCAGGTGGGGTGACAGTCACCCAAAACGCAAAATGTGGTGCTATGATGGTTCGGGGTGCCTGGTGCGTCTGCCTGGTGATCCTGAGACGCCGACAGCGCGGGTGCGGGCTCGCAACCCGCGCGCTTTGTGGCACCAGCGTTTTTCATCTATATAGATCGGAGCAACCTGCTCTGTTATCACCATCTTCCACCCCCTCTGTTCTTTCCTCCCTGTTTCCTCCAGGCGCAGTCCGGACCCCATCCCTCCCCCACGCCTGTCCCATTCCGTTCCATGTCCCCCACCCTCCACTCGGCCCACGCCACCGCCCCCACGCTGCCCTCCGGCCTCCCCGTGCCCTCCTCCTCCAACAACCAAGACCTCCCTCTGCACATCGAACAGGCGTGTGATTCGTGCAGAAAGCGCAAGCTCAAGTGCCTGAAGGAGTACCCCCGCTGCTCCAAATGCATCCATCACAGCTGGTGCTGCTCGTACAGCCCCAGAACCGTGCGTTCTCCTCTCACCAGAGCCCATCTCACCCAGGTGGAAAATAAGGTGTCGGCCCTCCTGGACCTCATCCAGTTCCTTCTTCCGGAGTACTGCGACATCGAGGCGTTGCTCCACAACGAGTCCTACAAGGCGTCGTTGTTGGAATACCGCAACGTGCTCCAGAACCACGCCCACACGCAGGCCAGCTCCATGGTGCACCTGCCGTGCTCCGACGCGCCCAAGGCGGCCCTCGTGGCCGAAACAACGTACCCGTTGCGCCAGTCCCGCTCCCACCCCAACCCCACGCCGTCGTCCGCCGCCAATTTCGGCTTCGCTGCCCCCAAATCGCAGTCCGAAGACTTCGACTTCAACCTCAACATCGACAAGGTCAAAATCAAGCAGGAGATCATCGACGACTTCAACCTCAACAACATCCCCACCAACGAAGGCGCCGAGGCCCAGTCCAAGAAGCGCGGGCCGCCTTCCGCCTTCGACTTCGTCATGCCCACCGTCTTCCGCCTGTCGACCTCTCCCTCGTCTGCCTACGTCCGGCCGCCCGTGATACCGCAATACGCGTCCCACACCTCGGGAAACAACTCCTTGACGCTGCCCAGTCTGCTCTTGTCGCTCAATTCCTACAACTACGGCGAAGACGACGCTGGTTTCGACGATGGGCTCTGTTCCGATGCCATAGACCGCAAGCCGGCCATGTTCCACATGGGCACCGAAATGGACAAGAAGAACGACGTCAAGTTCGGCGTCAAGAAGATGCGCCCCAACATGCCCACGTCGGGCGACCTCTTCGAGAACACCTTCGATCTCTTGTTCGAGGAGGAGTTTGAAGAGTCGCAGATCATCAATGTCTAGCGACCAGGACTGCTCCTGGAACTCTGCCGCATGCGGCCTTATGATTCACGTTTTATGTCGAGGTTATGTAGTATATAGTGGGCTCTTAATAGAGAATTGATAAATGCTTACTGGAAATTGCGTAGGACAATTATCATTGATAATTACTGGAAATTCGTGGTGTAGGACAATTATCATTGATAATTACTGAAAATTACGTGGTAGGACAATTAGCATTAATTACTGGAAATTACGTGGTAGGACAATAATCATTGATAATTACTGGAAATTACGTGGTAGGACAATTATCATTGATCAAAATGTCATATTAATTGTACATTGCAAAAAATGCACAAGTGTCTGCACAGAATGTATGCATGGAAATGGCATGTTGTGGACCATGCGGCGTGGGCCGTTTTCGCTTGGGCATATTCAGATTTCAATAAGAAAGACTTTTCAGTAGGCAGAGATTTCACAGGCATCTCGATTGTCAGACACTTTCCAGGATTGACGTATTTTAGCGAGTCCTTGATTTAAGCTTTGCAGAGTTTTCACTCCTCGTTCTGCACCGACCGTGTTTTTGGATCAGTGCCTATGGTGATTTAGAATATACATGGCCGGATTAACATGGCGTGATCGGAATGCACGAGTTTATCCGGCCACGGTGCCTGGGCCGAATGCCGACACCTGCCATGCGCCATGCAACATGCAAACACCATGTATGTCTGGGCATGTCTCGGTAAATGGAATACGACCAGATCCAGCCCTCCTCAGCCGTTTCCTGGTGCAACTCGACCGGTGGACGGCTGGCGGAATCTCTCCACTCCGCGTTCCAGACATGGACCACAAGCGTCCATGGATGGGCATCGCAGGACGCGTCCTGGTGGCTGCATCAGCCCATGGAAGTTGATCCGTGTTGTGGTACTCGGCCTCCTCTACAAGTACTCCCGACACCCCACTGTCTGCATGAACCGTGATGGAACTTGTTTGTTTTTCCAGGCTGCAAATCGGCTCCGTTCTCGCACCGAGCCCAAAGCAGCAGGGCGTGCGCGCACCGATTCACATCCCTTTTTTTTACTCGACTCAATTGTTATCTCTCCTTTCACCTCTATCTAGTCCCTCTTCTTCCACCAACAAGCACCCCAGTGCCGCCAATAGCCACCGCATTCGCTTCAGACGTGCTGGCTTCCCTCAACCCCCCTTTTTTTCGCCTCAAAAGGCCGGGTTTTCATCTATTCCCTGACGCTTCCACTTCAACTTCCCCATGTTAGGCAGAATCAGAACAGTGATCTCCTTGAGGACACGCAACGTATCCCAACGGATCCAAAGGGCTCTCCAGGAGCTCTCCGAAGCGCTCGCCAATCCTCCCTCTGAAGCTCCCGTTCCCGTGCCTGTCCGGGTACCTGTTCGCAGAGGAAATGACCGGGGCCTTAGACAGTGTTCGTCCATGGCATGTCGCTATTTCAGTTCGTTTGCACGGCCTGCCAAGGGCTCTGCCCGCTGCAACTTCTCTGCGTTCATTTCCGGCAGCGTCCGCTCCCACGGAAGCTTCACTTCAGGAGGAGCAGGCACGTCGTGGACTTTCAACAACTTCACATCCACCAACAACACATACCGGGCCAAGTTTTTCTCCAAGTTCAAGTTCTTTGCCAAGTTCTACCACCCTCGGGCCGCCCGGCCCCGCATGATGAGTGGGTTGTATCCGGGGTTCATGTTCCACAACTTCTCCCAAATCCACCTGTCCAAGTTCCGGACCAATCTCCATCAACACAAGTTGAAGTTTTCCTACAGATCTATTCTCAACCAGCTCAAGAACAAAAACTTCGACTGCAATGAGGAAACTCAAATGTCCTTGATTAAGAGATACTCTCCTTTTACTCCCAAGCCATTCAACACTTCGTTGAGATTGAACTTATCTCTCACCGCCCAAAACCACAAGTTGACCCTCAGCTTGGCTCGCACAGACTCTACTGCCTCGGCTGAGGAAAAGGAGGAGTTCAACCAAGTGATCGAGAGCGCATACATTGAGTTTCCAATCACTTTCAACCTCAATATTCCTAACGAGACTCTTCTCAGCGAGGAGATCTTGGACGAGATGCTTTACAGCGTCAAGGCATTCGAGCAGAAACTTCGCGAGTTTAAGCAAGACATTACAAATCTCTTCGAGTTAGGAGAATTGCCCATCAAGTACATTCCTCAAAAGAATGTTCTCAGGGTGTACTTCCCCAACTGTGACAGTGCCAAGTTGGAGACTTTGTGCAGAGAGAAGAACATCACTGGAGGTACTATTTATTCCGACAACAGCAACAGCGAGTCAATCCCCAACTACACTGCTGCCTCCGCTGAAGCGATTCAGTCTTCGGTTGACCAGAATGATATCATTAGCTCCTACTTCACTTCTGATAACTCGATGGTCTCCGACACTGAAACTCAGGATGCCTCCGACTTGTTGTCCGAGCTGTTGTCTGAGCTGCTGGTGTATCCTTTGGCTAACGAGGACATAGTGAGAATCCAAATTGCCCAACCAGATGCATACACTGGATCCGAGGAGTACTATTGGGTTACGTCTTGAATGTATAAATGTGTTATGATATAATATATGAATGATAAGAATGATTTTTGGTAGACTACGAAATTATCTCTATTGCAGTTGGGACCTTGTATTGGAAAGTCCTCCTTCAATAGTGCACGGCTAGAACCTCATTATACGACTATGCCCAGAACCGTAATGTGTCCATTGAATTGACGTGCTTGTGAAATTCAAAGTTACTTCTTTTAAGAGTAGTAAAGTTTAGAATAGAGCGGGGATTTTTTGAACAGCTGACAACTGAATTTCATTATACTCTATACCTATTTTATTGATGCGGCATCAGACAGAAAATCCATCCAGCACGATGGTGGGGAAGTAATTCCATTATTGTCATTACTGTGTCTTTACTCCTTACCGAGGAATTGAAGCTGTTGCTTACATGATCGTTAAATTTGGCAATTTTGAACGATCAAGAAAATAGCACATGGTGCATTTTTCTGAAAAATGACAGATGACAGCATTAAATTGATTTCAATCTGAGGAAGTGTCAGACAAAGATTGAACCGAATTCATTGATTTCATCATGAGCGACATTCTTGTCAAACATGAATTTCATGCCTTCTCCAGTTTTTTATGACAGGTTTTTACCAGAAATGTCTGCATATTTGCGGTACACAAGAAGGCAAGGTTCATACACAAGAACGTTTAAAAGCACATTTTATACAATTGATCCAGAGTCTTTTCCAAGAATTTGAAGCAAATGTACTAGATCAAACGACAGAGTATACGGATTTGATATTGGATCTATAAATTTAGATAGGATCGGAAAATTTATGTCTGAAAAATTAGAATTCAGCCATTAATCTTCATAGGAAACCATAGTAAAACCAATCCCCATGTGTTCATGGTTTGATGCGGCGATTGTTCTATGGTCACTCCAAGAAGCATGGAACTGCCCACTAAGGTGATATACTGCAAGGAATATAGTTTGTGTATGTCAACCAGATCACAAAGTCGTCATTAGTACACTAAGCATATTTTGGGGTCAAGAACAGAATTAAAGTATTTTCGATGCAGACTTGCGGAAATAGAGATCCAGGAACTGAAACATAATGTAGTCAGTCACGCCAAGATGAAATCTTGGTCATCCCCACTGCAAACCAAACCTTAGAAGTTTTGACATTTTCTTGCTAAGACAAGCAATTTCCGTCGAATTTTTATGCCAATGCCAATGCCAATGATTTTGCTTGTGGAGTCTTTTGTGACTTGATTCTCCCCCCGCCTGATCTGGATGGTTGATTTCTATGACACACCATTTCAAGTGCTCATGCCCTATTTACCAATTACACCGAAGTCAAGTTATAAGCATTGTAATTACATTCACTGTGATTACAGACCTCAATTACAGTCGAGCTCAAGGAATCTCAAACTTTCAGATCCACGACTCCTGTCAAATTCGAATTGACAGGTACACCACCAAAGTATTACAGCGGGCCCAAACCAGCCCAATCCGGTCGTCTCACCACCCTATACTTCTAATGAATATTTTTCATATCCACTTGCACCATTCCTTTCTACATTCTCTCAATTATCTTCCATTTCCCTCTCCAAATTTAAGCTCCATACAACCTCCTTCGCCCTCTGTGTACTGAATAGGTTTCTTGACACGCTCACTAGTGGATCTAGACCACTAATTCCTCCTATTCAACGTCCACGCTCATAGCACCATTCTGCATACGAGGTGGCTTGATACATGTACGTACTTGGGAAACTATACCGCGAAATACCGATGAGTTATATGGTCAAGTGGATTTCAATCAACTCGAAATCTAGAATCATAAGAGTACATAGAGAAGCTACCAATCAACCTCCTTTCCGACACTACTTCATATGTACGCGTCCGAGTGTATGTGTGTTTAGTCTGTGTTCTATTGCTTATAGTTTCCATCATAGTACTACCCAACACAAAGACACCCGATATACTCCGCCTTGTGGGCCCACCAAGACTTGGTTCCATCACGACACTTCGAATGGACCGTTAGAGGGCTGTGTGTGCAATTACCTGACCTGACTTTGTACATGTAAACATCCGAGGCGCAAAGACAGAATTTGTAGGAGAAGTGAATTGTTGGCTTGGTTAAAGTGGTCTTGGACTATTATAGATTCTGGTCTGGGTTGATATGGTCCGACCAAATGAATACCGTGCGCTTCTAGCGACATAGGCCTCCAGTATAAAGCATCCAGGATTCCAGTGTATCGTGTCCAGGGTCCTATAGAATAATTTCTGGTTTCTACTGAGTGGTGTAATTCTGAATACTTTCAGTTTTTACTAAATAGTTTCAGATTCTACTGAGTGGTAATCCTGAATACTTTCAGTTTCTACTGAGTGGTACTCCAGAATATTTTCCCTATTCTACTCTGTGGTGGTCCAGGATAGTGTCCAGATTCTACTCAATATATAGTCAGTTTCTATTCTGGGGTCTTCTGCTGAATAGTTTTCGTGTCACATTCAGGGAGATTTCTGAATAGGGTCCTCATACTACAGAGTGGTTTCTGTTTCTTTCAATGTCTACCATTGGATATATCCAGGGCCATCATGTACGGATTCGAAGATACTGTATCATAATTGGCTGAATATTGCAACGCTCTAGTATCTGTCGCAGTTTTTCTAGCTACCTTCTCCTATCCACTTTCTTCTGGAGTATTGAAGTATGGATTTTTCCTCTTTTCCGCCTATCTTCTATTGGTTATTACCATCCACTCTGTACTAATTCTCGTCTAGCAGTCTCCACTCCTGCTGGTGCCTGCACTTTATCTACACACTTGCGCTGTTTTGCCGTAGTGTTTACACTGATCCCGGGGTTGTCACCGTGCTGGAGTGTCGCTTAAGGCTTCGTCTATTGTAAAAAAGGGCCGTACACTCCAGACAATAATAGAGGAACTTTAATGCTAAGCAGAACAATGCCGGTTTAGGAAGTGTTCCACTGCCGTAACCCAGACGATGGTGGGACCATCCCTATGGATTTCCGAGCTCCTGTGTCGGTCAATGCAAATACAAATAGAGCACAAAATATCGACATGGCATCAGGAATTCCACAGCATTTGAGCACATAGATAGGAGAGAAAAGGAGAGAGAGAGAAACGGGCTAGATGGAGAGAATCAGCGCATGTACAAAGGACAAAATGGGAAGTCAGAGTGTGTGGGAAACGTAGAGACGAGACTATTCATAGAATAGCATTGACTGAACTCTACTGTATTAGGAGCCTCTCACGAGATAGAAGGAGCGTTGGTCTGGATCCATTCCCCTAGACGGGCTAGAATTGACAGACAGGGCGAGTAGTACGATTGAATGAGACAGAATCCCAGTCCAGATTCCACTAATACCATAAGAATTACACTAACACCATAACAGTAGTACCATCTCTCGCTAGCACCATAAGAATTCTAACACTATAACAATAGTACCATCTCTCGCTAGCACAAAAAGTTCTCTATTTTCTGTAAATCCTCGCTAGCACATACAGGGTCTCACCAGGGAGAGTACACCGTTTTCACCATTCCCACCACCCAAAGTCCAACATTACACACATACCATCTCTCTCTCTACCCATTTCAACCCATTTCTTTCTCCCTTTCTCCCACTTTCTCTCCCTTTCTTTCCCTTTCTCCCTCTCTTCCATTTTGGCCTCCTCTTTGTGAGCCCCATTTCTCCCTAGCCGTTTCTCCCTAGCGCGGTCGCACTGTGGGGTGGATCAATCAAAACACACACCAATCTCACCACATCTTCTCCCTAGGTTCGTCTGGATACTCACCATACCACGTTTCCTTCTTGCCATTTGACACAATCGGAGCCTTTCCGACATCCCAGCACCCCATTCTCCCCATTACCTGTGCTACTTACTCCGTCACCTCCCACAGCCTTGCTTTAACCGCTGCTATCTGCGTGTGTACCAATGCTGTTAGCCATGTCGTCGGACGAATTTGAGGATGCCACCTCGGACCACGAGGCTGGAAGCACCCACAATGAGGCCTCAGACTCCGGATCCACCACCAAGAACTCAGATTCCGAGCAAAAACTCGAGGATCCAGTACAGTTACAGGCTGACGTGGCCCCCGTTCCTGAGGAGGCGAATCTGGAAGCAGAAAACTCTTCGCCAGACACCACGGAGAATGGCCTTGTTGCCACGTCTCCAACAACGCCAAACACTCCCATGTCGCCTTCGTTGCCCAACAGAAAGTCCATCCAGGACTGTCTCCGCTTGGACCAACAGGACGGCCACATCTTGCAGCCAGACAAGGAGGCGGTGTACAACTTGGACCTGCTCTCGGCCACCTACGACAAGACCAGCACCAACTATTTATTGCAGAGCAAATTCAACCAATTGAACAACAACTTCAACGCTAAGGACGTCAGGCTAAAGGAATCCATCAACTCCGGTACCGAAGTCATCAAGAAGACGTTCAATGACATCAAGAACACCGTGGGTGGCTTCAGCGACATGTTCGAGTACAAGATCGACTGGGAGTTCTGGACCCAAATCGTCAACGACTACGAGTCGGTGATCAAGAACAACTCCGAGCGTCTCGACAAGTTGATCATGTCCGGTATCCCCAAAGAGTTCCGCGGCATTATCTGGCAGTTGGTGGCCAAGTCCAAGAACTTCCAATTGGAGGAGTTTTACATCCAGTTGAAGAGCGAAACCTCCATCCACGAAAAGTCTATCAAGAGAGACCTCTCCAGAACCAGCTTCTTCACCAATGTTGAGCAAGTCAACAAGGGTGAAGAGCTCTTCAACGTGATTAAGGCTTATTCCCTCTTCGACCCCGATGTGGGATATACCCAGGGCATGATTTTCATCACCATTCCCTTAATCATGAACATGAGCGATGCAGAATGTTTCTGTTTGTTGGTCACCTTGATGAAGGATTACAAGTTGAGAGACTTGTTCAGTCCAGAAATGAAGGGATTGCATTTATTTTTGTATGAGTTCGACAGATTGTTGGAATCTTACTCCCCTATTCTCTACAATCATTTGGTGAAACAGGGAATCAAGTCTTCGATGTACGCATCCCAATGGTTCTTGACTTTCTTTGCCTACAAGTTTCCCTTGGACATCGTTTTAAGAATCTATGATATTATTATCACCCAGGGAATTGAGTCTATTCTCAAATTCGCCGTGAATTTGATGATTAAGAATGAAACCAGCTTGTTGGCACTCAAATTTGATAAATTATTGGATTTCTTGAAAGACAAGCTCTTCAACATCTACATAAATGAAGAATTCATCGACTTCAACGATGACGGGAATAAGGCTTCCAGAAGAGCTTCTAAACGTTTCTCTCTCCTTCCTGGTTCTAAGAGAAACTCTACTATGTCTAGCACTTCTACTGGTTCCAACTACTACAAGCTTAACGACTTGGTGGTAGACTCCATGGAGATCAACGTTGAGCCTGTGGATTTATCAAAGTATGAGAATGAGTTCGAGAACATTTACAATAGTGAGACTGCCAAGGCAGTGGATATCGAAAAGATCAAAACAGAAAATGGAAACTTGAGACACAAGATCAAAGAGCTCGAAACGCAATACAATAACTTGAATCGTGATCATATCGACATAGTTCAGCAGATGGTGGACATAAAGGTAAAGTTACCAGAAATCCTTCATGAGAACGAAGATCTCACAGCAATAATCGATCAATTGAGACTCGATATAGAAGAAATTGAATCTAAGACCAATGATTCACCCAAAATACCAGCCTCTCTGGACTCACTTCCCCTCCAATCTCCGGCCTTACCTTCAACCATTGAGAACAATATCCAACAGCTTTTACAGGAAAATTGCCAGGAGACAGAAAAATTCGCAAACTTGGAAGAGGAGTTGAACCAATTAATGTTAGAAGATGAGCAATTATCTCAAAGTTTGAAGTCCGATAACAAAAAATGGTTTGGCAGATGGGGTAAATAGAGAACGGGTAATTGAAATTAGTCCAAGGGCATTCTATATTATCCTAAAGAAAATATATAAGTATTTATATGGGAATAAATATTCAGTTTCATACCCTTTACAGATACCCAGTACTTGTAATTACTGAATTGTATTTAAATACACTTGACTAAAGTTACATATGTTTACTTTGAGATGCAAAGAAAAAGCTGCTGGTCTGTATAATGCTTATTGTTGGAATGTTTCTTAGATTTAAGAATCCAGAAAACTATCAATCTGCAACGTAGTTGAATGAAATCAGTTGAACAATTATTCAAACCTGGAATGAAATCATTGGAATCGTCTCAATTAAGCACCTGGTTGGATTTGGTATTGGGCTATCGAAGAATTAGTCTTGATTAGTCCAACTGATATTTTACCTTCAGAATATTCAGAATCACCATGAGCAGTGGTAATATCCACACCCACCACATGATCAACCTCTATACTCGAAACATTATCGAGCCACTTCTTTCCTTTCTTGATGAATCTGTGCACTGATAAACCATTGAAGTCAATGCTCACGATAACGCTTGAAGAAGGATCAATGTCAAAATCCACCAATCCTTCTAAAGCAATGGAGTGAACGATTGTATTCTTTCTAAGATCAACCACATCCAAGGAACTGGCGTCCCCCTTTTTGGATCCTACCAAGAGCCAGTATCCATTCAAGGCAAAGCTTATCTTGCTGACTTCTGGATAAGTAGTAGTGATAGTTGATACCAACTCCCCGTCCGTTGTGTTGAATATTTGAACTTGCTGCTTGTTGTTTCCGAAGGCAACCAATGCACCATCGACATGTATAGCACCAGTGGTCAATGCACTCTCTAATTGTGGTGACATGTAGAGCAATGAGTTGTCACCAGAAGTGGAATTTATGGACCAAATGTTCTGGGAAATCAAAATGTACAATTCACGCAAACTAGGATGCACTATGATGGACGATATGTTGTTCTCATGTGGATTGGCCCACCTAGAGTCTCCCATCACTACTTCAGTTGTAGTTGCAATGATTGGACCAATTTGGCCATTGTTGACAGCAGTGACACCATCTTCAAGTTCTATAAGTCTCAGTTGATCGTTCAGTCTCAAATCCAATACCTGTACTGTGGACTCCGACGCTATGATGTATTGTTTAGCACTTGCATCGAAGAACGCAGCACCAACGGATTCAAAAGGCTTTCCGATATCTTTATCCACTGAAATGGCCAATTCAGTATCAGGAGACACATTGTATGATGGTTTGATGGATCTATGGAGCTGGTACAAGCTCTCACGAGCTTCTTGGATTTGTTCCACTGGAATTATGCCTGCGTTCTGATTTTGCTGTTCAGAGAAGTTTCCTTCCCCAATACTGACGGCCAATTGTTGCAAAGCTTCTCTGGCTTCATCTCTTTCACTTATAGCTTTGGCAGCCACACGCACGGCGGCATCCTGGTGGTACAACGCTGACAGAAGCTCTTCTCGAGCTTTCTGGAGTTGTTTCCTTAATGTGAAAACTTCGAGCGCCAAAGCATCCCATTCGTTTTGGAAAGTAGACAACAACGAAGGAATGGACATTCCTGTAATCGGAGGCACGATAGGTGTGACGCTGGCCTTGATTGGGACCAATTCTTCAGCTGTCAAAGGTTCATTGTTAACTGGATCAGTAGGACTCGTAGAAAGGTAGTTCAAAATGTGTTTCTTTTCAAAAATAGCACCGGACCTCGGTGACACCACTGGTTCCACGGGTGTTTCACCAGAAATAGCACATATCATGGTGGCTGTAGGTTATGAGAGTAAGAAGTAGTTGGGTAAAGAGATGTTTAGATTCTCAGTATGCGAAGAGGTCACGTGACCGGCTGCAAAGAAGGCTAGTCTACTGGGTGTGAAGAGAGAGGAACTTACAGAGAAATGCTCTGATTGTGATTGAAATATGCACCTGTTATTGATGCATTGATTTGATTAAAATTAAATTTGCTTCATGTGTAAAATTCTATAATTTAGTCCGTTTCACAAAATGGTTGGAATGTGTCAATCCAATTTCTACTTATTAAATACTACTTGCCCCAGTTCTAAGCACTATCAGAACTATAAGATATCATTAATGTTTGACCCCTAGAAAAGATCAAACTAGGACCCAATTAAAGTCTTCACGCTTAATTCTAGTCAGAAATGGCTACACCTGGAAATAATGAAAATCCAAATTAAATAACCTAAGTGAACTGAATATGTACAAATTATGCATCTTCACCACTGGACGACTCTTCCTTGTGGTGCTCTTCCTCGTGATGCTGCTCGTGCTTCTCTGGAGGTGGTACAGCTCTATATCTTCTTCTACCGGTTCCGAACAATCCACAACAGTGGCCCAACAAACTGAAGATAACCACCAACAAGGCAGCAACGGCAGCAGACCAGATGTAGGCGTAGAAATTGGTAGACAAGAAGGTCTTGACACCGTATTGATTGGTGTTGTCATTGACTTGTTTTCTGACAAAGAGACAAGTGCCGGTGATCAAGGCAGCCGAAATGGTGGCCAACAAGAAAATAGAGCCTTCGAAAAGGAAGTTCATGAAAGAAAGACAGCAGCTGTGTGGCGACAAGAAGAAAGCCAAGACTTGCACACAAAGAGAAAGGAAAGAAAACACGATAACCACCATGAGAATGGCAAACGAGGCCTTGGTGATGTTTTGGAAGGTGCCAATGTCCTTCTGAATAGTTCCGGGCAAGTTCAAGGTGTCATAACTGATGTACTTGAGCAAAACCTCGAGTTCGCTCTTAATCGTAGTAGAAATCACCTTTGGAACCTCGTTGGAAGTGAGCTGAGTGTTGATGGTGTTATTCAACTCGTGCTTGACGATCTCGAGAGGATCGAAAGCAAAGCCTGGCTTTGGGTCCGAGCACCAGGTGATGTTGACCTTCGCATTGTTGAAGGGCTTGAAGTATTTCTTGAGATGCTGGTCGTAGGTGGCGTTGTTGGTCACGGAACCCTTGCAGTAGCCCCAGTATCCGATGGTGTACACGTCGGAGAACCCCAAATCATGGTAGTCCAAGTTGTTGATGATATCGTTGATGACAGATTCAACGGTAGTGAAGTAACCCTGGCCGTTACTGGCCGATTGAGCGGCAGCAGTGGCCCAGGAGGCGGCTTGCCCGGCTACCAGACTGACTGCTCCGCCAATGTCGTTACCAAGGGCCGAGAGGCCCAGTTCAACGGTGTTTCCAATATCAGAAATGGTCGAGTCTGCCTTGGGGAGTTGGGTGCCAGTAACACCGTCTCTCTTTGAGTTCAGGAAGGCTGCGGCATCGATGATGGCGGAAAGATTGAGATTATTGAGCTGGAAATCGATCAAATACAGCTGGGTGAGGTACGACTTGTTGGCGTAACTTCCTGTGACTCCAAAAATGGAGAGGACAAGAGTAGCCAAGGTGAAAAGGATGAGGATGGCTCTGAAAATAGCAAACATGGTGTGCTTGGAGCTCTATGCAAAGTGGAGATGATGAGGTGGTTGTTTTGGTGAACGGGGCGTCCGAGGTGTAGAAAAGATGTCTAGTCCAGGCTTGAGTATATGTCAAAATATGTGCCAAATATAGACAGACAGATGCAGCTGCAAGTAATATACCGAATGCGGACTGCGGAAACTTTAAATATAGATGCAATACCAAAAGGCCAAGTAGTGGTAGTTTTGGTTCTGAGCCAGTCAGACTAGATGCGGGAATTGAGAGTGTGTGATGACAGGGGCAATAAGGAGGCTTGGATAATCAGATAAGTTAATGAACACAGTATTAACAGAATGTGATCTGATAGTATTGAATAGCAGAATGTGATCTGATCGTATTAGCAGATTCTGATAGTATTAGCAGAGTGTCTGATACTATTGATTTGCAGAGTTATAATCAGCAGAGTACTTGAATGATTCAGATAAGCTAATGAGCACAGTATTAGTAGTGTGATCTAAACGTATAGCAGAGTGTCTGATAGTATAGCAGTCTGATCTGATCGTATTAGCAGAGCGATCTGATCGTATTAGCAGAGTGTCTGATCGTTTGGATTGACTTGAAGAAGACTATTTGTCTGTTCACTGGTGGCTTCACTGTGAGCTGGCTGAAAAGTCGCAGATGTCAGATGTCAATTATCAAGGTTGCTGCTGTTCGCACCAATCTCTGCTCTATTCTAGGAGGGGAAGGCGTGTTGTAGCACCAGAAGCAAGCACAGCCGAATGATACAGAACACACACGGACCCCGCCGTCCTTATATACCTAGATCTGCCGTGCAGTGTGCCCCTGGATCTACATATGAGGGCTGGTCCCGAGGCTGGATCGGGCTACGGATCACATTCGCACTGAAAAATGGCTGGCTAATCTGCGTTGTAGATACGATATTTAGGGAATGCGAATGCATGGAGGGCAGAGGTGATGGTTGTTGCAGTGACAATAAGATTGTTGTGGCCGTGTTGAGGAGTTGGGGCGGTGGTTGTCTATTGGATGGAGCGTGGGGGCTGGCCGGTATGGACCAAAGCGAGGGAGGCGACCCCGAAAGCCTGGACGTTTCCTTGGCGATTGCCAGGCTGTGGTGGTGGCGGAGGGTGGCTGTGATGACGGGTCCAGCCAGGGCATGAGACTTTCTGCCCTGGCGTTGTCGTGCTTGGCCGAATCGGTGTCACGAAATCGTGCCATGTGGCCCCTGGGCGGAGTCCGTGGCAATCTCTGGATCTGCGCCATTCGGGCCTGCGTCATCGATGTGCTCCTTTAGTCTGGGGCCGTGGTGTGGGCACTGGTGCGTTTGCGAGCAACTCACCGGAGGTCTCGCTGCTATTGTCGCAAATGCTGCTGGTATGTGCACCCTTGTTTCTGATTGTAACTGTCAATGGGTGCAATTACTCGTTTAGTGCCCCGCGTGTCAAATGCTTGCAACATACTCGTTTAGTGTCCCGCGTGTCAAATGCATGCAACATCCTCCGTCGGTGCCCCGCGTGTCAAATGCTTGCAACTCCTCCATCGGTGCCCCGCGTGTCAAATGCTTGCAAAACGATTGTTCCAGCCGCATAACCTATTCTTCTTCCAAGTCGTCAAAACCATCCATGAGCTCCTTCTCAAGCTCATCCAAGTTGTCCCCAAGATCCGGCACTTCCTCGTCCACTTTCTGTTTCTTGTTTCCATTGAGACTCTCAGATTCGGGCTCCAGCTCGATCTCAAGAGGACGCTTCTCCTTGTAGGCATTTCTGATAAACGAGTCTGTAGCGTTGGAGGTCTTGCCTTCATCTTCATCTTCTTCTTCATTTTCATTGACACCATCGCCATTCACTTCATCCTCATCAAGGTCATCTGCATCTATGTCATCGTCGCTAATGTCAGCGAGAAAATCGTCCACCTCCTGGTTGGCCTCATCAAAGTCATACAGCTCCAATGTTATTTGATTGAGGTTGACCAGCAGACCTTCCTTACTCTCTCCTTTTTTCTCGATAGCCTTTTGATACTTTTCGATATCTTTTTCGTTCACTCTCCAATCATCTGGATTGTTCAGGGGAATTAAGTAGTCCTTCTCGTCGACCTTTCCCCAAGAACTCAAGCAAGCAAAGAGCCAGTCTGGATTGACAATCTTGACATTGGGTAGTATCTTTCTTGCTACTCTTGCTTTAAATGTGGGTCCAGGGCCATTCGTGGGATCCCTGCAGACGACATGTGTCACCTCAGGATACACCTCATTGATCACTTCAACACCAAACTGCTTGCACCATATAACTATATCTGCAGAATTTATATTCACGCCAAGCGGTATAATACCGGAAAACAATATGGTCACTCCTTTCAAACAGTTGCTTTTCATTTGAGGGATTATGTTGGTCAAGTCGGGCCTATAGGACTTTTCGGACTTGGACTTTTCTTCCAAGATTGTGTAGTACTCTGAATGAACATTGACCAAAGCCTTTCTGAGCGAGAAAAGTTCAGTATCGTCATCATAGAGCAAGTTTTCGTCCTCTTCTTCGGCATCTTCATCTTCTTTGTCCGAGGAGCCTGGTGAACTAGTTCTGGACTCTGCGTTCCCATTTTGATGTTGGTTGTGCAATTTTTCCTGCAACTTTGCCAAGGGACGGTCGTGCTGTTGCTTTTCAATGGATTGACTTCTGGTGATGGATTGTTCGATTAATAAGTCTGTGTTTCCTTCACCTCCACCAAGCTCTAATATTCTATCCACAGGGCTGGAGTTGTCTGAATTTTCGGGCTTGTCTTGTTCAGAAGACTCCAGTTCTTTCTTTTCAAGCTCCTCCTCGAGTCTTGCTATGGCCTTTCTCTTCTTCATGGGACCCGTCAATTGGCCGTTCTTTTTGGGCAAGAAGCTGGAATTGATATCACCAGTGCCCACAAAGAAATCATAGGGTACCACCTTGATTAAATTGCTTTCCCACTGCCAGACGTCACCTCTGTCGTCGATAATGACGACCATGGATTGGTCCACGGGAAAGAGACGCTTCAAGTTCTTGTGGGTCAAGGAGCCACTTTCGTCTCTGCTTAGAATTCTATCCCCGAAGTACTTGCCGTCAGGATCTATAATTTTGGCAATTGAAAGGGCGTAATTTCTCGTGGCCATTGTGTAGATGTGGAGCTCGTAGAGCTTGGAGATTTCCTCAAGGAATTCTGGCAAGCCAGGTCTGACTTTGACATAGTACCAGCATCGGGAGATGCAGGTGGGCCCGGTCCATCCCGGAGGGGTGATTAGTTCTTCTTCCAAGCAGAAGGTCTTGACGTCTTTCACGAACGGGTAGTTGGGGTTGGAGGGGTCCCGCTGCCACTCGCCCACCGTGGGGTCCACGGTGGCGTGGATGACGGTCTGGTCCAAATCCACCACCAAAATCAACTTTTTGTCGGCAGCAAGCTTTTCCGTGGTGTTCTGTTCGATCTTGGTGGCCTCGTCCAAGCTGATTTTCAACCCGGTGTTGTCGTGGGACATGGAGATGGTGGCCCTGTCCTCGTAGTTGTAGCCGGTGTAGTCCTTTTCGTCCTCCACCGCCTTGCCACACAAGGCACAGAGGCCGCCGTATTGGACCGTGTGCGTGCAAGGCTCCAAGATGCTGCACACCTGGAGGTTGTTGTGGATGAGCTCCTGGTTGAGGCTGATGGCCACGGACTGCACTTCTCCCAGGACAGGGCTCTCGAAACTGCCGATGCGTTCCACTCGTATCTTGGGAGGCACTTCTTCTTTGGAATTGGGGTCGTCCTGGTAGTCCCAGTACTTGTAGCGGAGGATGGGCTTGTGCTTGGTTATGGAGTCTCCAGGCCGGACTAGTATGGCGGAAACGGTCACCGGGAACGGTACCGAAGTGGGCAACCTTATGGGGGTCGGATTGGACATTTTGGGAAGCGGTAGCGGCGTATGGTGATGGATGGGCAGAAGATGGGGGAATGGGGAGATGGTTGTTTGTTTATGTGGGAAGGCACGTGAGGCTAGAAGTTAGCGAGGGCGCAGAGGCGTCGCGGTGGGAAAAGGAAGAGAAAAGGAAGAGAAAAGGAAGAGAAAAAGGAAAATAGCGAGAAATGGGGAAGCCTCGCTGTGGCGGTGAAGAATGAGAATGGATAGTGGAAATGAGTAGACAGAGAGGGAGATAGAGAATGGGGAGATAGTGTGAATGATGTAGATAGAGAATGGAGTAGTTAGAGAATGCAGTGATAGCGTGAATGGAGTAGATAGCGTGAATGGAGTAGATAGTGAACAGGTACGTGCTTTTAGACGTGGGACAATGCCACAGGTGCAGCTTGTGAAACAAACACGCTTCTTCCAGTCCATGGCCATCGTTGCTTTTCCAGGGCCATCGCTGCTTTTCTGTGCACTGTCGCTATTATCTGTGGCTATTTAATTTCTCCCAATTGTCATTCTGGCCAATTTCCCTCGATTTTCCTTCCTTTCTCGCTATTTTGCATCCTCGCTACGTTCTCTCTTTCTCACTATTCTGTTTCTCGCTATTTTCCCCATTTCCCTCTTTTCCATTTTCCGTCCTCGCATTTTCTCACTATATCTATTCATCTCTCTTTTATCCATTCTCGCCCTTTGTATCGTTTTTCGCTCCCCATTAAGCCGTATCTTTGGAAACACCACTTCTGGGATCTCTTTGCCCCAGATGCATTGGGACCGAGGTCCCACCTGTAGCCAGGGTTGTTGCCTTGTTGGTAGGGACACGACCATCTACCATCTCTTGTCACGTGGTCCAACATCACCAGCACGGTTCCATGATTCTTCCTATCGACAACCATTGTCATCTCTCGGTCGAATGCACGGAACGGGCCATTGCCGAGCTCGTTCCGAAGCTCTCAATGCCAAATCCAACTTTTCACCTCATGTCCACCTATAACCGCGATCTCCAGCTTCTCGACCTTCTCCTAGCGCAACTCACCTCCCCCTCTATAGTCCCGTATTATGGAGTCCATCCTTGGTACTCGCATCTCTTCACCCTCCATAACCAGGACGGTCGTTCTGATGCCGAATTCAAGACTTTTCATTACGAGTCTGTCTTGAATCCTCCGCCTCTGGAGGCGATGCTAGAGGCACTTCCTGTGCCTATCAACATAGACGAGCATATCAAGACTTTCCAAGGCCTCATAGACAAGTATTCAGGGCTCGAGTACGGAATTGGCGAAATTGGGCTCGATAAAGTGTTTCGGGTGCCGTTTTCGGGTTATTTTGGGGCAGTTCTGGAGCTGATTTCCGACCCCCAAGCTCCCCAACTCTCTCCATGTCGAGTGTCCATGAGCCACCAGGTGCAGATGTTTGAGAAATGTCTTGCGTTTGCCGATTCCCTAGGGGCCAAGGTGTCGCTCCATTGTGTCAAGGCTCATGGTATGCTCCTAGACACGGTGAAACGGTACAAGAACATCCACGTAGTGCTCCATTCGTATAGTGGACTGGTGGACCAAGCCAAGGTATGGATTCGGGAGTTCAAGAAAACGGGCCAAAAGCTCCTGTTTTCGTTTTCGGATTGGATTAATGGAACCGAGGCAAAGGTCGGAACACTACGGGAATTAGTGGCCAGTATGGAGCCAGAGCAGATCTTGGGCGAGTCTGACTTGCTGTTGGACGTGTGGCTTCTACAAAAAGAACAGGAATACTGGCAAGGTCTTCGGGACATATATAGGAAAATAGGAAAGGAAGGCGAACCAAGCCTTCAATAAATACTCTAATCTGGTTGGGCTGGACGGAAAATACCAGTTTGCACAATAATGACGAATTACCGCAACTGTATGGAAATGCAGAAAGAAGGGCAGTCTCTGGCTGCTAGGCAACGCAACAATGTGGAGAATATATCCACATAAGCGAGGTAGAGTTACTGAAAAAGGACAAAATCACCAGACTCGTCTAGAACCTGTGCCAAATGCATAAGAGGGAGGAACGAGTCAAATTAAAGGTAGAAAGTGTTAGTTAGAGGAAGAAATATGGTATGCTATGGCGCCAGAGCAGGAAATGTTTAATTCTATTTTGTAGCTTGATTATTTCTGATTCGGGAGTCCACAAATTGGAGTCCAAGAGCTAATTGTGTGTAGAATAATACTGTGTTCAATTCTGATTTGGGAGTCCATTTAAAATTAAGACAAGAGCCAATGCACTATTGTAGAATAAAACTGTGTTCAATTGTTAACAGGCGCCTCTTGCAACCACTAGAAATATCTATGGAAATATGGAGTTGATAAGACAAGATGTATTTTTGAACTCTGATATTCAAAATTCAATATACTAGGGTAAATGTAAGATATTGGAATACTTTTGAATCTGGAAGGACGTATGATAATGTGGAATTCATGCCAATATTCCCAATACGGCGGCATCAAGAATATTTTACACAGAGGCAGGTATACTCAAATAGAATAGTTAGTATGACATCAATCATGCAGAATTACCAGGTTGAACAAATGCAGGAGACTATAATTACCAGGTTGAACAAATGCAGGAGACTATAATTACAAGCTTCAACAAATGCAGGGGACTATAATTACCAGGTTGAACAAATGCATGAGACAGTTCAATTGAAACCAAGAGGAAAGCTTCATTTACACAGGAAACAGCGCCAATTTCATTGGAACAATTACAGGAAAGATTTATTCCCGGGACACATCACCATGAATAAATTATTTACAGGACGAGAGTGTTTGTTCACAGGTGCAAAATCAATTACTGAGCACATGCTCGTTCAATTGCACCAATACGCATAAATATGCACCAGTGCAATATTTCACTCGAAGTCAACTGCATTTCATGTACTCCACACTGTACCTCTCTGTCTTTCATCCGCTGTCTCGTCTGACTGTCAATTATTCCTCTCTGTCTTTCATCCGCTGTCTCGTCTGACTGTTAATTATTCATTACGTCATATCCCAACCAACCGGGACACTTACAAGGCCCCACACTCGGACAGTCCCGGGTACCTGAGCCCGTGGCCCGGACCCCCGGACCCTTGTGGAACCGTGATTCGCAGCCAGACGTCCTCTATTTCATTCTGCGTAGTTGGCCGATTTGGAGAGTTGCTTCGGGACATTTCCAACAATACCGAGCACTGAAATTGGGTCTGAGTTGCTACAGTGGAGCATGTGAACTATTGGAACTTGATGAATGTGGGAGGTTACTATTGGAGGCTACAATTGGAAGATTACAACTGTCAAGCAATTTTGGGGCTATCGGATCCATTACATTTGCCCTATTAGCTCTATGGGTCCATTGGCTCCATCTGAATTAGTCCATATCTACCTCTCTAGCTCTAACTCTACTAACTCCATTGGTCCATTGGTCAATACCTCTACTAGTTCCATTGGTCCATTGGTCAATACCTCTTCTAGCTCCATCATAGCTCTACCTCTCTAGCTCCTTCTCTTCTATCTCTTCTAGCTATAGCTCCATCGTGCGTAGTCTCATTTATTGCTCGATCTTATCATACTTACAATCTAGACTTGATGATGTCGACGAACTCGGGCTTCAAGGAAGCACCTCCGACCAAGAAACCGTCGACGTCCTGCTTGTCCTTGAACTCAACGGCGTTCTTGCCGTTGACGGATCCTCCGTACAAGATTCTGACCTCGGCGGCCTGCTTCTCGCCAATGGTCTTGACCAAGTGGTCTCTGATGCCCTTGTGGGTGTCCTGGGCATCTTGAGGAGTGGCAGCCAAGCCGGTACCGATGGCCCAGACGGGCTCGTAGGCAACAACAATGTTGGTCCAGTCAGACACGATCTTGGACACCGCGTCCAATTGTCTGGCACACACAGTCAAGGTCACGCCGGACTTTCTCTCCTCCAAGGTCTCGCCGATACACAAGATCACCGACAAGCCCTGGTCGAGGGCAAACTTGGTCTTCTCGGCAATGAACTCGTCGGACTCCTTGATGATGGTTCTTCTCTCGGAGTGGCCGGTCAAAGTCCACTTGGCTCCCAAGTCAAGCACCTGGTTGGGCGAGATCTCGCCGGTGTACGCACCGGAGGCCTTGTCGAACACGTTTTGGGCAGAAACAGCCACGGTCTTCTGCTTGTTTTCCGCCACAGCAAGCGAGAGGTATGGGGCTGGAGGGGCAATCACCACCTGAACTGCACCGGGCAATTCGGACTTGTTCAAGTTGTCGATGATCTGGGTCACGGACTCCTTGGTACCGTTCATTTTGAAGTTGCCTCCGACGAAGAATTGACGAGCCATGGTGTAGATAGTGGAAAAAGTGGTGGTGTTTTGAGGTGGACAACGTCGTCCTTATATAGCGGGTTTTGAGGTTCCGTGGTAGGCGCACGCCCTGAAAAGTTCGGCCCAAGTGGCATGATGGGAACTACAGGGGTTGTAGGGGTGTGTATTGGGGCAGGACGGGGATGGTTGGGGGCTGGAACGGTCCAATTGGTTTGTTCAAGTTGTCTAATGTCGAAATCCCGGCGTTTTTCCGCCGCCTTCACTTGTCTATTTGCACCAACAGCTCGCGACTGTTGATCTGGCTCTGGTTCTCCATAGTAAATGGCGACCGGTTGCTAGCGGTCCGGTCGCTGGACTTCAAGCGAGCCTGGACATAGGCCTCCTTGATTTTGCGGTTTTTGTCGCGGTTCTCCTTGATGGCCAGGCGCTGGGCCGCAATTATGCTGTTGATGTCGAGGTCTTCTGGCTGCGACAACTTGTTCTTGGAGTTGAAACACACCTCCTGGCCCACCTCCTTGGAGATCTCGTCGTCGATGTCGTCTTCGGCAACGTCGTCCCACGTCAAGAGCGGCGTTTTCAATGCAAATTTGCCGGTCTCGGAGTTCTGTTTCATGATCAAGTACTGGCAATGGGGAATGTTCTTCAACGACTCGAACTCCTCGTAGGTCCAGCGGAACCACTTCATGAGGAACACCCGTGCCCAGATGCCGTGCGTCACAAGCACAAGCACCTCGGGAAAGTCGTCCTGCTGGAATTGGCGGAAAAGCGACTCATTGAAACTGGCCACTCGGTCGTACACATCTGCTGCACTTTCTCCATGTGGAATCCGGTAGAAGAAATGCCCGTAGTGTGCTCTTTCTTCCCAGATCAGCTCCATCTCGTCAGGTGTGGCCTGGAAATTGCCAAAGTCCTGTTCTCGCATCCGAGGCTCTTCATAAATGCTATACTGGACGTCATCCACGTCCTTAATGCCATCGACGATATTGTTGCACGTTTGCCGTGCACGCAAATAGGGCGAAGTGTAGAACAACACCGATCGTTTCTTCTTGTCGAAACAGGGCTGTTCCAAGAAGCCCTTCAACACGACACCGGCAGCCTTGGCCTGATGCTGGCCCTTTTGCGTAAGTGCCACCTTGTGGTTGGGTGTGACGGAATTGACGGTCTTGTCACAGTTTCCTTCGGACTCGCCGTGTCTGACTAATAATATGTACTAGAAGTTAGTATGATGAGGTAGAATGTACGCAAAAACAGCTGGTTTTCTTCGAAGAATCAACTTGTCTGGCCATATTGGAGTCTTCTATCCACTTGAGCCCTCGGCACGGTCGAAGGCCCGGGCCTTGGAGCGTTCTGGCCTATCTCATCTCTGTATCTATTCTGTATAGAATAACGAGAAGACGGGCCTTTTCTCTTTCACGATCGAAGCTATTGAAGCAATATTGCCAGATCACGGTCCCTGTACCATTTGGAACAGCACTAGCCCGTGTTTTCGTCGTCTTTTCGTTTCCACACTTCAATTTGTCATATTCCAGGTGTCTTTGCAAGAAGCTGAAAAGGATGGATAGACAACTGTGGTAGCAGTTATTGTGTGATTTCGGGCCATGTGCCCGTTTCAGTAACTTACCTTCGGTCTTCCCATGGTCAAGAGGAAGAGATGTGCTTGTTGGATGTGAAATGACTGTCACCTGACTGATTACTTATGAAAGGACTTGTATGGCTGAAGCGAATCTTCCGACACGTGATCCTCTTTGTCTGATAAGAATAAGAATGACAGTCAAACGAGGACATGGCATACAGGACACGCACTGGCTGTATTATGACGGGTCAAGGGAAACGCGGATCTGGGTCTGGAATTGGAAAAGCCAACGGGGTTTAGCAAATTCTGGTTTTATTAACGTAAGTAGAAAGTGTATGGACGGACTTAGGAGCAGTAGCCGCTGCAGGATGCAACTTTTGTTTGGTGTGGTCGGCGATTGCAGCATGTAAGCAGATTGGTCTGGATTGAGCTAAGAAGGTTTGGAGTGCACGTGGAATGCAAGGGGTACATGTGGGAATATTGATCTAATCTTGATAATATCTTGGATGGGAGGTCATGTAAAAGTGTTAAGCTTGGATTGTGAGGTCATGTAGAAGAGTTAATTATCTTGAATTGTGAGGTCATGTAGAAGTGTTAATTACGTGAAAGTGCTTATTTTGCTGAAGTAATAATTTCTCAAGTTGCAATAATTTAATGTGGATTTTCCAATTCTTTAGATGTAATGTTAGCAACTAGTTAGATAAAAAGGAAATCTACGTTGCAACAAGGAGTACTAATTTCCTGGATTTAATCAACAGAGTCCATTAGTCTATTTTCTTCCTCTGCTTTTTTGATTGAGTCCTATCATATTAATTCAATTGAGTCTCATATTAATTCAATTGAGTCTCACCATACTCATTCAATTGAGTTTCATCTCAGTTGTCTTGATCAATTATTTTCTCTCTGTCAATCATGTCAGTTCATTCCTTATTAATTATTTTCTTTCCATGGCCTTTATCATACCATTTCAATTGAATCTTATTTTATGGGTCCTAGTGGAATGACTAGATTTTATGTGTAATTTCTCGTATTTGAAGCACATGTACTTCATTAATTGGCAGACACAAGTTCATCAATAATTATCTGTATTCTTATCCGTATTTGATTATAGAGTCTCTCAGATAATTTCCGTTATTTGTATTTGTCCCAATAATCATGCCCAACCTATTCACTTTTCAATCTACAATCTTGAATTTGTGTACTTGATTCGCTATCTTAGCACTTTGATGAAAACTCCAATTGACATAGTTCTCAGCTATAAGAGCCTGAAGTAATATTACACTACTCTTTCTCATCCTTTCATCTATCAACTCATACAGCAAACTATCTCGCTCTTGTCTACATCTCTCAGTTTTCTGTGTACATATACTATACAAGCTAATTACCACTAGCAGTGAGCTTTCTCTCAATAGCAAAGCTCTTAGTCAACTCCTCATCACACTTCTTGAGAATATCATCGGCCAACACATCGATGGCATGACTGTGCAACATGTTGTTATATCTGGATGGCTCGTTTGGCAATCTGAAGATAGACTTCCACTCTTCGGTGTCCAATTCCTTCTCGCCTCTCTTGGCTCTCTCCAAGTTCTCCAACTTTCTCTGCTGTTTCCATTGAGTGATCTTGGACTGTTCCTTTTGATGCTGTCTTTGGTAGTAGTTGAAGTTGTTCTGGTCGTAGTTGTAAGAGTCCACTTGACTGTATAAGGATTCCAATAATTGGGCAGTGACGTTTTGGTTGGAGGACAAGTTCAAGGTGTCGAATTCACTCTCAGAGCGCTTTTCGTTCTCAACATTGGCCAAGTAGAGGTTGACCAAGTTTTGGTTGCGGATGTTGATAGGAATGTCGTCGAAGATGTTGAGGTACGACAACTTGTGGCTCTCGAGATCACGAGACTTCCACTTACCGTCCAAGTAGGTGGTGATGAAGTTTTCAGACAATCTATAAGCACGGAGTTCGACCTCTTTACCGATGGACGACATGTTGTGCACAATGATGAAGGCGTTCTTGTTGCTCAATTGTTGTTGAACCAAACCGTCAACCAACTGGGAGGTCACGAAGTTACCGGAGATAGTGGATTGGAACCATCCGAGGAATTCCACGCCGTAGCCCAAGTTGGTCAAGCTGTCCAAGATCTCCTGTTGGTACTTGGCTCCGCTTCTAGACTTGAAAGATCCACCCTCGTATTGGTCTGGGTATGGGAAAGGGTACGCGTGGGTGACGTCGATGGTGCCGTCGTCACTTTCGAAACCAAGGAGAGAACCCGAGAAGAGAGAAGGGTAGTTCTCCGAGGTGTGTCTGACAATAGACATCAACACTGAGGATTGCACCGTGATAGAGGTGGCAGTAGGGGGAGTGTACTTGCTGGAGGTTAGTAAAAGAGGCGGGAAAAAGAAGGGGTCCATACTTTCCATGGATATCTGTCAAAATTTCACTTTAACTTGCACATGTGACAAGTTCCGTTGTTATGGAAAGACTTTGGATCGTTCTTGATGTATCATTTGATGTGATCTGACTCGATTTTGGAGGAAAATGACTGGGAAAAAGATCAAGATAATCCGAGGAGACTGGAGAAGATGTTTCTGTTGATATTGGGCGCGTTGTGCCGGTACTTACCTAGCTTTGATACTCATGGCTGGTGCTTTCAGTTCAGTAGAGTCTGTTGTAAAATTTTGTCGCGAATGGAAGAGTGCTGAGTCAGATGTTATGTAAGCGAACCAGGAGACGGAAACAGGCTAAACTGGTTCCTAGACAGTGCCTGCTGCAATGAGAGGCAAGGCGTGTTGTTGAAAAGGTGTGTTTTTAAAAAGCTGTGTATTTCAGAACCTTTGATTCCATAATTAATTGCTATAATTTCCTTGAATTTCTTCACAGCATATTTTCAACATGCTAAGAATATTCATAGCATAGAAGTATGTGATTTTGCCTCTTACTATCTCGATTTTGACCCTTTATTCACGTTCCAATCGATCACAACCCTTCAACTGAAAAAAAATCGTGCAATTGCAATTATTGCACCCTTTTCTGTTCCCTGCATTCTTTGTCTGAATTTATTCCTCATTAAACTTTCACTATGTTGCGGCTATTACGTTTGACTCATACACCATACAAACGAATGGAAACAGCTCCAATCCACACCCAAACTTGCCAATAGTCCAATAAGTGTCATATTTTGCCATTGCCCTAACTGTCTCTACTTTTGTCCTTACATTGAGCCCATATTCCCTTATCTCTTCCCTGCTCCCAAACCATCTCTCCACGTGACTCATATTCCAAATTAAAAAATTTCACATCTCGATTTTTCATCTACCAACATCATGTCCGAAGAAATCAAGGAGTTAGCCGAACAGGTCCAAAAGACTTACCTCGACGAAGTCACCGGAGAGCAAGTCTCCAAGACCGAGCTCAAAAAGAGACAAAAGGCCAGAGCCGTCGAGGCCAAGAAGGCCGAGAAGGCCCAGAAGGCGGCTGCTTCTGCACCCAAGGTGGCCAAGAAGACCGACCAATTGGCCGACTTGAACCCCAACCAGTACTTTGAGATCAGATCGCGTCAGATCCAGGAGTTGAGAAAGGCCAACAACGACGGCGACAGCGACTTCAACCCTTACCCCCACAAGTTCCACCGGAACTTGAAGGTGGAGGAATTCCTCAACAAGTACGGAGACTTGACCAGAGGCCAGACTTTGACGGATGTCGAGGTCAGAATCACCGGCAGAATCATGACCAAGAGAGAGGCCGGTTCCAAGTTGAAGTTCTACGTGCTTAAGGGTGACGGTTTCCAGGTCCAAGTCATGGCCCAGGCCCAGGACGTTGCCAGTCTCGAGGAGTACGAGAAGATGCACGAGTACCTCAGAAGAGGAGACATCATCGGTGTCGTCGGTTATCCCGGCAGAACTGCCCCAGCCAAGGGTGGAGACGGTGAGATCTCGGTCTTTGCTACCTCGGTCCAATTGTTGACTCCATGCTTGCACATGTTGCCCACTGAACACTTCGGTTTCAAGGACCAAGAGGCCCGTTACAGAAAGAGATACTTGGACTTGGCCATGAACGACTCGGTCAGAGACAGATTCAAGGTCAGATCCAAGATCATCTCGTACTTGCGTAGATTCTTCGACGAGAGAGACTACATTGAGGTCGAGACTCCTATGATGAACGTCATTGCCGGAGGTGCCACTGCCAAGCCTTTCGTCACCCACCACAACGACTTGAACCTCGACATGTACATGAGAGTTGCTCCCGAGTTGTTCCTCAAGGAATTGGTCGTTGGAGGAATGGACAGAGTCTATGAGATTGGAAGACAATTCAGAAACGAGGGTATTGACATGACTCACAACCCCGAGTTCACCACGTGTGAGTTTTACGAGGCCTACGCCGATGTCTACGACTTGATGGACATGACCGAGTTGATGTTCTCTGAAATGGTCAAGGAAATCACCGGAGACTACAAGATCAAGTACCACCCCGACGGACCAGACGGCAAGGAATTGACCTTGGACTTCACCAGACCATGGAAGAGAATCAACATGATCGAGGAATTGGAGAAGATCTACAAGGTTACCTTCCCATCGGGTGACCAATTGCACACCGAGGAAACCGGCAAGTTCTTGAAGCAGATCTTGATCGACAACAAGATCGACTGTCCTCCTCCTTTGACCAACGCCAGAATGTTGGACAGATTGGTGGGTGAGTTGGAAGACGCTTCCATCAACCCCACCTTCATTTTCGGCCACCCACAGATGATGTCTCCATTGGCCAAGAAGCACAGAGACATCAAGGGTTTGTGTGAGAGATTCGAGGTCTTTGTTGCTACCAAGGAAATCTGTAACGCCTACACCGAGTTGAACGACCCATTCGACCAAAGACAAAGATTCGAAGAGCAAGCTAGACAAAAGGCCCAAGGTGATGACGAGGCTCAATTAATTGACGAGACCTTCTGTAACGCTTTGGAGTACGGTTTGCCACCTACTGCTGGTTGGGGTTGTGGTATCGACAGATTGGCCATGTTCTTGACCAACTCCAACACCATTAGAGAGGTCTTGTTGTTCCCAACCTTGAAGCCCGATGCCAAGGAGGCTGAAGAGTCCAAGTAAGATGCCCAAATCGGGGGATATATGGAGTATGTGTTTAAACTTTCATAGTATCGATAAACAGCATAATTAAATAAGTAGTGAACTTCGATCATTTGAAAGCTTGTTCAATGTGGATAAAGTTCAAGATAACAATATTCATTCATTTTGATATGTAAATGGCAGATTTTGGATGGAGTTATTCGATATTTGTGTCTACTCAAGATGCATGGCATTCAATTATTTCCACTTCTCTATGATACATACTATTATACACTTATCTTCTGACAAGATCGCCTCTTCTTTTCATTTCCAACGCCTTCTTGTATGGAGGAGCCGTGGGCATTTGTACTGGAACCAATTCTCTCTCCTTTCCTGGCCTGTAGGTTGCATCAGAATCGACATCATTCAAGTCTCCGCATGCAATGAAGGTGCCGATGGTTCTTCCCTCGCCTTCAGGGAACTCCAAGAACTCCAAGTTTTCACTCTTTCCGATTCCAGCACCCTCAAAGAACTCCTCGGTGGACTTATTCAATTCCAACGCAGGAGTCCAGTTTTTGCTTGGCTTGTAGCCCAAACACACGATGAAGGCCTCGAGCGAAGTTCCTCTGGACGATCTGGGCTTGGCACAGATCACTCTTTCGAACAAGTAGCTCAACTGGCTGTACAACAAGTCGATGTCTCTACCTCTGAAAATCTTCGCCACAAACGTTCCTCCGGGCTTCAAGATACATGTGGTCAATTGCAATGCAGATAAAATGAGCTGTGCCTGGATGTACTCATCCAAGTCATGCAAACCAGTCACGTCGGGGGCTCCGTCACTGCAAACAAAGTCAGCAGGCTCTCCTCCAAAGGTCTTGAGAATCTGTTGAAGGGTCTTTGGATGCGTGATGTCGGCCTGGATCGTAGTGACTCCGTCAATTGGCGTCATTGGTTGCAAGTCAACGGCAACAATTTTGGCATCCTCCTGTTTCTGGTTCTGGAATAACTCTCTGCTCAAAACTTGGGACCAAGAACCAGGAGCTGCACAAAGATCCACCACTCTTTTGACTCCCTTGAAGATATCAAATTCTTCATTTAGCTGGAGAAGCTTGAAGGCCGATCTGGCTCTCCATCCTTCCTCTTTTGCCCGACGATAGTAGATATCACGCTTGTCTTTACTGGACTTACCCATAGTGATGGGATAGATATAATTTTTCAATTTGGTGAGTGCACTCGAAAATGGTGATGTATGGATGGACTGAGATATGAAAGGGAAAGTGTATTGAATTTAGGAGAACGATGATAAATAGTTGGATTAGAGCTTCTGATTCTGTTAGGCTGCTGGCTCAAAACGGAAACTAGTTGGTGACTGTTCTGGGTCTTGTTGGTGTAGCTAATAGGAATTAACATTACCAATTTTCGTGTTACTTCGTGAAGAAGAGGCCAAAATCAACGGGAAAGATTTGATAAATAACACTCCAGCCCGTTAGAATCATACTGCTCCATTATAGTGCTATTTTCCCTCCTGTCTGACGTCGTAGGCCACCACTATCTTCTCTGTCCCCTACTCTACGTCACGTGACCATGTCCATAAAAAAATTCTTCACTCAATTACAACCTCCACAATGCTTCCATTAATCTACAGAAGGTCACCAGCTTCCGTAAGAAGAGCCTTTTCCTCTTCTTGTGCTAGTCTTCAAAAGGTGGCCCCAGAACCCTCCACTTCCAAAAAATTCCTTTCTCCCGAGGAATTCTCCAAAGTCAAGCAAAATGAAAAGGCCGAAGAAGCCATATACAAAGAGGGTTTGTTGAACGGAGAGCTCAAATATGAGCCTAAATACATGACTGAAAACACCGTGGATCCCGTCACTTCCAGACCAGTCCCCATAAATGTCGAACTTCTCAAATACAAGCCCATAACCCTTCCAAAGACTCATGGACACGAAGTTGCCAGACTCAACTTGAAGGGCTATAACGAGGACAACTTGATCCGTTCTGCTGAATTTGCAGTGAGATCTGCCTACTACTTGGGTATTCCAACCACTCCAGTCATCTCCAAGAAGACCGAGAAGAGATTATATACTGTGATCAAGTCTCCTTTTGCCCAAGCTAAGACCAAACAAAACTTTCATAGAACCACGTTTCACAGAGAAGTGGTAGCCTACGACGCAAACCCTGAAGTGGTGGATTTATGGTTGTCGTTCATCAATAAGCATGCCTTGAGCGACGTGGATTACAAGGGCACCATTACTACTCGTGAAGCTTTGGACTTCAATGAACAGTTGGACAAGTTAACCGAGAAGGAGGCCAAGTTGCCACAAGCATACGAAGATGTCAACGATCCTATCGCAGCCAAGGTCCAAGAGTTGTTAAAGAGCGACTCCTTCAAACAATTCCTCAAGGAGTAGATAAGACGATCTAGAGTTGTATATTGTTAAGATCGGATTAATGTAATTTAAATATCAGATGAAGAGGACGATAAAGTAGTTTAAGCAATGTATTGGAATAAAAAGGTAAAGGTAAAATTGCATACAAGATTTTTACTCATGATAATCATATTTCAAAGAATTATGCTAGTTATCTATCGAAGGTTATTGCATTAATGTTCAGAAATCTCAAAAGCAAGTATTTAACCGACGAGAAAGGTTATACTTGAACGCCTCCAACGGAACTGTCTGTTAATCTTCTCTCAATGCACTGACCATTGAATTCTATTTGTATTGGCTAGAAGAACTGACATGCTGGATTCTAGTAAAACCAGCCGTACACCCGTCAAAATCACTCTATTTGAATCAGCCAGAAGGTACGGACATTTCAGGGTTCCAATAAAACTACCCGTACACATCCCAGCCGTCCTCCTCTTCCTCGGAGTCCTCTTCCTTCGCTCTGCGAAGCTCCTCTTCAAGTCTTTCCCGTCTCTTTCGATCCGACTCAAGCACATCAAATCTGCACAACGGACACGTCGAATTGACCTTCAACCATGGGCCAATGCACTCCAAGTCGAAAATATGGTCTTTGGTTCGTGCACCGTGTTGGACGCCACAGGGGAGCTTTACGAGCAACGGATACTCGTCATCGACAAACTTGTTGGTGCAAATGGGGCAGTCGGCGGTGTCCTTGTTGGGAAGCTTGTGAATGGGCACTCTTTCCAAGGTGTCTAGGAATTCTGGCGGCACGCCTTTGGAGGAACCGCCACTGGTTTGTGCAGACTCTTCCAAGGTCTGGATGAGTTCTAGTGCCAAAGAAGAGCCCTCCTCGCTGTTCAATTGTCTCAAGGCGTTGGAATACGACGCTGTGTAGTCACGATCTTGTCCTGGGTGGTGGAACTGGTCTTGGTTGAGAAATGACTCTAGGGCAGTGGCCAAGGTCTGGTGGGTTCTGGACGTCGCCCTGGTTGCGGATCTGGCGATGTTGTGGTCGTCTGAGGTCAGTTGTGTCCATTGGGTCTCAAAAGTAGTGCCATCTGTGTATACTTACCTTCGTAGGTGGACATGGTTTTGCCACTAGAAGTCCATAAACACTTTTTGCACTATAGGTGCAAGTTGCGAAAAGGGCACACGACTATCGCCACTTGGGTAAGGAAGAAGAATAGACAGATCCAAGGTATCAGACGAGAAAATATAAGGCACGAACAAAGAGCCGAAACCGGTCAGTATAATTTTCCTAAAAAGTGACGTTGTGGGGAACTTACTAGTATATTAGTCTTGGTGATGTTACACGTACTGACAAGTGTGTGTGAACATGATGTCAATATTGGTGAGTGTATCCATTTCCCAATGCAAGTTACAAGGGCCACATGGTAGGAGAAGAAAAACACAGAACGTTCCACTTTTTAGATCAGGAACAGCCAAGGAACGTGGGTTTTGAACAATTGGAGACTCCACCATTCCACCTCTAATAGACACACTCGCCCCACTTGAAATGGACAAGTGCCCCTTAATTGACTGAATTACCAGTCTTCTTTCATCATTGCCATAGTGGTGCATTACCTTTACCACAGGGGCATTGCCTTTAACATAAGTGAATTGCCCTTCACCATAGTGTTTATTGCTGGTTATTCTATTTTTCATGATGTAGCCATAGCAGTGCATCAGCTAATAGTGCTCGATCTCAAATGTTAGTTCACCTAAATTAATAAATCTGAAACCATTAGACTGTTGAAACTTTAAATTAAATGGGCCATTAGCTGACGATATTTTTGATTTATGGGGATGGAAATGTAGGATACTCTAAAGATGGCATGAGCTCTGACTTATTCAATAACTCTGTCTTATTCAATAACTCTGTCTTATTCAATAACTCTGTCTTATTCAATAACTCTGTACTTATTCAATATCTCTATCTATTCTATTAATATTCAATATCACGTAGCTAAATTGACATATCTCTGACTATTTACTATGATTCAGTCCAATCTTCATTATCTCAATTTATCGCTTCATCTCTACATATTTCTACTCTGAGAAAATCCCGATTATTAAATTAGTAATATGAGGTATAAATTAAATAATTACCTGTGGCACCAAGCTCTGCACGCAAATGCCTATATGTTAATCCTTGACATGTCCCTGTCCTATTTTTCTTCCGTTTCCTCTTCCAGCTCGCTTTCTTCCTGAAGTGTGGCCACCACTACTGCTGGCTCCTTTGCCCCTAAATCCCCATATCCCGTGAAGTCTCCGAAGTATGAGTCGGAGCTTTCCGCGGTTCTTCGATTCAAGAACAACGGAGTCATGGGAGGGTCCTCGAGGGGCGTTTTGACCGGCACCAATGTCGGCGACTTGGTGCTATTGGAAACGGAATTGGAAACTGAGTAAATGGCAGAGGTGGTGTAGTTGTGATCATCTGGGGTCTGTTGAGGGAGATATAAGGCCCGTTTGGGCGAGACCTCGATGACCAGCACTGGATGTGTGCCCGAGGGCTGCGAGGCGAGTGGCATGGGGTTCATGGCGTGCAGCATCTGGAAAATGTGGGTTCTTGATTTGGAATAGGAGTTGGCCAAGGAGCGGGGCGGAGTCTGTGACGAGAGCCAGAACCGCGAGGGCGAGCCACCCAACGACGTGGGGTCCAAGTTGGGCGAGTCCGGCACCTTCATGGGGCCTCTGTTGATGGGAATGCTTTGGGTGGAGGAATGGGCCACAAACGACCCGGAATCGTAGCCGATCTGGGGCGACTGCTGCGCTATGTGGGATCCTGGCGGTGGGGGCGGCGACGTGAACCGCAGGTACGGTTGCATGCGGATCTGGCTGAGGTGGGTGACGGAGTTTCTGCTGGAGATGGTACTGTAGGAGTTCTTTCTGTCGATCAATGCTTGGGGCTGGGCGATGGGAGCCTGGCCCGCCGTGGGCGGAAACGTCAGATGGAACTTTGGAGCTGCTGGCGCCGGGTCCTTGTAGGGCCCGGCCAATGTGGAGTCGAGATCGTTGTGGATGGTGTTGAGCGACAAGAGCGAAATGGTGGAGGACGAGGGAATGAGGTGGCCGTTGATGTCCTTGCCGACGGAGGAGGCAAGGAGTTCGGGTTCCGGATGGTCGTCGGTGAAGGAGGGAAGCGCAGACATGTTTTCTGACGAACGGCGGTCCTGGTCTTCGAGAGAAAAGAGTGCTTTGGAGGGGTGGACGGCCGAGGCGGCGGCCAACGACGACGATAACAACGATTTCTTGGGCGCCACGACGTGGGCGTGGTATTCGGGGCTATTGGGGCCAAACGGCTCGCTGGAGCCGTCGGGCCGGTCCACTAGAGCCAAGTTGTTCATGGACTGGTCGAGCTCCGAATGGAACGGCATCATGGCCGGTGGGAGAACACGGGGAGAGGGGGGACGTGGGGCACAGGAACAGCTATCCACGGCACGGGACTTCGAGCTCTAAGGGCGTGAGATGGACGAGATTCCGTGACAGCAACGGCAATGTGGTTATCTTATATCTTTGGTCCTGATAGCGACACATAAATTTTTCTCGTGCGCAGCACGCCCTTATCTGATTAGGGGGAAGCACAGGACCAACGGTAGGTAGTGGATGGAATGGAATGGGAGGAGGCAAAGCAGCGGGTTTTGTGGGACTTGTGGACGTGCTAGGAACGAAGGAGGTTACGAGGCCAGAGTCCGGGGATGTAGGGAGGGGGGAGGCGGGGCTTTTGAGGAGAATGTCATTATCACGGCCAGTGGCACGCTCGCGCGAAGTGTACAATAAGGCACAGAACGGCCACAAGAACGGGCCTGCGTAGGAGGGCCGGAGCAGCTACAACAGGCCGTCAAAATGGATGTATCCATGGATTGGGGCTGATAAGAGGCTGGGATCTGGTGGGCACGGAGGCTACGGAGCCGGAGATGGTATTCATTTCTTCGGAGACCGCGTGGTGGTGGAGATCGATGGGTCTTGAGTTCTTGCCAGACTCCACCTTTTCACCTTTTTCACTTTTTTCGTGGTGTTATCGCGATGCGTCTCGCTACAAAGTTGCGATTGGCTCCAGGAGAGAAAGGAGAGGAAGGAGAGAAATGAGAGAAAGGGCAATTATGAGGAGGAGTGTGTAGATGTGAGTGGTTGGAGTTTTTTGAAGTATGAGTTTTGATGCAGTGGACGCGTGAAGTGGAATTCTGGAGACATTTCACAGCCTAAAGTGAAAAACTCATGGAGTCTACCACCATATCCTATTTCTCCTCTTATCCCCTCTCTTTCTCTTCCCTCTCCGCCAATCGCTGGCCTCCTCCTGTTTCACAGCTGTTCTGCCATTGCTTTCGGCATTTCTGGCGGTGATCTTGGGCACATGAGCCCGTCCCAGGTCCTCCGTATCGCGCACTATCATGACTATAGTCTTAGGCAAATTATGAGCTTCTGTCTCTGCTATCCTGCGAAAATCACAGCAAGACTACTTGAAAATAGTCTCGATACATACGGTGGCAGTCATTGCCTCAATTGTTCATACAGCCTAAGTTATCGCCCAATTATCGGAGGCATATCTTCCTTCTTTTCGCTCGTCGTTATATTTTTTACTCGGATTATAATTAGCACGATCACTGGAATGAGTCAGCCAATTGCATCGAAGATAAGAATGGCGTCCAACCCCGAGAATGGACCAACAACATCCAAAGAAAGTGAGAAATTGAAAGTGGAAAAAAGAGCCAAGCAGATAACAGAGACTGGTTCAATGCAATTAAGCAGCCCTGCAGTAGTGGTTGGATCCAGACTGTCCTCTGCAAAAGACGGGGTAGGCCCTGGGTTTCCTATTTTGTCGTCCAATGAGAAAGATAAAAGAAGAAAAGTATGGAGGGGACAATAGAGCATGAGAAATACACAATTTCTTAGGTAATCGCATGGAGAGGGCGGTGAATGACGTGTAGATAGTGGCACACCCCAGGATCAAATGGCCCAGTTGGGAAAGCAATGGCATCTCATGCACACCGGACTAGAACCTGGGGTAATTTGCTCTTATCATCTCATTTTTTCGCTTTTTCAAACACTCACCATACTTTAGTTAGACTCACCATACTTTAGTTGTAGCATTTGGTTATATGGCACCAGCCACTGATCGTAGAGCATGTATTGATTCAACTGATTGCTTCTTATTATTCTTAGATCCATCCGTGGTATCTTTAAGTCTCAGAACCTTGGCTAGAGTGGGGTACAATTTCCAGTTCATGAAACCTGTTTTGTCCTATTATTGCACATGGGTGCAAATGTCCTCTCCTCTAGTTGAGTTGAGTTCTTATATCCGAAAAGATTGGGTCACTCGCCATGATTAGGGCCAGTCAGGTTATGTGGTTATATCTATTTTTTTAAGTGTGTCAGCAATTGTGTGGTAAATTTGTGTGTCACTGTGTGCCATAACTTTGCCATCCATCTATCCGATTTGACTTCGAGTGGAGCCACCAGGAGCAAGTGATCAATTTCGAGGCAGTGAAATAGAATCACCGGACATTATGTAGACCTAATGCTGAATCAGAATAAAGCAGCTGATCTCTTTCGTCTGGTGCTTTCATACATTAAATCTACATCGATCGAAGTTTCCACAAAGTGCATCCATTTGGAAATTCACATGTTCTATCAGACTGTTGAATATTCCCACATATTTTGACAAGCTGCTACAAATCGCCTATCAATAGACTTCTAAGCGACTTTATCCCCACAAGCATGTAGTATTGTTCTCCGGTGTGTTAATATTGAAATATTCTTTATTAGCGTATTCGTAAAATTATAAGTATCTAGATGTATAACGGTCCTCTATGATTATTATGGAAAATGGCCTTTTCTTAGTCCGAAATATCCATCCGGTGCTTGGAGTGTGGCGTTATAACGAGCGGTTTGCTTGCCATCTATTCCGGCTCGAGCAACTGTATTGCCCCACCATTTTACTTGGATATCGTGATACTGAACTGCAAAGTAAATAATTACTGCTCCAAAGGTAACGCCTGCTGATAAGCCGCCAGAAAGAAGATAGTTGTACTTGCCCCACCATGATGCGTACCTAGTTCTGATGTACCACATAAATGCAATCGATAAGTACAAACCCCCCAAATAGTATGAAATATTGTAGGGAGTGTAAATCTGGATTCCACCCAATATTAACGTTGGTTGGATATACTTCGTGTACTTCTTAGGAAGATACTTCTTGAGTAACAAACAAGGAATTGGTAACAATGCTCCGATGAGGAAACACCAGGGCAAAACTGGATAGAGTTTGAACACTCTTTTTGGTCCAACAAGTCCCCATTGAATTGTTGCATTAAAAAAACGGTTCACACCTGGACAAGTAAATCTTTGCTTATTTTTGGGATCACAGTAGTCCTTGATATTGTCAATTTGGAAATTAATTACGCCCAAACCCACAAATGAATGTGCAAGAATGGATATCATTTGACATCTAAAACTTGCCCAAGGGGGAATTCTTGCGTAGTGTGCCAATTTCTGATCTGAGACGTATTGTTGGGCTTGAGCTTCAATATTGAAACCAAGAGCTTTGGTGAAATTTAAAGCACCTCCATTACCTGGTATAGCAACCCCGACAATAACTTCAAGTATAACATTGTGGGTGAAGGTATATCCACTTGTAGAGGCAACAATAATCAATGGGATCAAAATAACACAATTGATACCAAGTGCAAAGAAAATTGTCCAGATTGGTGAATCAACTGGATAAACCTTGACGCATACAATTGCTAAAGCAATTGAAATGACGAGAATAAATATGAAAATTAAGTCCGGTACTTCCTTGTACTTTCTCATCATCCTGCTGTGGTGGTCGTTGAATTCCTCGAAATCATCCCTATTAAAATGACGAATCGACTTTCCAACTTCTTTAATAGCTTTCCACATAGCACGATGATTCAACAACACTTCGTATACTACCACAAATGGATAGATGATAAAAAGAATGTAATACCGAAGCAAATAAGCAGCAGTAAAATATGGAGGTCCAACCTTGAGGTACTTCTGTTCATCTAGCGTATTATTTGTATTCATAATTTGCTTGATGGGATATTGAACACCCTTGTTACTGTAAATTCTAACTGGGTTGACGGGCATGAAACTCGCCCAATATGTGTTAGAATAGTACATTCCTGTGATGATGCAGAATCCAATAACAGTTCCAAAAAATTGGTTAGCCTGAGAATAAAGTGGAATGCTTAATGCAAAATTAAAGTTTAAAACATTCCAATCAAAGGAAGGGATTGGGTTCAATCCTAAGCCCGTGACAGAACCTGTGATTGTTGCCAAATTGAAGTTTTTGGGTGCAATCCAAGTCATCCAATTGAAATATGAAAGGGCCGTGAACAAATATCCTGGCAACCAGAAATAGATAAATGAACATGCAAAGACGATAAAAAAGAACTTATATCTAGAAATGGTCCAGCCATTAATATTCTGTTTCTTTTCGGGTTTGGTCAATGCGCTATTGAGGGCAATTGTAGGCAATAAAGTTGGCCACATTGCCTGAACGGGATAGACAGCAAACCTTCTTAACAATCCACAGAATCCAAATCCCATAAAATTAGTGCATAATAACAACAAAATTTGGTATCCATAGGTGGCCCATTTATCTCCAAAGAAAATGTCCATTTTCTGAATGTGAATATTGAAATGAGCATAATTGGGAGTACTAGAAATTGTGTAGAAAATAGTGGTCAACATTTGTTCTCTGAAACTCCATGGACCTGGGTTCAAGTCAATTTTCAAGTTCCAGATGTTGAACTTCCACTTTGGTAAAGTATATTCTAAGAATTTACCACATGGAAGAAGGAACAATTGCACCACCGCAGGGTCCAAGATAATTCTTGGTTGTCTTTGGGAAAAGAACTCGTTGATGAAGGTCCCGATAGCGACCCAAATGAGACCCAAGAAATAAACCCGTATAGTTTCACAGGGACTGTCATCATTCTCTTCTATGGGTGAAGTCACTGCTCGAACTTCTTGGTATGGAGAGTAGAAAGCGATGAGTGCAGCCTCGACCCTAACTTGTAAGGGCCAGTCAAATATCTCTAGGTAGTTATCGCAGTCGTCAAAACTGTAGTCGTCAGATATCTTGATCTCTTTGCTCTCTTGAACGGAAACCAAACCGACATACAATTCATAAACTTGGGTGGGAAGATTCACATCGCCAGCATGGTCTTCAACGGCCTTCTTGATGATTTTCACTGATTCTTCTTCTGTCAAAGATTCAATATGATCGATCATGATTTCGGCAGCACGAGGTAAGTCATTTGAAGCTTCCAATCCCTCAAAGTTCAACCGATGAAGTATAAAATTGATCTGGCTTTCATTCAAAGAAAATTCGACTAGCTTCGGGCTGGCCACGTTGAAAGTAGCCGTTTTGAGGTCGGATTTTTCCTCCATATCCATGGTGAAAAGTCGATTGCCTTCAAATTGATCTGATAAGTTTTATCTGATCGATCAGCAGCTCCAGCTTTTATAACAACTTGACTACAAAAACCATCGTCGTTGCAATATCTGCTATGGTAATATTTTTTGTAGTTGCGGCAATCGGTCCGAGATTGACAGTCCTTTAAGCGAAATTGCATGCTCTCGAAATTTAAACTATTTGGTATTCACATTGTAGGGCAATAGCTAGCTTCTTTTAATTAAGGTACAGCCCCTTGGGATTCTGTGCCCTTTCTGCTGTAATTGCAGAGGTATTCTCTGCTAACTTGCTGGCAAGACTCTATCAAATCAAGTATGTTTAGTGCTACCTCAACCTATTTTTGGACCGATGAGCCATTTTGTTCCGTTCATATTTTTGTCACAGAAAATAACTACCCCGGAAATGTATAGGATACGGAGAACGCAAGTACAGCGGAAGCAAAAAAGAGTGTGATTGGTACAATTGGTTCTGCTAGCTCGGAGAACCATGTAAATTATGAACTGATTGGCTCGATCTTGGTGCTTACAGAACCGAATTTGGATGTGATCTTAATTTCACTATTACAAACTGTTACTAATTTGCTCGTTAATCGAGAACTAATGCCTTCCTATATTCTGCTGTCAATGTACTCTTGCTTCCTGTTGATTGTTCAATTCAACCTTAGATGGTTTTCAATTATTACAATCTTAGCAGTTTATAGTTTTTGGTGAATTTTTGCATCAATCCCAAAGCGTCCACAAATCCCGACACCGAACACTCAGAATCTCTTGGCAATGGCCGTTTGCAAATTCTGCGAATTGGGGCGATTTCTAAATTTCCAGGCCTGAACTTTCTACCAAAGACCAAATGTGGATTGGCAATGTTCCGAGTCAAAGGACTCAGAAAGAATTGCTCCATGATTTTCTACTTAGCTCAATTCGAGGTTCTTACAGGTATTTTCTATTTCCCAAATGTTTCGGGCCGTGAATTTGCGTTTTGTTTTTTCTTTTCGGTGCCATAGTATAAACTTAGCACTAAATTCTCGGACCGATTTTGAGGTTGCGAAATAGTTTATGTCCCAAGTATTTCCAAAAAGAGAATTCGCTATACACTGTATTAGCCAGGCTTAATGGCACTGAAACTTGATAAAAGTAGTGAAGAAAGGCTTATGCTACATTTTTGGATGAAATTGTAAGTGGCTTGAGTATAGAATCCCCTCTGGTACTGGGTTAGAAGCTGGGAAGTGATTCTATTTGCTGCTTTGACTCCAGAGCCGGTCCATGGCCAGAGCAAATTATTAATGGAGATTTCTAATAGAACAGCGGAACATAAGCGCAATTAATAATCTTCTAACAATCTAGGTCAAGTCTTCATTCATGAGAACTACTTGTAAGTAACTAAAATCATTAATATTAGAATCTGTTCAAAATTAAAGCCTAAACTATTCATCAAGATTCCGAAAGAATTGAATTATGGGAAGTGACCCTTCCGGATACCGAAGTAACCATCTGGAGCACTCTCGGTAGCATTTAAGCGAGCCAATCCAGCATAGTCAAGTCCCAAATAAGGAACATTGTTTCCCCACCAACTGATACTCTTGTCGTGATATTGAACAGCGAAGAACATGATAAGACCACTGAAGGCAACACCAGAGGTCATTGCTCCAGAGAAAACATAGTTGTACTTCTCCCAGAAAGCAGCAAATCTAGTTCTAAGGTACCACATGGATGCGATAGACAAATACACTCCACCGGTGTAGTAGGACAAGTTGTAAGGGGCATAGATCAAGAAACCACCAATAATCAAAGTTGGTTGGAAGTGCTTGACATACTTCTTTGGAGCGAATCTCTTGATTAAAACACAGATGATGGCCAAACCGGCACCGATCAAGAAGCAGTATTGTAAAATTGGGTACACTCCCCCAAAAACCTTCTTAGGGCCGATAACACCCCATTGGACGGAAGCACTGTAGAAAACTGTGGTGTTTGGACAGGTAAACTTTTGCTTGTTGTGGGGATCACAGTAGTCCTTGATATCGTTGATTTGGAAGTTCATAACTGCCAATCCAATGAAGGAGTGAATGAGTACTGACAACATTTGACATCTAAACATGGCTCTTGGAGGGATTTTGAGGTAGTGGCCCATCTTCTGGTCACTGATATAGTTCTGTGCCTGACCATCAATGTTGTAGCCCAAAGCCTTAATGAAGTTCAAGGCAAGACCGTTACCGGGGATGGCATAACCAATAATCAACTCGACCAAGACATTAAGACCAAAACTGAAACCGGTAGTGGCATAAACAGCGGTCAATGGGATCAAGAATACGAAATTGATACCAACAGCAAAGAAAATGGCCCAAACAGGAGTTTCGGCTGGGTAAAGTTTCACAGCCAAAATTGCAAAAACAATAGCAATCACCAAGATACAAAGGAAAACCCAATCAGGAACTTCCTTGTACCTCTTCATCATCACACTGTGTGGGTCGTGGAACCCATCGTAAGTCGACTTTCTGAAGTTTCTGATCGAACCACCAAGACCCTTGAGAGCAGTCCAGATAGGCTCGAAGTTGTTAGAAATTTCATAGATGATTGCGAAAGGATAGATTGCGAAAAAGGCACCGTACGTAACCAAGTTGGCTGCACTGTAGTATGGAGGACCGTATTGATCATACTTCTTTCTGTCGAACAAGGTCTTGGAGTCGACCACACCTCTGAGGTTGTAGGGTTTTCCTTCGTTGTTGAATAAAGTAGCAGTGTTGATGGGAAGGTAGGCAGACCAGTTGTTGTTGGTGTAGTAGATACCCAAGATGGCAAAGAAGGCGATAAATGAGCCGATGTACTGGTTCAATTGGGAGTACAAGGGGATAATCAAGGCACTGTTGTAGTTCAAGATATTCCAGTCAAAACTTGGAATAGGGTTCAAGCCGAGACCAGACAAGGAGCCGGTGACGTTGGCGAGGTTGGCATTGTTGGGAGCAATCCATGTTATCCAATTGAAGGTAGAGAGAGCTTGGAAGAGGTAGTTGGGGATCCAGAAATACAAGAAGGAGCTGGCAAAAACCACGAAGAAGAAGTAGTATCTGGAAATGGTCCAGCCATTGATGTTTTGCTTTCTCTCTGGCTGAGTCAATGCCTTGTTGAGGGCAAGGGTAGGAAGAATGGTGGGCCAGATTGCCTTGACAGGGTACACAGCGAACTTTCTCATGACTCCAGCGAAGCCAAAACCCATGAAGTTGGTACTCAAGATGAGAAGTGTCTGGTACCCGAAGTCGGCCCACTGATTGTTGTAGTACTGCTTCATCTTTTGAACGTGAATATTGTAGGAGACATAACTGTTTCCTCCCGAAACAGCGTAGAAAATCGTGGCAAGCATCTGTTCCTTGTGGGTCCAGGGTCCCGGGTTCAAGTCAATGGTCCACTTCCAAATCTTGAATTTCCAACGGGGCAAGATTTTCAGAAGAAGTACACCTGATGGGTAGAGGAGCAACTGGACCACCGAAGCGTCCAAAGAGATCCGGGGTCTTCTTTCGGCAAAGAACTGGTTGATAAAAGTTCCAATTCCTGTCCAGATGATCCCCAAGATGTAAACCCTGAGGGTCTCCACTGGAAGAGAAGGGTCGTCATATGGGTCCGTAATGGCACGGACCTCTTGGTAAGGCGAGTGGTACGACACCAACACCGCCTCCAACCGGACCTGGAGAGACCAGTCCAGGACAGCGTAAATGTCGGAAGTGGCGTCCTCCAACGAAGACGTTGTTTCGACGTCCTTGACCTCTTCGTCGACGAGGTCCTTTTCCTTTTCCTGGAAGTTGGAGGCGAGCTTGACGGCCACCAGCAGGTGCTGCTGGTGGTCCACGAGTTGTTCCCAAAGCTCTATTTCCTTGGTGGGCACGTTGACATCGCCATCGTGGTCCACAATGGCCTGTTGGAGGATTTGGACGGCATCGCTCTCCGTCATGGCTTCCACCTTCTCGATCATGAAGGTGGCAGTGACAGGCAAGTCCTGAGTGTTGAAGAGACCGTCGAGGTTCAAACGCCGCAACACAAACTCCTTCTGGGAGATGGAGAGCGACTGGCCCACCTCGCTCAACGAGATGGGGTTGGAGGTGATGGCATGGAGGTCCACTTCGTGGTTCCGGACGTCCTGGGTGCTCAACACAGGTGCAAGTTTCTCAGCCATGGTGAGAACGGGGACTGGGGCAGAAGCAGCAGCAGCAGCAGCAGAAGCAGATAGGCTCTAGGATCAGGCTATTGGGGCAATGGAAAACTATCAGATCCAATGATGGGATTTAAAAGTGGCCTCTGGAGTTGCCTTATATATGTGGAGACAGAGTAAAAACTCCATAGCTGCGAAATCCATGCTTCGATTCAAAATCGATGCAGAAAAGGCTGGGCAGAGCCGTGCTCTCAGCGGATATCCAGAAGCCATGTGCATGCCATGTGAATGCCAGGGCTCTGGTATCGGGCCAAGCCCTGACGTGGGGATATTCTCTGGTCCCAGATCAGGGCCAGAACTGGTTGCGAAATTGAAGCCTGCGAAATGGCACCAAAAAGCTGGGCAGAGCCGTGCTGCAAGCGGACTTCAAGCAAATTGCAAGCGGATTCCAAGCCTCAAGCAGTACACAAGTCTGGGCTCGTTAAAATCCATCCAAGGCGTGGGGGCATCCCAAGGCGGTGATCTACCTCCACTCTATATCGGGCTTTGGAATGGAGAATACCTGGTGCCTCACGCGACAGGTGAGGGTGCCAAAAAAGCCATAATTGCGTTCATCGCCAAGACTTTGCATGAGACAGGTGTCAAAACCTGACATGGTGGAATGGACGATGGAAAGAGACTATGACAAGCGACAACTACCGGCTTGCTTTTGAGCTGCAGGCTGTGTATTGAAGTGTATGTGGGTTCGTTGGATATGTACTGGTGATGTCTACTATATGGTCTAATTTGGAGGCTTTTCCCGTCGCACAACCGGGTATATCTTCAGGCTTATCGGGCAGTCTAAAATGCACTAGAGCCCGTGCGCATTTTCTCCAAATCGTCAGGTTTTGACAAGCCAAATTGACTTATCGACCTGATAAGAATCGAAGCGGGATGCGGCTGCCACACCGGATCCAAGCGAACCAATGGCATCGAGGCGATTTGAACCACAGGGTGCACGTATTCGAAGCACTTCCTCGTCTTTTCTCGCGGAATATCAGAAATACCACGCTCTCAAACAGGCAACTGGGGCCTTGGTGCAGGGCGCAGTGCCAACTCTAATGCTATGCTTTCGTGTGCCATGCCCCACCAAATGCTAACGCTAAAATGACAACGCTAAATGCCAATACACCACCAAATGCCAATGCCAATACCACCACCAAATGCCACCGCTGTGTGGAGTTGCCGACTACTGGCACGGACCTCGTCGTGGATATTATGGAGCCTCGCATTTGTTCTTCGCCAAAAAGCCAAGACATCTCTCCACTGTACTGAAGCGCCGCAGCCCAGCCACAGTGGGCCTTTCCACTCCATCCTGCCTTATCGTGTCCATCTGTCATTATTAGCTGCATGGAATGGACATGCCATGCCATGCCATGCCATGTCATCGTTCGATATGACCACTATCACCATTGGTCGCCCCAGCCGTCGTCCTCGTCCTCGTCCACAGTCAAGTTCAACTTCAATCTGGACCCTGGCGTTTTCGCGGCCTTTGCGCCTAGTTTCAACCCTCCCGTCTTCTTGGCACTGTTGGACGTATTGGCTCGAAATGCGGGCTTTTTCAAGGGTTGTGGCGTAAGTGACACCTTCTTAGTCTCCTCGGCCAATGTCACGTCTTCAGGCACCCCCCACCCGTCGTCGTCGTCATCCATGGCCCCCCACCCGTCGTCGTCCTCCTGCGTGTCGGGAACCCACTTTTTCTGCTGCTTCTCGACCGCAGTTTGGAGAGGTTCCGTAGTAGGCGTGCCCACCCGGGTAATGTCGGGCGTAGACGAGTTGAAGTCCTTGTTCAAAGGTCCCTCGACCCCCACCGATGAGAGCTTATTCACGATCCCCCAACCGAACGAAAATGAGCCTCCTTCCGATTCCTTATCAGCGGACGCAGCCGTAGATTCTTCCTTATCGGCTTGTGGAGCTGTTTGGCCGTACTTCTTGAAAAACTCCACCTCCTCTTGCTCAGCATTGTCTTCCAAATCGGGCAAGGACATGGCATGCTTCTCGACCGAGTCAAGATACAACTGGAAGACATTCTTGGCATGTTTCCTGACCTTCAAGGATTTCTTATCCATCAACGAGATGGCCAAATGGCCCAATACCTTGCTGCAGATCTCCTCCAAGGTAAATTCTTCAATCAAGCTCTCAAATCCCGACAATGCCGCCATTTTGCATGGAGTAAATGTATCTCTCAACGACTTGGCGAGGGCAGTAATAAGCACACTGTTTTTGGACGATTTGTAGATCTTTCCGGAAATCTTGATTATGAGAACTAAAGTATTGACTCTAATCGAAGGCTTAGGATCCATCTGAGATTTCGCAAGGATCTTGAGTAAGTCCTGATTAACCTGCTTAACCGATACCTTATCTATAACAATAGTGATGGATTTCAACGTGGTCTCTCGGATAGTGAAATTTGTATCCTGGAACCCCGAAATCAAATTATAGAAAACTCTCAGCTGTACTTCGGATTCAGTCAAAAAGCATTCGAAAGATGGCAAATGGTTCAACAAGATCAATCTGATCGACCTGTCGTTCAAAGCAAAAGTCTCGAGGACTAGAGGCTTGACCATTCTATCGAATTGAGCTGAAGACAAATTGACTCCAAATTTGAGAATATAATTCAAAATGACAGACATAGTCTCTTGCTTTTGTTGGATATCCAAAGGAGACATGGTATTGAGATTCGCTTGCAGCTTCGACTTCGAAATATTTTGGAATTGCATGATCAACTCTGGAAGCAACTTGTAATCCAAAAATCCAAGTGGGTACGAAGAGCCCATATCTTGACCATTGGCATCTGTGATGTAATTGGCAAGCTCAAATTTGAAGAAATCTAACTTCTCGACATCATTCTTGAACTTTAACTCCTCTAATTGCTGGTTGAATCTAATGATCAAGTTGCTTCTGGTAAAATTGGCCTCCGTTTCTTGTGCAAACTTTTCAATGGTGATTCTCAGTGGAGGGTTGGCACTTAAGAGCTTTTTCAACGAGGATAAGAGAAATGATGGAATTTTCAGTGTGTTGATCTTATTGGCATCCAAATTGGTAGGAATTGAGGAGAAATCGTTGATTGACATAATATTGTTGATCAAAGTACCAAAATTCAATGAGTCCAACTTGATAGGAAACTGCCTGATTTGTTCTGAATCGATGGAAGTGTCGAATCCAGGCATTGCTCTGGATAACCTGTAAATGGGCTGGTCTGGGTCCGAGGTCAAGTTTGTCAAAACCTCGAATCCAAACACTTTCCAATCACCCGATTGGTTGACGTAAATGGAGTTGTATATGTTGATGTTACCATGAAGGCAGTTGGCTTTCATGTTGATAAACTGTAAGGTATGGGCTAAATTGTAAATTCCGTACAACTTGGCGTCCTTGGATACGCCATCGAGGTGGTTTTGCAAATATGTCAACAAGGGAAGAACTGGTTCGGTCACGATGTACAAGTGGGTTTCTGACTCGATGTAATCCAAAATGGAGATGATTCCAGGGAACTTGATGAGCTTCAGCTTCTTGAACGCATTTTTGGCCAACAAATCGTAGCCTCTCTGGATGTTTGCTGGGTTTTTCAACTCGAACTCGAAGATGGTGACTGGAGCATTCTCGTTCTTGGGATTGAGACCATTGTAGACTGTCCAAATGGATCTGGTATTCACGGGCCCAGACTCCGAAGGATCAACGATTTTGTCCTTGAATGTGTAAGGGATTGAAGTTCCCGTAAGACTGCTGAGGGCACTTGAAAGAAAGTTCATGAGGCAAGCAATCAGTTGTGGTCAGGAACGAGATCAGTGTGAAATTTCCGTAGATATTGCGGGAAAGTATCGTTTTCTTTTCCAAACGCTACTTGAAATGCTTTTAGAGTGCAAATGGCCCAAAATCTGGTCTCTAGGTGACTATTAACGATGTGGATAGGCGTTTCAACTAGTTAAGGTGTTACGTGAAAGTAAATAAATTTGATCTGGTTAGGTCGCGTGTTCTATGTGCAGAAAAATAGTAGTATTAGATAGAGAATAGATAGAGATAGAGTAGGAAGACACTTAGGGAAGAAGACGCGGTATTGTGAGAGGAAAGGCTCTGTGTGTGTATTTGAAGTATAAGTTTCTCATTTTAGTAGGGAATCAGATTTGGGACTTGCAAAACAATTCCATCAACATCACATATTTTTCAAGTATTAAAACTATTTTGAATATTTCGCAACTATTTTAATTTTTCAACATTTCTGAGAGTTCTAAATATGCATGGACGTAGTATGTTATACAGCCATTCAATTCTCCTAACCAATGTTTTGCTCCAATCTATTTATATTCCCTAAATATAGTAATTCGTAAGTATCCAGCTCTTAGTAATAGTTTGAACCACGTCTCAACCACTTCGACTAACAACTTTAATTTGAGTGCTCTTAATACATCGCTGTAATTTGTATGCATTAGCTAAAACTATTTCTACTATCCTTAATTTCTCATAAAAAGGGTATTGGGTATTTCTCTCACATTCATTGGTTTTGGTAGGGTAATCCTCCACCGATCTGACCTCCATCTCTATAAGAATTGGTCTCCATATCTAATGAGGGCTGGCGCATTTGATTAAACTGCAGTGAAATCTGTTGGCCTTGTTGCCGGGGTAAACTCTGAAGATTTGGATTTTGAGAAGATTGGAAATCAAATTGGGTCGAGGTTGGCACATTCGAAGGACTTGAAGAAGAAACCATCGAATTTGGCGATTCTGCAGGCAAAGCATCTGACCTGGATGCTTGACCCGTACCATGTGCTTGTGTGTTTGAATGTGTTTGCTTTCCCCTTCCCCGGATTCCTTTATTGGAATTTTTGTACAACTCTTTAAAATACATCAATATATCTCTCTCTTCCTTGGGCAAGGCTGACAAACTCGAACCTGTGAGCTCAGCCAATTTGTGAGTCAAAGAATTCAATGTGTTCAAATGAAATCTATTCTGATGCGATTTCAAGTTTCCAAGTTGCGTAAATGATTTGTCACATCCATCCAAACGACATTCATAAGGCTTCAAATTGTCATGAGTCAATTTATGGGCCGCAAGATTACCCTTACGACTAAACGACCGATTGCACACATCACAAGTGAACGGCTTCTCGCCGGTATGTAACCTCAAATGAGTTCTTAAATTACCTCCTTGGGTGAACTTTTTGTGACAATAGTTACATTCAAATGGCTTGTAACCGATATGTGATCTAATATGAACTTCAAGGTGAGTGGACTGCGTAAAATATTTGAAACAATACGGACATTGTTGGTTCTTTTGCTTCTTCCTTTTACTTCCCGACTCATCTTCGTCATCATCACTTCTTGAGGATTTAGTGGGTTTGTCCACACCTCCGACTAAACTCACAGGAGCAGGCAAAACACCAGTGTTCAAGTCCTCCTTTCCTCTTGCAACCTTGATATCATTGGGGGCCAATATACTACCATCAGGCGCCTGTCTTATAGTATTTGTAATTCCCTTCTCTCTTGCTTGAATAACCAACATCAACTGATCAATTTTAGTGGCACCAAGCAATGGTCTTCCATCTTCAGACTTTACAAACTGTTGTGCCGGAACTAGATTTTTATCATTAACATTCGCGTTAGACATTTGTGGCGAGACGTTACCTTCTTTTCGTTGTTGCCGACTTCTTTTCGAACTGCTTTGTTTTTCCTTACTAGGTTGGGGTTGCTTCGGTTGAAGTTTCTGTTGCTGTTGCTGCTGTTGCTGCTGTTGCTGCTGAGACTGCTGCTGTTGCTGCTTCTGTTGCACCGGATGTCCGGCTTGCTGTTGTAAGTTCTGCTGCATTTGTGATGGATTGGAATAATTTTGAGGTAAATACTGTTGGAAATTTGATTGTGGATTCATGAAGTTCTGTTGCTGCTGTTGCTGCTGCTGGTTCAGATTTCTCATAGTAACATTAGGCGGAACTCCACTATTGAAAGGGTTAGGATTTTGTGGATTATTGTAGTTATTGTATTGGAATTGGTTCTGAGGTGAGAGTCCTTGATATCCTTGAAACATACGTTGCTGAGCATACGAGTTTTGAGAAGGTACTTGAGAGCCTTGGGGATTATATCCTTGAAATTGCTGGTTCTGCGCCTGCTGTTGGTTGTAAAGTGGCTGCTGCTGTTGCTGCTGAATTTGAGGGTTGAGTCGAGTATGATACATATTAGGTGAAGTTTTGGGGGATTGGGGTTCATCATACTTAACAGACGATCGAGAAGATAGAGACGAAGCAGGGGACTTGTGTGACTTTTCAGTTTGCTGGACAGCTAGATTTTTCTCGACACTAGGGCCCGACTTGGGAGTTTCGTCGATTTTTTGAAGGTTGAAGTTTCCAGCTTGAATGTTACTGTCTCTTGATTTGTCAAAGATATCTTCTCTCAATTTAGTTCTCATTCCAGAGCCAGCGGTTGAAATGGAGCCACTATTACTTTCACTAGACCCATCGCTGGGCACACGTAGCTGTCTCAAGTTTTGCTGATCGTTGATGACTTTCAAGATCGAATCTCTCCGTTGCTCATTGCTCATGTTGCTCAAGTCAATACTTCCGTTGGAAATCATGCCCGCAATGAAGTCACTGAGACTTCCGTTGAAGCCTCCAATGGAACCAGTGTATCCCCCAATGCTAGCACCGGGAATATTATTGTCATTCCATATCGAGAGGTCCACTGAACCAAACTTCGACCGAGTGCCAGACTGGGGGTTTGTCTTGGGATCCTGCTGCTGGCCGGCCAACAAGTTTCCCAAGCTCTCTTTGTTGAGAATGTTTTCGAGATCCTCTAGCGAGAGCTGCTCCTGGCCATTGGGAAACAATGAAAGCTGCCTGGACCGGTTAGTATTGTTGAATCCGCCAGCGGAGTTGACATTACTATTATAGGGCTTTGCAGACTGGTCGCTGGAAGGCCGTCCGGAAGGGGGGATCTGAATCAAAGAGCTAAAGATGCTATTGGAACGTGAAAACGAGTTGGGGTTCGGTGGGGGATTGCCAGCATTGGCCCCAGATCCGTTAGGGGTGATAGGAGGAGGGAGGAAGATGCTGTCGCCACGGGGTCGGGACTGGAGCATCTGCTGGGGATTCTGCAGCACCTGGGGATGTTGTTGCTGCTGCTGTTGTTGCTGCTGCTGCTGTTGTGGCGGGAACCCTTGCAGGAGCAGGTCTCGCTGGTTCATGTAGAAGCTCGGGTAGCTCGAGTCCATTGGTTGCGATAGCTGGCGGGAGTCCTTGGCGTTTATGGTGTATGTGTTGGGAGGCGCTCCGCCTTGGTACGAGTTCAACAACGTGCTGATTGAGTCCTGCCTGCCGGAATTGAAGAGGAAGTTGGACTGAGACAGCGCCTTCCGGCCATCTGAAATTGGGTCACCTGGCGGCTGATTCAACGCAAGAGGCGTGGACGAAGGGCCAGTCCGGGTGTTCTGCTGGGCAGAGCTCGGTCTCTGGTGACCCTGGATCCCCGAATTGGACGACACGGCGGATTTTCCCATGGTCAAAGGAGACTGTTGATCATAAACAGAGACACCACACGACGAGCAGAAGGGCAGTCACGAGGAGACTGGAGGAGCGGAAGGAATTGAAAGGGCCCAGTTACGTAAGCGGGACCTGGGGGCACGACGACTCGGATGGTGTTGGGACTGGGATGGTATCAAAAAAAGAAAAGTTTTGATGGTGAAGATGATCGAGTTGGTGTTGCGCTTCTGGGGTTAACTTTTGGGAAGTGTCGGTAGAATGTCGCGGCGGGCGCGACATTTTACAGAGTCGATGCCAGGGGACGGCAACAGCGGGAAAACGGGCTACATGCAGCGGCGAGGACGCCGGTGGCTACGGGGATGTGGCTACTGGTACGAGGAAGCCGTTTATTGGGGTCTGGCCGGAGATGGCGGAAACGTGGAGGTGGGTCACGTGACCGCAGTCACCACACCACACCACCACCAGCAACACCACCACCTACGCCCTGCAGAACATGCCTGTGTCCAGGAGTCTCCCTCTCTCTATCGCCCCGCCGTGTCCAGCACAATCTTCTCCATTGCAGCAAGGCAGTGCCCAAGGGTAGTGAGCGAGTCAGGGTCCTGCATCCGCAAGTAGTCCGACGGCTTGACCTGGGCACCTTGGCAATACACTGTGGCGTGGATCCTGTCGATAAACGCCATGGCCATGCGTAGAAACTTGCCGTATCGGGCCGCCTGCGTGGGCAATGCATCGAAGTCGCCAATGAGAAGCGAGAGCATGAGGTTCTTGATGGTGTTGGCCAATGCGACCTTGGAGAGCGAGTCCACCTTGTGGAGGTGGAGCTTGGCGTAATGGCGGCGGAAACGGGGTTCTATGGCCGACTCCGTGAGCATCTGGGCCTTGTCGCCCACCTCGTTTTGGAGCAGAGCCACGAGGGCCTTGAGCTGCCCAATCTGCGACATCAATAGCGCCGTTTCGGACTCTGGTTTCTCCGTCTTCTCGGGCTGCACTTGAGTGCCCATATCGCTCTTGCGGTCTTCCCGGTGCTTGTAGTACGCCAATTCGTTATTGGCCTCATCTCTGTCGATCTTGGTCCGCACCAATTCCCGGGCCAAGTCGTCTAGACGGTCCCTCAATTCCGTAACATGGGGAGTCTCTGACTCCCCTGTTTCCTCTCTTATCAAGAGTAATTCCTCGATTTTTTGTTCTTTTTCGGCAACATGCAACCGGGCTTCATTTAAGTTGGTCCGGAGCTCTAAGTTTTCATGCTTCAACTGTTCAATCTGTCGCCTCATCGACTCTATTTCCGCAGATTCTCCACCCAAGACCTGCACCGTATCCTTGAGTTCCGAATATTCCTGTGAATGTGGAGGAGTGGTAATCGGAGACTCCACGTCCTTCTTCTCCATTTCTTTCGAGGGCCCCTGGTGAGTGTGAATATTCACACTTCCGTCGTGACTTACCACGAACTTTTTTCTATCACTGGAAGCTCCTGTTCTTCCATTGAGGCTAAGATCATCCTCTGAAGTGCTCTCATTCACCGAATCAGTATGACTTCGCGTGGGCGTTATGAAAATTCCTTGGGACTCTGATTTCTTGGGATGTCTGGTATTATGGGTGGGCTTCTTCTTAACCTGGAGAAGATTGTCCTCTTCTGGGATGTCTTTATTGGAAGCGACCATCTCGTTGATCGAGGCCTTTACTTTGTCGTTGATCTGCTCGCTGAGGATGGGCAAAACGTTATCCATGAACTCTTGCACCATGGACCGTGGCTGTGGAATAAATGTGTCATCTTCTCTATTGTAGCTGTTCATACGACTATGTTTGCTCATGGTGCGACCGTGCGATGGCCTAAAAAACTCGTTGGCGGTGGTATCGTCCCGAGATTCGTTGATATCAGGAAGATAGTTTTCTTTGGAGTATTTCGACCACTTCATGTTGTTTATTCCTTTCTTCATCATCAATGGAGTGGAATGCGATGAAATGCCAGGATGTCCCGGGGAAGTTATTTTATGGGCCATTCCAAAGGCTGGCTGCTTTTTGGGGGTGGGGTCCACAAATTTGGTGTTTGTCTCGTACATATCGTTCCTGGTATCGTTGGAGTCCGAATCGTCAAACTGGTCGCGTTTGGTGTCTTTCTTGCCGGGTCTATCGTGGTGAATGGGGTATGAAGGAGTTGAACTGGCCTCAGTGTTTGTTTCCAAGACATGTTCTTTATCTATTTCCTGAGCAAACTTCATCAAGAGTGAAGTGTCATGCTTGGTGTCGTCACCTTGTGCCACTTCTTCGGGCACTCGGTGGAAATTTTCATCGTCGAACTCGATAGAAGAGGTATTGCTGATATCCGAGTCATTGTCTTGCGATAAGTGAAAGTAAGACTCGGATATCGGCTGTGATAAATCCTCGACCATGGGTATTATGGAAGTCTTGGTTTTGGACAATTTGGATGGAGAGATAAAAAAGGTACGTGAATTGTGAATTCAAGGTCAAATTTGGGCGTGTAAACGATCTGAATAATTTAAAGCTTCACTTGTAAGCAATAAACGCAGTGTGTACACTTCTTTCTAAGGTATTTGTAGGAGATTGTGGCAGGTTGGAATACCAGGATATTTGTAAACAACGCGGGTTCATGCTGGGTCGTGCGCGACCGAATCATCACAGACGGCTAGAACTGGAGAGAGGAAGAGGACCACAGGGGTAGGTGGCTAAACCAGACTGTTCACCATTGTAGAATCCATTCTTATTTTGTATATAATCGAAACCATTATTATTTGTATATAATCAATTCCTATTTTTATTCAATCAAAACTATTATGTATTTGCTTCTCTTGAATTCCTGAGCCTAGCACTTTATTCGAATTGATACGAATAAATTCTAAAAGGAAGATAAAAAAACCAGAAATGTCCCAAAATTCACTCAATTACAGAAATACCTCCAGTTTCTCTGTTGTAAAGTCCAAATAGCGTCCCCCCTTCCCCAAACCCCCATATTTTACCACCGGCCATCATGGAAAACAGCCCGCGCACGACCCTCCATCGATTAAAATTTTCAGAAATAGGTCTAGCTTATTCATCACTCACAACATGGCTGAAGAACCCGTAGACGTCCCAATGGTTGACGAACACGTCGAACAAGAACAAGAACAGGAACAAGAATATGACTTGGAAAAGATCAAATTGTTGCCAGGAGGCTCCGAGGACGGCACGGCCGCCTCTTTCCAGGTGGTGGATGAGGACCACACCTTGGGCAATGCGTTGCGCTACATCATCATGAAGAACCCAGAGGTGGAATTCTGCGGTTACTCCATCCCCCACCCCTCCGAGAACAAATTGAACATCAGAATCCAGACCTACGGCAACATCACCGCCGTGGAGGCCTTGCACCAGGGCTTGGACAACTTGTCCGAACTCTGCACGGTCATCGAGGAGAAGTTCAGCGAGAAGATCGAGGCTGGCGGCTACCACACTAGCATTTAGGCTGCTAGCAGTCTGGCAGGACGGTTCTGTGGCGATCCGGCCGCCGTGTATACTACAATATATTGCATGAAAATAGAGAGCTGTAGACCGGGAGAACGATACAGAGAGAGGCCCAAGGAGATAGGGCCAGAAAATACCGAGAAAATGCACCAATACTGCTCGATACGCAGGTAACGGTGGTGGGCTCAGATTACAAGGTCTGAGCAAAAGGCCAATCTAGGCCGAAAAATCGCCAAAAAAAGAGACAATACTGCTCTGATTCGTCTCTCCAATCTAAACATCCCCATTTTCCATGTGTACCTCTTGTGCTTACCCCAAAACCGTCCCTCTTTCCACAGGCACCTCATCTCGTCGTGGCACCCCATCGCGCACTGCCTTCCATATCCGGTAATCCACATCGCAAATTTCTTTTCACAAAATTTTCTCTATATAAGGAACAGCAATCGCCTCTTTTTTACAGCATCAAAATGTCTTACAACAACGGAGACTCTTACGGAAGCTACGGCAACAACGACGGCGGTTACAGCAACGGCGGCTATGGCAACAACGGAGGCTCTTACGGCGGAGGCTACGGCGGAGGCCGTGGCTTTGCCGGTGGAGGCCGTGGTGGTTATGGAGGCCGTGGTGGTGGCCGTGGTGCCAACCGTTACGACGAGAGAGTCGAATTGACCACCCCTGAATGGGACTTGGACTCTTTGCCCAAGTTCGAGAAGAACTTCTACAAGGAACACCCCGAGGTGACCTCGCGTTCCGACCAAGACGTGGCTGGCTTCAGAAAGGAGAACCAGATGACCGTGTTGGGTACCGACATTCCTAAGCCTATCACTGACTTCGACGAAGCCGGATTCCCCGACTACGTTTTGAAGGAGGTCAAGGCCCAGGGCTTCCCCAAGCCCACTGCCATTCAATGCCAGGGTTGGCCCATGGCTTTGAGTGGTAGAGACATGATCGGTATTGCCGCCACCGGTTCTGGTAAAACCTTGTCCTACTGTTTGCCTTCTATCGTTCACATCAACGCTCAGCCCTTGTTGAGCCCTGGCGATGGTCCTATTGTGTTGGTTTTGGCTCCCACCAGAGAATTGGCGGTTCAAATTCAACAGGAATGCTCCAAGTTTGGATCTTCCTCCAGAATTAGAAACACGTGTGTCTACGGTGGTGCTCCAAAGGGCCAGCAAATTAGAGACTTGGCTAGAGGTGTCGAGATCTGTATCGCCACCCCAGGTAGATTGATCGATATGTTGGAAATGGGTAAGACTAACTTGAAGAGAGTCACTTACTTGGTTTTGGACGAGGCCGACAGAATGTTGGACATGGGTTTCGAGCCTCAAATCAGAAAGATTGTCGACCAGATCAGACCAGACCGTCAAACCTTGATGTGGTCTGCTACCTGGCCAAAGGAGGTCCAAGCCTTGACCAGAGATTACTTGGACGACCCTATTCAAGTCACCATTGGTTCTTTGGAATTGGCTGCCTCTCACACCATTACTCAACTTGTTGAGATTGTGACCGAGTACGAGAAGCGTGACAGATTGGTCAAGCACTTGGAAACCGCCACTGCTGACAAGGAGGCTAAGGTGTTGATTTTCGCCTCCACCAAGAGAACCTGTGACGAAGTCACCAGTTACTTGAGAGCTGACGGATGGCCCGCATTGGCCATTCACGGTGACAAGCAACAAAGTGAAAGAGACTGGGTCTTGAGAGAATTCAAGACTGGTAAATCGCCTATTATGGTGGCCACTGATGTCGCCGCCAGAGGTATTGGTATGTATATTGGAACATTTTTGGGCGGGCTCGAGGGATTTTTACTTACTTGTTGGGTTTAGGAGGGAGTTTTAAGATACTAAGTATCGACGGAAATGTGAGCTGGACTCACCAGTGAAGGAACACAGTTGGAAGTTAAGGCTTGAAATTTCAAGCTTGGATCTGTTGATGACTGAAGATATCCTGAAATGCAAAAAAGAACACAAACTACAATAAAGGCGACTACGCCTTTCAAAGGATCATACGCGAAGGAGAAACAGGACTGCCTGGAGCAGCCCTCATCCTTACGCTGGAGGCAACATTCATATGTGGGGAAGCAGTTTTTGGAGGTAAAACCTCTTATTATTCCTGGTCTAGGCTTTTATGATATGACAAAGCAACAAGCTTCGATCAGGTCAAGAATAATAGATTCATGCTTTTCTGTATATGACTGAATAGACAAATCGCCTCCGTGATCGTAGTACCGTCAGCTCCTTGCTATAAGCTCACTCGAGCATACAGTAGAACACCATACTAACTTCTAGATGTCAAGGGTATTTCCCACGTTATCAACTACGACATGCCAGGTAACATTGAGGACTACGTCCACAGAATTGGTAGAACTGGTAGAGGTGGTGCCACTGGTACCGCCGTGTCTTTCTTCACCGACGGTAACTCCAAGTTGGGTGGTGACTTGTGCAGAATCATGAGAGAAGCCAAGCAAACCATTCCTCCAGAATTGCAAAGATTCGACAGAAGAAGTTACGGATCTCACATCAGATACGGTAGCGGCCGTGGCGGTCGTGGCCGTGGTGGATGGAGAGGTGGCCGTGGTGGCCGTGGCTATGGAGGTGGTAGAACTGGCTCCAACGACGCTCCACTCGGAAACCGTCGTTTCTAATCATGTATACTAGGTATTTATTGTTCTTATAGATTACGTTTTGAAGAGATGTAGAACTAATGGAGGGTCATATATTGAATATAATGGTTGACAAACACACCGACCAAAGAGATACCATGGATTTGATATATGGTGAAGGTGAAATAGCGAATGTGTATGGCCACAGAGATAGACCAAAGTTATTCCTCATATTTGATATAATGGCTCAGGTGAAATCAGCCATAGAGACAAACCAAAGAGACCACAGACATTCTATTATTATTGTCTACAAGAACCCATACTTCAATACTCCAGAACGACCTCGGCACCAGTGGATTCGGGAATGAGGTCTACAAGTAAGAATCCCACCAACAGTACAATAAGTGCTTGCTTCTATGTCAATACTCGTTGCATTCTGTCTCCACACTTTCACCTTATCGCTTCATACTTTTAGACCGCGCTGCATAATTAGACAGAGGATGCATTTACGACGTTATCGAAACGGAAACCGGTCCAACGACCCTAAGGTGCTTCACCGTTGGGCAATTCGGACTTGGGCAAAAGGGTCCTTGATTATAATCAGAGAACCCTCTAGGTACAAAAAATAAAAGTGGGGACCGACGATCCGAAATGGCGACAATTGTGTTGGGCTTTACAGACTCCTAAAATTTAGTAGCGTTTTGCAGATCCTGTCCCGGAGTATATCTGGATAGGAGTCCAGGTTCATAACTGGCCACATATAATTCTAGTATAGAGGGCCCCTGGACTAACTAACCAACCGACAGATAGACCACAGGGCACCTCATCCATACTAAACCAACCCGGACTCAATGGCCGCTTACGTCATGGCCAAGGGACGGAGCTGTGGATTGTTTGGTGCCCCTTCACCTCCGTTTGACCTGCGGCAGGCGTATCTGAAGCCTCCCCGATTTCATTGGCCAAATCTATCAGCGCATGCGAATTGACCCAGTGAATTTTTCACTGGTTTCACTTGGTCCGTGCCCCGAATTGGCCACCGCCACGCCCGAAAGAGCGGGCCAGAGGCTGATTCCGGCTAGTGTCGGTCCCAGTTCCTATTGGACTTGACCATTGCTATTGGCCGATACCTGCGGAGTGCAGTTTTGGAGATACCCCGGTTCTACACCGCATTCGCAGTGAAAAATCGAAGTGAAAAATTGAGAGACTGGAGACACAACCAATGGGTCAAAGTGGATGGAAAAGGGCGGAAACGGCTCGGAAAAGAGCGGCAATCATAGGCAGAATGCCAGGAAGTGGACATCGCCTTTCAAACCAAAGACACAGCCGATATTGGGCAATATATCGCACCCGTTATGTAAATCAATCTCGCCGTTACCCCAGTAAACGGCTCCTGCACCAACTCTCGCTTCCACACCGCCAAAATCACATGCGGCCCAACTAACAGCCCCAGGATTTGGGTACTATATAAGATCTGGGTCTACGCCAACCACAGCGCCATTGTTGGCCGTACCCTCACAAGACCAATTGTCCCTCGTGCTGTCGTCGTCGTGTGTGTTTCAGCATCGCCGAGATTCCAGAAAAGTGTATAAATTTGCACCCACTCGCCAAGTATCAGCTGTCACGATAAGTAAAGCGGCCGATCTGAAGAAATAGCGAGAATATTGAGACTATTCACAGCATCCTTCATAAGCAACGTTCACGCTCACCGTTGCATCCACAAACAGTGATAGTACTAATCGACTAGACTCTCCACAATCAGCGATAGTACTAATCGACTAGACTCTCCACAATCAGCGACAGTATTAATCGACTAGACCAATAGTCTTGTTCGTACTGTTTTCCATTTAGTTCTGCATTCTCCCCATTTGTCAGCGATCCAACGCTCGCTAGCACTTAACTGACTAGTCTGACTAAGACGCATCTCCACTCGCTAGCACTGACTAGTCTGACTAAGACGCATCTCCAAAGGCGCATTCATTCCATATAAAGGCGCTCCATTGCCCTCGTTTCGAAGCACCTTCTTCTTCCTGGTCTTCAACACGCTCCTCTAAAGCTCAACCTCTAGATGGTGTCTGCATCCGCCATGCTGAAGACTTCCGTTACCCAGGCCAAGGCCTCAGACACTAGCGTCTCCACCAGTTCCCCTGGCTCCATTGGCTCCACAGGCGCTAAAGGCATCACCTTCTCGGGAGAGACCTTCATCGTGCCTGAAACCCACGACATGGTCGAGGCCCTCTTCAGCCCCTCCCTCCGCAAGTCCTACTTCGAGTGCGTGGTCCTTGCCATCCTCGTCTCCTACACCTCGTTGTTCTGGCTCGTGCCGCCACATCTCAACCACCTCCGCATCCAGGCCTACATCGCCCTCTACGTGGTGTGGCGTCTCTCCTACAACTTCGGCATCGGCTTCCTCCTCCGCAGCCAGTCCAACCACAACCGTTTGGTCGAATGGGCCCGCCACTTGCGGGCCTTCGACCCCACGTCCAAGTCGTGGGTGTCCCGTTTGCTTCGCGCTGAGCTTGCCTCGCAAAGGGGCCCTGACTACAACATTGCCGCCTATCCCATCGAGTTCAACACCTGGCTCGTGTTCCGCAAACTCGTGGACTTGATCTTGATGCTGGACTTTGTGGCCTTCATCTGTCTCGTGGCCGCCTGTGCCGTCCACGACAACAACCAGTTCCTTCACCACCAGGCGCCCTGGTTGGTGTACGCTCGTCTTGCCCTTGGCGCAGGCCTCATTTTGTTCAACCTCTGGGTCAAGGTCAACGCGCACAACACCATCAAGGACTACGCGTGGTACTGGGGCGACTTCTTCTTCCGCCAGATCAACAACGAGGAGTTGATCTTCGACGGCGTTTTCGAGATGGTGCCCCATCCCATGTACTCCGTGGGCTACGTGGGCTACTACGGCTTCGCCATCATTGCCAAGTCCTACACCGTGCTCGTGGTGGCCATTTTCGGCCACTTTCTCCAGATGATCTTTTTGCACTACATCGAGAACCCGCACATCGACAAGATCTACGGCCCCTCCAAAAACGAAATCAACTGGGCCAAGTTGTTGAAGTTGAAGGACTTGAAGGCGTTCGACAACGTCAAGCCCTTGGTGGGCTTGGCCAACTTCAACTTGTTGAGATCGTCCGATCTCACCAACTTGATCCTTGTGGTCACCTATGCCTTCATCATTCCCGTTTTCGCAGCCCAATCCACGGCTGCATCCTCGTTCAGCGTGTTGTCGGCCAAATTGCCCTTCAACATTTTATCGGCCCAGCTTCCCCCCCTCAAGCTCGACTACATGTTCCTCCTTGCCGTGGCCATCAAGGTCTTCGAGTCGCTCTCCATTAACGTCATGTTGGCCTTGCAGAGCCACAGCAAGGTGTTCACCAAGTGGTACATGTCCATGGACATTCCCGTGGAAAAGTCCTTGAACAACTGGGCCGTGTTCTACAACACGCTCACCAACTTGACCTACGCCTCCTTGTTCGGCCTCAATCTCTACAAGTACCTCATCGGCGACAACGACGTGATCTTCAACGACTGGTTCTACTTGAGAATCTTCATTGGTATCACGGGAATTGTCACCCAGGTCTGCATCAACTCGTCCATCGTTGATCTGATTGGCTACTTCGGATGGTTCTACGGAGATTTCTTTATTCCCAAGTCCCAAAGATCCATGACCCACTTGACCAAGGCCGGTGTCTACCGCTATCTCAACAACCCAGAACAGATTTTCGGAGTCTGTGGAGTCATGGGCTTGTTTGTCATGAACTCTACCTATGAAAACTTGATCCTCTGTATCATCTGGATGTTCAACAACTTCGTCAGAATCAACTTCATTGAAAAGATTCACATGATCAGCATTTACGGCGAGGCTGTTTTCGAAGATTCTGGTGTTACCAAGACTTTCAAGAAGCACTTGATTCCCGGTATTATCCAGAGAAGAATGACCAATGAATTGTCTCCTCCTAAGGAGATTGTGAGAGGAAGATCCAGTGTCTCTATCGCTGACTCTTTGGATAATTTCATCAAGGATTTGAGAGCTTCGACTACCAAGTTATCCAGACAGAACATCATTGAGCTTGGCCAGAATTTGACTTTTGAAAACTCCGGATATACTTTGAAGATCGATGGTCTTGAATCGGCCGAATCTTGCTGTGGTACTGTGGTTACCAAATACGTTAACATTGGAACTCCAATTACTATTGAGTGGGCATCTCCTAAGGAGGTACATCAACCAAACGATTGGATTGGATTGTACAAGGTCATTCAAACCCACTACTCGCGTACCAAGACCCTTATCTCTTCATCTGGACGCTGGATCAATACGGAACAGGCCAATGGCAGTGCCGTTTTCAAGAATCAAAGATTATTCTGGGAAGAGGGTATTTATGAGTTCAGATACCATTTGAAGGGAAGCCACGACGTTGCCTATATCTCCGAGCCATTTGAGATCAAGATTGAAAGGTTGTGTGTTCCCACCTCAGAAGAAGAGTTACCCGAATTCGCTGAGGTTGTCAAGTCTAGCATCTTTGACAAGTTCATGCGAATCGACAGCGTGAATGATTCCATCTCGGGTGCATTAAAGGATTCTGAAAATATCTTGGAAATCTACGAGTTGATCAGTTCGGTGGTGACCAAGGCCACTGATATCAAGATTAGCACCAAGATTTTCTTGAATGACGATGTAAATGACAAGTTAACAATTGCTAAGTTTAGCAAAAAGTTGTGCCACTACAAGAAAGTGTTGGAGGAATTATAATTACAATTATACATAGACTACATATATTCCTGAATATTAACGTTTTATTTGATAAATGTAGATGTTATTGTATGTGACCACAAGACACGTAGAGATTGACAATAGTAATCTGTATGACAATAGTAATCTGCACTATGGATTGAATATAGTAATCTGTACTTTATGGAAGACGAAGTTGAGTGGTATGTTTTTGACATACAATCTATTCTTTAGGAACGTGGATATGTCACCTTCGTCATAAACCTCTATTTCTATGGAAATGAACTCATTCTAGGTATTAGCATTAACGAAAGACCATTACTCGCTTACACTTTGCACCAAGTACGAATTGATATTGGCCCGTACCTTCTTGGATACTGTGTTGCATCCATCGATGGCCTTCTGTAGCTCTGAGTTCAGCAAGTTCTGGTCGCCTTCGATCCACAAGCCCACAATTTCGTCATTGCGCAAGTTCATGAAGCTGGCCATTGCGTTCATGCCTTCCTCTTCTTCGTCTTCTTCTGCCAATTCTTGAGAATCCATCACTATGCCTTTTTTGCCCACTCTAACCTGGCCACTGCTTACGATATCTTTCAACTCGATTCCCGAATCGACCAACGCCACGGAAGCACAGTTCACTACCCAGGAAATGAGATTGAGGAGTCCAGAATTGCCGACACTGGCCTGAGGGTTTTGCGAGTCTGTAGAAATGATGTTAATGAACAAGTCAATGGTGGATTTGGGGTACTTTTCCAATATCACGGAAGGAAGCAATGCGGTTTCGATGTAGGACGAGATTCGGTGCTCGATATTCGTCAATTGGACTCTGTATTTGTCGTCGTTGTTGCTGTTGGATGAGTTGAAGATCTTGTGGTTAGGTTGTGTGATGTGTTGGAGAAACTTGCATTCGACGGAAAAAGATGCTCTTTCAATGAACGATCCACGGATAGGACGGGGTCCAAACACAGAAGCCTGGATTATGTGACCTCCTGCTTCCAAATAAGCGGAACCATTGGCGTTCTCGATGAGGCCAGTTTTCAAGAAAAACTTCCTGATTTCGTCGCTTTTTCTCTCCACACGAGCGTTGTTTGCCGAAGTGCGTATGCTAGGTATGAATGTACTGGCTGGACCAGTGAGTCTTCTTCTATCACTCATAATAGGTTGTGCAGTGTGCTTATATGTAGTTTGAAATAGTTAGAGATGGATGTCTCTATAATGAGAATTTTCGTTCCTGCACACAGTACATACCCAAGATGACTTAAGAGAAGTGATAAGGTGGAGTTGCCCTGACTCTGTGAATGATGGAAGGTTGAAAGCAAAGTAGGGCTGAATGGTTTATGTGACCTGTTATGTTTTCAGCTTTTTCTTTTTTTTTTTTTTCAACGGAAGATTTATGAAAATATGGACTTAAATTCTATTCAAGTATGCATTTTTGATTATTGGGCGCAAAAAACGAGACATATTGGTCAAAGCGTTCTTGAAATCAATTAGTTCTAGTAATCTGTTAGAATTCAATTAATTCTTCTAATCTATGAGAATTCAATTAATTCTTCTAATCTATTAGAATTCAATTAATTCTTCTAATCTAATAGAATTAAATTAATTCTTCTAATCTATTGGAATTAAATTACAACTTGTAGCTCTCTGGCCTATTTTCATTTTCAAATGCATTCTTGATTCATACATGCATTAAATAAATACAGGCTATATAAATAATGGTCCCTCTACGCTTATGATTGATATTTCGGGCCAAGGAACTTTTCTGTTCATATTCATTATCTTCATTAATGTTTTTTTTTCAACAACCTAGAGTCCCATTGGATTGAATGGGTCTAAGAAGTCCATGTTGTCGGTGAAAGGAATGTCTAAGTTCGATATGTTCTCCAAATCGAGCTGTGTTTCTGGTATGTTCAGTTCACGTTTCGCTGTGTTTGCTTGCACTGGTTGTTCTGTCCGCAAGTTCTTTTCGAGCATGTATGGGGGTAAGATCTTTCCAAAGATCTGTGCATCTAATGTATCGAACACTCCAGGCAAGTACTCCACTTGCTCCGAGCCTTCTGATGCACCTTCTGATTCGGCGGGAACAGACACACCCTGGTCGGGCACTCGGGCATTTTCAAGTCCAAAGCCCGCAACTTCGGCTGGAGTTCGAGGTTTGATAAAATCGCCTTCAAGAGGATCGTCATCCAAAGGATTGGATGTCACAGAACGGTGGGGCTTGGTGCCGTCGACAGGATCCTGTCCATCATCGGAAATCTTTCCCAATCCACCCAAAGGAGATTCAAATGGGTATATTTCCATGCTCTTTGCTCCATTCTCGGATGTCCCGTTGTATCCATTGATTGTGTTGAAATTGTCGAAGGTAGCGTTGACGCTATCGTTTTGATAGCTGTGAGGTATGCCTCCATTGGATGCAGACTCGTTCTTGCTTCGCTGTCTGGAGGACTTTGCAGTTCTTCTATTCAACTGCTCGAATAACGTATTCAAGATGTTGTAGATTCTCAAGGAGGCATTGGAGTTATCTTTCAAGCAGTCCAACACTTTCTTGCCGATCTTGATATCCTTTTTGATCATGTCGATGTTGAGGTCGTCGTCGAAGAGAATCCCCGCGTAGTTCATGCCGTTGGCATTCTTCTGCTCCTCGCCGTAGTTGGCAAAGTGGTAATAATACACCAAGCACGCGATGGAGAAAAAGACGGTGTACATGGAAAACCAGTAGGTACCGACCAAGAGGTTCTGGTCGATCATTTTGTTGGCCAACTTGACGACGATACGGGCCACTTTGATGCAGTTTCTGCCCCGGATCAAGTTCCGTGGGTCGGAGTTTTTGAAGTCCTGTGAGTTGTTGCTGATGAAGTGGATGAAGGGCCGGTACAACATGATCTGGCAATTGAGGAACGAGAGATGGAGGTAGTAGTTGGCCATGACGAACTTTTCGGGGATGTTCTTGTTGCCGGCGGGGTCATTGGGGTCGGAGGGCCGCAACTCGCGAGGAAGTTTCTGGAGCCATTCCTTCAACTCGATCTCGAGATCGGTCACCTTGTGGTGGATGTGGTCGGGCGTCACGTTGATGGGCACTTTGTTGACCTTGATGGGGTACAACTGCTTGACGATATGCGAGAGAATGAACATGAGCTTGGTGTGGTAGGTGGCACAGCCGGAGGAAGACAAGGCGCCCTGCTGGCGCTGGTGGTGGTAGGCGTCCCGCGTGATGTTCTCGTCGTCGAGGTCCTCGGGGAGCTCCTGGTCGAATTCGTCCTCCTGGATGGAACGCGGGAGGCCCAACAACGAGTTGATGTAGATGTCCATCTTGTAGATGGTGAAAAAGAGCCGTTTTCTGGTGTCCACCTCGATGGGATCGAGGCGCCGTTTCGACGTGTGGAAGATGGAGAGGTTGCGGTGCAAGCCCTCCTTCAACGCCAGACGCAACGCGATGCCGATGTACGAGTAGCAGGTGGACAAGCGTGCCAGACACTGGAGGTACATGATCATCATGACGACGGTCTGGATGGAATGGATGTCGCTGACGTTGGAGATGTCGATCAAGCGGCGGGCCTCCAAGAAGTACTTGAAGCCCTCGTCCTCGAGGTGGTCGTTGTCGCGGGACGGTCCCGACGACTGCTTGGAGAAGAGCGAACCGCATGCCAATAGCGAGTAGAGGAACGGGAGAAACTTCTGCTGGCGGTCGCCGTAGTTGGCGGGATCGAGCGAATAGAGGAGGTTGACCTCCTCTATGAGCGACGGCCGATGGTAGAACCGGAAGAGCACGCACGCTTTGTTCCAGGTGACGTGGATGAGTTTGAGAGCGTCGTGCTTGGAGGGAATGAGAAGGCCGATTTCACTGGCGTCGGACCAGTTGGTGGCATTGATGCTGGGCAGCCGCTGCAACGGCGGGCTGACGGGGCTGGCCCCGCGGTAGATGTCACATACCTCGGCCAAGCTGCCCCCCAGGGGCAGCAGCAGCTGCTGCTTGGACTCGACGTAGGCCACGGCCTTGTGGAGGCGGTCAAAGTCCACGTTTAACGGCTGCGTTTCGTCCAAGCAGTTGAGCAGGAGCTTGGGGACCAAGATGTTCAACAAGTTCTGGCATTGGATGAGGTTTTTGGCGATGTTTGGCGACGGCACGGCGCCGCCTGCCGCCACCATCAGTTCCGACACCTTGGCGGCAGCAGCTGCCGCCACCTGAACCATGGGCGACGATTGCACGGGCACAGGAACGCCGCTGATCTTCTTGTTGCGGATGTTGGGCTGGTCGTACGAGCACTTGTAGGAGTAGACGGTGCAATGGATACAGGGCTGTTTGCCATCACATTTGACCTTCTTCTGGCGGCAGTTGTCACAGGCACGAGCCACACGCTTGCGCTTTTCTGCCGGCCCATTGGCGACCAAGGACTGGACATAGGACACCGAAGGGAATCTGTCGGTGTCGTCTTCTGGAACTGGTCGTTTGGACATAAAGGTGAAGTTAATTTTGAGTTTTTTGTGGAGTCGGAGTGCGGAAGAGATGGAGAAGGGAGAGAAGGAGAAAGGAGAAAGGGAGAAGAAGGAATGGAATGGAGGGAATGGAGGAAATGGAAGGAATGGAAGGAATGGAAGGAATGGAGGGAATGGAGAGTATGTAGAGAAGATTGGTCTAGTATAATAGAGAGGAATCTGTATGGAGTACGGATTCTTAGACCATTGGATCTGGCAATATGGAGATTAGTCTGGGGATCCAGAAAAAAGGTAGATCTGAACTAATGGGAGTGCGGCCAAATGTCACAAGAGAGAGAGAGAGAGAAGAGTATGGAATGGAATGTTCAGGAGGTCAATGATCTTGGATTCAAGATCAATGGTGGTCAGGATCTCACTTCATGTGAGAAGTAGTCTACCGCTTTGCAGGCAATGAAGTGAGATGCACTAAAGTGTGGGTGTAGTGAAAAGTATGTGCGAGATAGTGCTAGAGTGGTGTGAATTAATACCGAGGTATGTGAAAGTATGGTATAGTATGTGATAGTGGATAGTGTGTGATAGTATGTGATAGTGGGTAGTGTGTGATACTGTGTGATAGTGGGTAGTGTGTCATAGTTTGTGATACTATGTGATACTATGTGAGTATGTGATAGTGGATAGTGTGTGATACTTTGTGAGTATGTGATATCTGATACTATCTGATACTATCTGATACTATTTGGTACTATAGTCTTAAGTCCGACTACCACAACTCCGGCTAGCTCAATACTGTCACACTCTCCGAGTGCCTACACGGTAGTCATTCATTCCATAAGGTCGTACCTGACACAGGGTCCTGTTGCCTTTTCATTAGTCCCTGATAGTGCATTTTGCATTTTTGCATATGCTTCTGATTTTGATTATCTCGTTATGTTTCTGATTTATTTATCATTTTTTGAAGGATTACTCCAAGACCCTGTTCTTGCAGCCCTCTGGCAGTGGCTCGTCCAAGGCCTATATAGAATAGTTCCTCGATTCCCTTTCTCCCACTTACACTGTATGTGGAGCGGCTACTTTATGTTCCAGACTCTATAGCAGAAGCGTCGGAACAGAAGAATTGGCGATGGTATATGCCAAGTCTTCTGGTTCGAGTCATCCAATCTGTGCCAAGTCCTGTGTTCTGCAAGTATTCAATGTAGCATTAACCTCAAGTATTGAAAATATTCATTATATGTCAGTGTATAATTCTCACCTCGTCGTCGTATCCTCCTGTTGCCAAGTCTTCTAGTCCCACTGTCTCGTATCGATGAGATCAGCCAAATACTAAATCCTCAGTAGTCTGAGTTGTTTCTTTGTGATGATAATCTAGCCACAATCTCCCGATTTCCATGCCAGCCGTATATATGAACAGGTCGATATAAATGCCATTGTAGCACCTGTGGCTCTCCAGAGCCATTGAATTATAATTGCAATTTTGCAATTGTGGTGAATGTGGAGGTGGATGGGGTGGCTCTAATCATGACTTTGCTGAGCCTTTTGTTCGGTATAAATAGCTTGATACTGGTGGTGACGATTTGGTCTGGTGATCTGGAACATTGTTCTCAAGGTTCAAGATCAATTGATCTTGAAATTGATCTAGGCCTTTGTCTCCTCGGTGTCCCAGTGGCTTCGATTTTCCGTTTTCTCTTGTTCTCTTTGTCTCCAATTACAGTCTGTCTACAACGTGCCGTGGTGGCCCCTCTGCCATAGTGCTATTTTCGCTAATTCATGCTATCAATAGCTCTTTTTGGATCCAAATCTGTCAATACGGAGTTCCCGGCTCTCGCTATGAAATACTCTAGGCAACGGCCATGGTAGCATTCCATGCATAGCCGACTGCCGTCTTCAATATTTGCTCCAAATTATTTGTCTCATACAATTTTCAAGTAGACCCTTTCAATCGTCTCTGTTCATCGGATAATGTCTCTTATATGTCTCTTTCATTCATATGTCTCTTTCATTCATATGTCTCTTTCATTCATATGTCTCTTTCATTCATATTGTCCCTCCCCCATCACACCTTGAAGCCTGGACCATCTGGAACTTGTACGGCTGTACCTTCGTGGTGGTGAAAAATTTCCTGGCTCAGGTGAAATTCTGACACCACCACAATTCCGATCTCTGACCCCTTCATCTCCATTGAAGCTGATTATCTTGTCCGATCTTAATGTCGTCATATTGCGCATTTCAATAGTAGATCAGAGTGAAGGCGTATTCCATGCATACAAAGGGCTGTAGATGATGGAATGGAAGACTTGGCATTACCCAGAGAAGTAATTCTGAAAGGTCCTGAAATATCTGAAAATTACCCCATTACTTCCTTCCATCTCTTCAATCATCATTAATTCATATTCATCTAATTCATATTCATCTAATTCATATTCATCTAATTCATTTTATTCATCCTCTACACTGGTGATACGCTCACTTCTACCTCTCCATTTCTTCATCACTACACTTCTTATTTCTTCATCACTATACTTCTTGATTTCTTTCTCTACACTTCTTATTTCTTCTTATTTCTTCTCTACACTTCTTATTTCTTTCTTTCACTTTTTCATCTACCCTATATATCCCATTATGCTAATTGATCTTGATTGGTTTTTCCAACAAATGGCCCATCCGCTCGATCTTGGTCGACAAGTAGCCCTCGATCTCGCTGGACTTGATGCCCTTGTCGGAGGCCCACGCCAAAGGCACCATGGGGACACGCTCGAGCACCGTGACTTCACGGTTCTTGCCCTCCACCGCCACAATCTTGTCGGGGTTGTTGGTGAGAAGCTTGATATCAGTCAAGCCCAAGTCCACCAAAATGGCCGTGGCCAACGAAAAGTTCCTGCCGTCGGCAGGATGGCGCAACATGAGGTTGGCCTGGACGGTGTCGGCGCCCAAGTCCTGGAGATTGTAGGCCTTGAGCTTCTCGCCCAACCCGATGCCCCGGCCCTCCTGGCGCAAGTACACGATGCACCCGTGGCCGTCCTTGCCCATGATGCGGCCGGCCTCGTCGAACTGCTCGCCACAGTCGCATCTGGCGGACCAGGCGGTCTCGCCGGTGTAGCACTCGGAGTGTATTCTGACCAAGGTGGGGTCAATGTGTGTGGTGGCGGACTCGATGACGAGGTCGCCGTTTGCGTCGAAACGGAGCTCCTTGTCGAGCTGGGCGTCTTTGTCGGCTTCCGTACGGCCAGGGAAAAGCTTGCCCACGTAGGCGCCACGAGTCATACGGTCTTGCTGGGTTTCGCCGGCTCTTTGGCGGAACAACGTGCGGGAACGCACGTTCTCGCCGAACACAATGGCCAAATGCTCCTTGTTGTCGATGTTGTTTTCGTACAAGTGGAGGAAGATCTCGGGGCCTTGGGTGGTGGGAATTCTTGCTCTGGCCAAGCAGCTGACCTCAGGCAACACGTCAGGAAGCGCAAGCTGCTTCCTTACGTCATCGGGCACCTCTGGAGGAGGGCTGGGTGTGGCCGGTACGGCTGTGGGCGTCAACACGGGCGATATCAAGGGAATATTGATGTCTATGGGTTCTGGATGGTCAAGGCGGCTCATTGCAAAAGAGGAAGAACAAGTGGGGGACGTGGAGATGCAAAGAGCACAATAGGCTGTGTGGACGACTGTGTGCACGACGATGTAGACGACTGAACCTGGCGTGTTCTGGTCGGCTTATATATGGAACTAGTCCGGATATCGGTTTTGTAGATCACCTCAGTGAAATAGACAGATTAGTACTGTGAGCACAGCTCTTACTTCTTTTAGTCATCATTTATAAAGCACAAATGGCACACTGGGGAAGGGCCAGGAGGGCGGCCAAAAGGGCGGAAAAAGGGGGAAATCCGGCAATTTGGGGTGTCTGGACGAAACGGTGCAGTTTCAGGGTCTGGCCGGTGTTTTTTGGGACTCCTTTTGACGTACCTGGACCCTTCTAGAGCCTTCCACTTCTACTACGTGCATAAGGCTCGGTCCACCCAATGCGGCCCGAGGCTAGTAATAACTAGCCTTCATGTAACGTGACAAATGCCCGTAATGCACATTAGTCAGGGCAGTTCTGCTGACAGATAAGTTCTACACACACTGTAGTAATTATATGTGTACATGGCTGGAGGCTGTATGGCAGTGTCGCCATGATCTTGTCACTCGGTTTTTCACTGATTTCAGCCCTGATTTCCTCATGCCATCCGCTCTTAAGTCTGGCTACATGGGCATGTGAATCTCCCCAATGAAATAGTCAACGCAGTGGTTTGGGGCCTGAGGCAGAAGCCAGACATCGACTTAAGGTGCTGGAATAGCGCAAATGGTATTCCGTCCTGCCTGCAAACGGTCCCGTTGCATGCAGCCACTTAAGCCATGCTGCCATTGTCTCGGTTATTCTTATGCCTAGATGTCAAGTTCATATAATTGCACCAGTTCTACAATTTTCTAGTTAATTAGCCAGAGGTTCAATAGCGAGTCAGTCAAGTTCCATGAACTAGGTCATCTTCTCCTATCCAAGATCACCTCATTCGCTCTCCTTAGTCGCCTACTCCTTCTATCTAACTTTTTATAATTTTATAATTTTTCATTCATTTTCTACAATTCGAAGTGGTGGTAATTCTCCATGTCTCAACCTAGCTGAATCAACCTTACTATAGATATTGCTCACTAGAATCTACAGCTATTGCTCACTAGAATCAACCTTATTTTCACCCACGTCAACTTTCATTTTCACTCTTCCATTTGCTTCTACTACTGTATATATTGTGACCGATTCACACCCTTTTGTTTTACTCACGTCTTTTTTGCTTCCTATACAGCCTGGCTACTTGGAGCCCGGTCCTGGTTTCATGCCCACCCCTTAAGTACCTTAACGCTCCTCGCTAGCTCGCTCGTTCCTGGTAGCCTTGTCTACACATTCCGCAACCATTCTATAACGTCCTCCTCACTAAAACGGTCCACATCCACCGCCAAACGATCCACTGGAATCTGTTTCCTCAACAACACCACGCTGGGGATCTTGCCCACACCGTACTCGGTCATCAATTCGCGTCCTCCCTGCGTGTCGGCCATGATATTGACCATGTTGATCGCGCTCTTGCCCGGATACTTGTCCTTGTTGCTCAACACATCGAAGAGAGTCTGGGTCACCTTATTGCACTGAGGCGATGCATAGGTGAAATTCATAAGGAGTGGCTCCTTGAAAAGCACGTAGTCGTAGATCTCGCTGGAATTGGTGATGTAGGACTCAAAGATGCGGTTCTGGGTGGAGAACTCACTGGGCTTGGGTGGATACACCAAGGTCTGTGTTTGCCATGCCTTGAACCAGCCACTGAAAAAGTGTCTGGAAAAGGCCAAACGTGGGGCCGTTTGGACGGATCTGCGGGCAATTGTTGGGTAGAGCATGCTGGACTGGTTGTAGGTATGATTTGGTGGTGCTTTGTGGTCCTTTGGAAGAAGTGGTGATATTCAAGTGGAATATAGCAAGCAAGCTTTCGCACGTGACTAAGTCATCTACATGGCAGGTTATTTGGTGCTTTTTGTGGGGCAAAGATGTACATGAAAGTCAACTCAGCCCACGACAACTGAATTGAAGCCATCAATTTCACTTTCGTATCCAGGTTTTTGATTTTTGCTTCAAATCCTAAATCCAGAAATCGTCGAGATGGCACAATTTGAGAATTCCATATCGGCAAATTCCTGCAAAAATCGCAGTTGAATCGACTCAATGCCTTTCTGAGCAGGTTTGTAGTCTGCACTTGTGCCAGTAGGCATATTCAGGAATTAATGGAGGGACAAGAACCACTCTGGGTCCAGATTCTCCATATCTCACACGTGACTTGGGTGGGTTATATGCAGGATACTGACAACTCTATCTACAACTTCCAGTCTATTCTATGTACATTGCCATGATTCTATGGGATATTTACAGTGATTGTTCCCAGCCATCCTTCCATCTCTGCTTCCATAAATTGCAGTCAAACTTGGGCTTGCCCAACTTCACGTTGACCTCATTGTGGGCATCACAGAGCCACTTTCCAAACTTCTCCTGAGTGTCCACCTTGGGCTCTTTCTTGGTAAGGTATTCCTTGAAATCGTCGCCGCAGTACCAGCAGGGATAGAAATTGCCGAATAGCTTCAAGAATTGCTTCATGTCCAGCTGCTCTTTGGAGGTGGGCTGTTCGGGGTATGTTGCAGCAATTGAATGCAATAATGTCCATGACGACTTTCCAAGAGCTTCCACATCGGGAGGATCATCTCTGAAACCAGTAACGGCTGCGTTCTTGGTGATTTTGGTGGTCTTTGACGGTTTGGCTCCTGTAGTTGCAAATTGGAAGTCCAACAAGGTGTTACAAGTCCGGCATCTAAAAGGTTAGTTTGGCCTCCGGAAAAGCGAAATTTGCCAACTTACGGTTTTCCATCCTTATCGTATACGATTTTACGACCGGAAACACCCACCTCTGGGGTGCTAGGTTTGTCAGTGGTGGACATTGAAGAAGGCAAATCAGTTAGTAAGCTGGATATATGCGACGACGTCACGTGACACGGTGGTGAGGTATGGAGGACATTTGGAAAGAATCAGGGGTGGAAGTTCTGGCCAGTTCTGTAGTGGAGACTAAGAAAGTGTAAGTAATTTTAATCATTTGATCGGATTAAAATAATTTAGTAGAATTTTGGTGATAATAAGTCATTGTATTTATTGAAGACTGTTAATCACCATGTTCAGTAACCTGTATTTAATTCCAGGAGAAGGGGATTCTGGTAGATTTTAGTTGCCTGAAATGCAAAATTCGAAGTGATTCAAGCTTATGTAATTAATAGTATCAAGAAATGTCTCGGTATTATTTTGTATTATTACCTTGGAATGTAGGCTGCAAATTCAAGTAGTAATGAAGAGATGCTCCATTATTATAGATACTCTTAAATACAATCGTAATATGATTCTGAATTTTTTTACTACTTGAATTAACACCGTTGCATTATTAGTTCGTTTTCTTCGAAATTATTTTTCTATATATTCCTAAATTTTTATTATTTCTACATTTTTTCAAAATTTACATATTAATTTCGATGAATAGATTGTATTAGAAAAAGACGAACTAATGCTCATGCTAATCGAGGGTATCCAAATGCTAACGGGCAGGTCGCTTCCGCATTCTGCAATATTACGAGGACCCAACCCCTAAGTTTTTGCCGAACTTGAACTCTACTGAAGTTCCTTGACAAATGCAGTTCTTTGTCTAATGATCTCATCACACAACTCGCCGATTTCCTTGGAAACAATGGCGGATCTGCTGTCGTAGAACTCCGACAAGTCGTACTTCATGGCGAACTGCTGCTCATACTCCCACGCCTGCTGGATCATCTCGAACTTATCCACGTCCTTGACGTATCGGGCCTCCACGGTTCTGATTTCCTCGTAGTCCAACCACAACTCCTTGATTTCATGGGCAAACTTGCTGTTGTAGGGCTCGATGAGCGATGCAAGGTAGTCGATGGACTCGAGCTCCCGGCGGTGCTTTTCCTTCTTCGACACGCCTCCAAAGGGAGTGATGTCGCCCACCAACGACTCGGCAATGTCGTGGACCAAGGCGATCCGGGCACACTTGTCGGTGTCAATGTTATTGTTTGGAATGGTCATGGAGATGATGGACATTCTGTACATGTGGTCGGCAATCGACTCGGTTTTTTCGACAGGAATGCCTCTGTCGATCCATCCGGTCCTTCTTTGCACCTTGAGAAGTCTCACGATCTGGTAGAAGGCCAAGATGTAGTTGATATGGTGGTTGGGTCCACTTGGAACGAGCAACTTTTTGAGGTGATCTGGTACGGCATTTTGCGGTTTCCAGGTATTTTCGCTGGTGTCGGGTGCAAGGCTGTATTTGGGACTGGTCATCGAACGGAAAAAGGGCCTAGAACGGACTATGGAGGTGTAGTTATGGATGGCTTTGGTAAACATAGAGCGATGAGAACGTATACAAACAACGCGCGACATGCGACATGCCACGACATTGTGTCGATGCTTGGGTGATAGTGGAGAGCGAGAAGCGGTAGAAGGGCGGGCTGGGCTCCAAACGTGGATATACTATGTGGAAGAAGACCACGATGTGTGAACGGGGCATCTCACGAAGTTTGGAGCCATTTGGGCCCATTTTGGCGAAGATATGTCCACCTTTCTACTTGGAGTGAAAAATATGTCACTCTGAAAATACTCGATGGGCATGCCATTATCTGAAGCATCCACTTCGTCCTACAGCTCAATACAGTTATTTATATGTATTAATCATGACTAATATCACGCTTAAGCAATCAATTCGACAACACCACCAGCAGCTCTGATCTTCTCCTCGGCCAACTTGGAAACGAATCTGGCCTTGACGATAACTGGAACTTGTGGCAATCTACCCTTACCCAAAACCTTACCGAAACCGTGGGCCAAGGTGTCAATGACTGGGGCAGCAGACTTGGAGGCAGACTTCAAGTACTCGTCCTTCTTGTCGGAGTCAACCAAAGTCCACAATTTGTCCAAGTTGATCTCTGGTCTCCAGGAGTGGTTGTTTTGGACGTGGAAGTGTCTCATACCAACCTTACCGAAGTAACCAGGGTGGTACTTGTCCAAGTTGGTTCTGTGATGATGTTGACCACCAGCCATACCACGACCACCGGGATGCTTTCTGTGCTTACCGATTCTACCCTTACCGGCTGTAATGTTAGTAATTGTCGGGGAGTCCCCGAATGGAAAGGGCTTGTTGAGCTGGGAATGGAAAATTCTGTCGAAGCTGTGAATGGAAAACTCTTCCTAAGCTGTGGATGGAAAATTCTTTCTGAGCTCATCTCTGGCGATGGAACGAGGGCCCTTTCTATTCGATGTGTGAAGTGACGATGGATGCTTCATCATTGATACATACCAGAAACGTGTCCTCTGTGCTTTCTGGTCTTAGTTAATCTAGTTGGCATTGCTGTTGTGAAGATTAAGAAGTAACAAGCTGAAAAGAAGGTAGACTTTTGAGGTGAAGATTTTTCAGAGTGAGGATTGGGGAGTGCGACCTGCGGAGCTGGATGCAGGACAGGGCTGGAGCCCTAGGAGCGGAGTTTGTGCACGTGGCAACAAGAAGACGAAAGTGCGGATGGAGTGTCACGTGGTCACAGGCACGTGACAATGGCTGCAACTGCAACACTATCGAGGCTTACTACGATGGATTGTGGGAAATGTATATGGTACAATATATTACAATATATATTACAATATATGGTTACAATATATATGGTTACAACACAGGAGAGGTGCTTACTAAAATGTGCCTATGCCCTTAATATGGGCTATGTCCTTATAATATGGGCTATTTTCTTACGAGGAGGCATTGGTCACTTATAATTGTCCTTACTATAATACTTGCAATAACTATTAAGACCATGTCCTTATTATAAAATCCAATATATTGGACGTGTCCTTACACAATATTGGCAATGTCGTATTGGGTCTGCTATTTCTATTTGTATAGGTCAGAAGTCCATTCCGTCTACTTTCAGGGAATCTGCTGTCTATTGGAATTGACCTTCCATTTCTGGATTTGAATCCTATGAAAGCATTGTGGAACATTTTTGGTACCATTTTTGGAACCTGCCAGCTACTCGGTTCTGGGAATCTGCCACACCTCCTCGTAAGTGTCACAACCCTTGGTTTCGGGAATGTACTTGTCAATGAACCAGAAACTCAAGCCGCACATGGCAGTGAAGATGAAGTACACGCCTCCGCCGAGCCTGGAGTTCTTCAAAATGGGGAACAAGTAGCCCACCAAGAACGTGGCGATCCAGTTCATCGTGGTGCCCCAGCTTTGGGCCAGGGCCTTGGCCTTGGGCTGCGTGACTTCACCCACCAACAAGAACGGAATGGGGCCGAGGCCAATGGCAAAGAAGGTGATGTAGGTGAAGGTGCCCAAAATGGAGAAGAAGGGGCTGTAGTTGATGATTCCCACGCCCATCATGGCGGTCAGGATGCCGAGGAAGGTGACGGAGGTCAAGAGCAAGGGCTTGCGGCCCCACTTGTCGACCACCGAGGCGGAGAAGCACGTCACCACCAAGTTCACGAGCGAGATCAAGCAGTTGATGGTGATGGCGGAGTTGGGGAAGATCGACACCAACACCGACACACCGTAGAAGATGATGGAGTTGATACCGTCGAACTGCTGGAGCACCAAAATGCCCGTGGACACCAACTTGGACTTGTTGTACTCTGGGGAGCGGATGTAGGTCTCCAAATCGACAATTGGAGGCTTCTGGGCCACGGCGCCCTCGCCGTCTTCAGCGGCATTCAACAAGGCACCCTGTTCAGCGGTGGGGGACGCCGCAGCCACGCCAGAAGACAGCTTGTTCCAGCTCAAGGCCTCGTTTTTGGCGGCGCTGAAGTCGCCGCCGCGGAGCTGGAACAACACCTCGACGGCCTGGTTGCGGTGGCCGTTGTTCATCAACCACACGGGCGACTCGTCCATGTAGAACAAGATGAGGAAGAAGTTGAGCAAGCCAATGACCGCGGCGGTCAACAACAAGAGACGCCATTGGTTGTCGTTGGTCCAGAACAACGACAACACCTGGGTCAACAAGATGCCCACGTTGATGGACACCTGGTTCATCGAGCCCAACATGCCCTTGAGGGCGACGGGCAGGATCTCACTGATCATCAACGAGGTGAGGACAATGGCCAGGCCGGCGCCAAAGCCGGAGATGAAGCGGCCGAACAAGAAGATGCGATAGCTGTTGTTGAAGGCGGCAGTCATCGAGCCCACGAAGAAGAACGCACAGTGCAACAAGCTGGTCTTTTTGCGGCCGATGCGGTCGGCAAGGAACCCCACGTAGAACGAGCCAAACAAGCCGCCGATGCTGAAGATGGACGTGACAAGGCCCACCTCCTCGGGGCTCAAGGGCACACACTTGGCGAGGCCGTGGTGGGCAAACCACGTGTATTCGTAGGGCACAGCGCCGGGCTTGGACTCACGACACGTGAAGACGGATTCCGGGGCGTTCAACTCGGCCATGTGGTATCCGAATTGGAGCGATCCCAAGCAGATGATGAACACGGCCACGATCAAGTTGGGGGTGAGTTCCTTGTGAGGCGTGAGGCCTAGAACTCGGGAAAGCATTGCAGGGAGAGAAAGGGGCAATGGCACAAGTGGAGGTGATGGTGGAGGTAGTGAAGAGGGGGAAGGTACGCGTAATGGATGGGTCGGTCACAGGGTGGAAAAGATACACGTAATGGATAAGTCACAGGGTGGAAAAGATACACGTACTAGTGGGAACAGTTACTGGGGGTGGGACTCCGTAAATATGGGTTTACCCCGGAAGTTATGTAAGCAGTGCGAGGTGTAGATAGGCCCATATGAGTGCCACCTGTTCAAATGGAGGGGGTAGGTGCCAGAGGAGGTGCAAATGGAGGAGTAACATCAGACGGGTAGAGCCGGGTGATGCAAGGTAGTGTGATGGTGCAGTAATGCAAACGTGTTCGGTGCAGACGGGGTTATGGTATGGTCCCATTTGGCTGCGAATGGGATGATGTAGAAAGAGAAGATGGGGATTGAAATGGAGAGAAGCGTGGAGGTAGGAGCCGGTGCATTAGGCAATGAAGAACCATTGATGTGACATTGATGTCATTGATGTCATTGATGTGTCATTGGTGTGTGGCTTCTGTTGCTTTCGTTTATTCGCTGTGTGGCATCTTATAAAGCTTCTCTTCCAATGAGAATATTTTTCAGTACGATTCTTCATCGTCTACATCCTAATTAACTCCGCTACTCATAATAACTCCTCGGAATTATTCTCTTTATCTTCACTTCTCATCTCCTTTGCATAGTTGCCGATTTTCGAGCACTCGACTTTGTATCTTTTCTACTTCTGATGACTCTGGCATTTTGTATTTATTGAACTTTAATATTTCATGTACTTTGATTATCTACTTCTGATGACTCTGATGTTTTGTATTTATTGAACTTTCATTAATTTCATTCCACATGTACTTTAATTAACTACTGCGATAACTCTCTGCATTCGCTCTATTATGTTATGATTCCACTTCACCTTAATCTTTTCGTCATTTTCGTCATTTTCGTCATGTTCGTCTCACTACTTTAAACACCTTGTCATTAACTAAGGTTACATCTGTACCAGACACATGAAAAGCACTTACCTCTTTGTCTCACTACTTTAAACACTTCTGGTTATCTTGTCTCACTACTTTAAACACTTCTGGTTATCTTGTCTCACTACTTTAAACACTTCTCGTTATCTTTGTCTCACTCCTTTAAATACTTCTCGTTATCTTTGTCTCACTACTTTAAATACTTCTGGTTATCTTGTCTCACTACTTTAAATACTTCTGGTTCTCTTGTCTACTACTTTAAACACCTTCTCGTCAACTTTTCTCGTCTTAATCTGCCCAATATGTCTTGTATTTTCCTACCTTCGGCTTCATCTTCTTTTCGTCACTAATTCCATATCTCTTGTATTTTCTTAAGTCTCCATAATTTCTAAAATCCTCCACCTTCGTCTTTCTTCCTATACCTCCACTACGCTGATTCTATTAAGTTTTTATTATTTCTCTTGTATTAGTTTTCTATTCATTCTTGTCTACTGCTCCTTAAATATTAGTATTCTTAAATAATTCTCTTCTTTATTATGCATAGTTTCTCATGAGAGCTACTTTGAAGCGTCTTCCTCTCTATCAACTTCTTTTCTCAAGCTCTTCCTCTCCATTCTCTCATCTTCTCTCATTTCTTACTTCAGTATTTTCATGCCTTCTATCCTCATTAATTTCTATCCTTCTCTCTCCCCTTCTTTTCTTTAATTCTTCTCTCTCTTCTTTTCTTTAATTCTTCTCTCCCCTTCTTTTCTTTAATTCTTCTCTCTCTTCTTTAATTTCTTTCCTTCTCTCTCTTCCTTAAGTTCTTTCCTTCTCTCTCTTCTCTCTCTTCTCTCTTCTCTTCCTTACACAATTGGAAGGAAGTTGCCGATGATCATCATGGGAATGCCAAACACATCCCGCTTCAACGTCCACATGCATCCAGTCCGAATCTTGACGTCCGGCTTCGGCGTCAACAACGTGCACTCCGTCATGGTGGCCCCGAGAAAGTCGCCAAAGGCGATGCGCAGAAAGAGCTGGAAATATTCCACCACCGACTTGTCGTCCAACAACTCCACAATGAACTTCTTCTGGCCCACGAGCTCGGCCTTGGACCACCCCGTGAGAATGCAGAACTCGTTGCCCACGTAGGCGATCTCGCCCGTGCGTCGCCACACTATGGTGGGCGTACCACTCACCTTGACAAAGTTGTCGTACGTCAACAACGTGCGCTGGAAGCACTGCTCCATGAAGATCAAGTCGCCCTCCTTCAACGAGTTGGTACAGGCAATGAACGATGGCCGGTATGCGGCCATCGACTCGGCCATTTGCACCAACATGGACTTGGGAAACCGCTTCTTGAGGTACGCAATCAACGAGTGGTAGCCGGGAGTGTAGGAGAACGGCGTGGTGACCTTGGCGTAGATCTCTTCGGGCTCCTTGTAGAACGGGTCGGAGTCCTGGGCGTCACCGCCGCCGAGGCGGGTGTAGGGACTGTCGTCCGGCACGATGCCGATGGTGAAGGACAACTTCAGCTTGGAGTTGCGTTCGGAGTAGACGGCGGGGTCGTGGAGCCGGATGGACTCGATGGCCGTGACCACGTCGGGGAACATCAGCACATGGTCGGCGTCGGTGGGCCCGAGAAAGTACTGGTTGATGGACTCGTCGCATTTGGGATAGCGGGGGTTGTCGTAGAGGGAGGAGGACTTGGTGCGGGCGGAGGTGGCGATGGATGTGGATGTGGATGTGGTGGTGGTGTTGGACGCATTGGATGCATTGGATGCATTGGATGTGGTGATTGTATTGGATGCATTGGATGTATTTGTCAATGTATGGGGGTCTCGTGGGGACGACGTCTGGGACGATCCCAGGAAGTACGGCGACCGTTGGTTCTGGGCCTTGCCGTGGAACGGACCCTCGCTGACCAACGTGTTTCGCGACACGTTGGACGCCGTGTTGGTCATGGTGCTGGGCGACAACGCCGGCAGGATGTTGAAGGAGCTGGGGGTGCCCTCGTTGGACGTGGTGTGGCCTCCTGCGGCCGGCACGCTGTCCTGGAGGATGCTGGAGAGCGTGGAGTACTCCAAGTCGGCGGCAGACGAGAGGAAGTTGGTTCTGCGGCCAGGACGGTGGTTGTAGTACGGGGGAAGCAGGAGTCCGTTTTGGTGGTGGTGTTGTTGTTGTTGTTGTTGTTGTTGTTGTTGTTGTTGTTGTTGTTGTTGTTGTTGTGGAGTTGGCGGTAAAGGGAGACCCTGGGGCTGGGGAAGTCGCGCCATGTGGTGTGCGTTGTCTGGCGCGAAGGCGAGCGACCCGCGGTCCTGCGCATTGTGTTGGTGTTGGTGGTGTTGGTGAAGTTGGTGAAGTTGTTGATGTTGGTGATGTTGTTGTTGGTGAGGAAGCGAGAACCCTTCATTCTGCGGATATTGCTCCGTGCTGTGGCTCCGGCCCTGGCCGTACACGGGGTCTCCGGGACCCGCCGTAGCACCCGCGATCTGGGGCGACTCCGGCGTCCCTGTGGCCCCTAGCACCGCCGTGGGCACATCGGCAAGGTACTTCTTGCGCTTTCTGGGGGCGTCTTCACAGGACGAGTCCAAGCCCCGCTGGATGCACCGTTTGCAGGGCCGGTTGGTGTCGCACGTCATGTGGGCCTTGTGGCAGTGGTTGCATGCTCTGTTGGTCTTCTTGCGTTTCTGGCGTTAGTACTGAAGGCATGTGCAAATGGACAAGATGGCGATGGTGGAGCCGCTGGCGGCTCCACGCCTCTGCTATCGGGACATACGGGTTTGGACAGGGGTCCGGGATACCGTTCGGGGTCTGCGGTGCTCATGGTGGGACATTCACGGGGTCTGGCGTCAGGTATCTGGGGAAGAGGACAAGTCCGAAGATTTTGAGGTGCGAGAATAGATCGACTGGGGTGCGAAAGTGGAGCCGAGAAATGGGGCAGATGAGAAGAGAAGAAAAGAGAGAGGGAGAAAAGAGAGGGAAAGGGGAAGGAAGAACGAGATGGAAGGAACAGATGGAAGGAATGTTATGAAGAGTGTGTAAAGAGAGGATGATTAGAGAGAGGAGTGTGTTTTTGGTGGGAATAGTGGGGACTTTTGTGAATCATTAGTGAGTGAGATCTCGTAAATTGCGTAATGTGAAATGAGACATGAAATGGACAGGAATATATGAATGGACATGGATATGTGAATGGATATGGATATGTGAATGGATTGGAATATATATGAATGGATTGGAATATATATGAATGGACATGGAATATATATGAATGGATATGGTATATATGAATGGATATGGAATATATATGAACGGAAAAGGAATATATATGAATGGATATGGAATATATACTTAATTTTCAAGGAAATGGGAATCTGGCGAAGTCTGGTTCTGCAAAGTGTCGGATGGTAGTACTAGAGATTGGTGTATAGATTCAACTGGAATGGTAGGATGAGTGATCTCATGAGACAATATATGTATGGAATATTATATTTGCTCGGGTGGGTGGATTGAGAGAAGTCTGCTGGTATGGTTCTAGCATTGTAGTTCTATAGAATACTAGAAGTATATTGAGAATGGATAATAATTGTGTGAAATCTATCGATTCGAGAATTACGAAAATGAGACAGGATGAAGTATGTACTTTATCAGAGGAATATGGAGGCATGTTGCAAAGTAATGGTTCTAGAAAGTGCTCAGATCGTAGAATACTAGGGGAAAGAAGCATTGATTCAACCGGAATGGTAGGCTGGGTGATCTCGTAAAGTGCAGAAATTACCAATAGATGTGGTAATTGATGAAGAATAATTAATTGCGAAGAAATTAGACTACTAAAGAGATCAGGAACCTTATCAGAAGAATATTAAGACTGAATTCGATCCACTAACTGGGCAGGGTGCGGCCTAAAGATCCCCAAATGTGAGAATATGATGGATGTTAGTATATAATTTATCATTGAAAGAAAGGAAAAAAGTATCACTGAAAGGTCCAATAGAGTATGATGATGTTGAGTATATATTAAGAAAGGAAATAAGTATCATTGAAAGGTCCAATGGAGTATGGTGGATGTTGAGTACATAATTAATCATTGAAAGAAAGGAGATGTGTATCACTGAAAGGTCCAATGGTATAATGACTGAAAAAATAGTAGAGGAATAAATATTCACTCTAGTGAGCACTAAATTAATTAATACAAACAGTCCTGTAAACAGTATCAATACCTAATTCTAGACATTGATGGAGGCATTGATTCCAAATTATTCACTTGCATCATTTATTCCCGCTTCTAGGTGCTCTGGAATTGTTAACTAATAATTATCATCGCACTTCATCAGTGACACTATTATAGATTTCTATAAAATTTGCAATCTTTGCCAAAAAATGTATTTCAAACCACGATACAACAATCACACTAATTGACTCACAATACCCTTCTATTACCAAACTCCCTTATTACCTCACTTTACCTTCTATCTAGTCCTTCCTTCTCCTTCTTACCAGCTGCAAAAAGGTGTGCACATATACAGAAAAAATTCTCTATTAACTTTTCACTACTACGGTTCTACTTTCTCCAGAATGGCCGATTTCATTGCTACATTCACCAAGTTGAAGTTGGGCGAGGCGTCCAAGGCCGACAGTGCCAGCTTTCCCGAATTGAACAACGAGCAAAAGGCGTTGGCTGCCCAGTTCGAGACGTTGTCTTCTAGACTCGACGAGACGTCTTCTCTAGTTGCATTGAATGACAACTTGAGATCCAAGACCTTTGTCACCGGAAACACCCCCTCCAAGACCGACTTGGTCGTTTTCGAGAAGGTTTTCCCAGTGGTTTCCAAGTGGACCTCTGTCCAGGACTTGGCTTCTCACAGACACATCTTGAGATGGGTGGATCTTGTCCAGAACACCCTCTTCGACATTGCCAAGGAGGACCAGTTGGTGTTGAAGCACGACGTCGAGCTTCCTAGAGAGGTCAAGGAGAAGAAGAAGCCTGCTGCCAAGGATGGCAAGGACGGAAAGGACTCCAACAATGCTACTAAGGACTCCAACAATGCTAAGGCTCCAGTTAAGGAGGGAGGTGCTCACAAGGAGTTGAGTGAGGAGGAAAAGAAGGCCAGAGCCGAGGCGGCCAAGGCTAAGAAGGCCGCTAAGGCCAAGGCCAAGGCCGACCAAGACGCCAAGAAGCAAGCTGAGGCCGTTCCTCCTTCTCCAGCATTGATCGACTTCAGAGTGGGCTTCATCCAAAAGGCCGTCAAGCACCCCAACGCCGACTCCTTGTACATGTCCACCATCGACATGGGCGACGAGGAGGGCCCCAGAACCGTGTGTTCTGGCTTGGTCAAGTACATTCCCATCGAGGACATGCAAGAGAGATACGTGGTTTGTATCGCCAACTTGAAGCCTGTCACCATGAGAGGCGTCAAGTCGTGTGCCATGGTGTTGTGTGCCTCCAACGAGACCACGGTTGAGTTCGTCAACCCTCCTTCTGGCTCCAAGGCCGGAGACAAGCTCTTCTTCGAGGACTTCAACGGAACTCCCGAGAAGCAATTGAACCCCAAGAAGAAGGTCTGGGAGACATGCCAGGCTCTCTTCTCCACCACCGACAGCTTCGAGGTCACCTACACTGAGGAGGGCAAGGAGCCCAAGAAGTTGGTCAATGCCAAGGGCGAGCTCTGTAAGAACAGCACCATTGTGAAGGCTGACGTCAAGTAGTAATGAACGAAGAGGATATGGAAAATGTAATGATATGAATTGTACATCGTTTGTATGGTTGAGATGGTCAAAGAGAGTAAATTCGTAAGAGTCTGAATAAAGTGGTTATATAATTGAGATGATCAATGTGAGTAAATTCGAAAGAGATTGAATAAAGTGGTTGTATAATTAAGATGGTCAATGTGAGTAAATTCGAAAGAGATTGAATAAAGTGATTATATAATTGAGAAATGATCTGGTGGAGAGTAAATTCGAAAGAATTTGAATAATGTGATCGTATAATTGAGATATGATCTTGTAAAGAGTAAATTCAAATAATTTGAATAATGTGATTATATTATTCTGGTTGAAGAGAGAACAAATTAGAAGAGGTCTGAAATTTGAGGAGATTAAATTGCCATACAACTTTTGAAGGTTGTGTATGAAGAAGATTGTGGATAATGAAGATTAGTTTGACAACATTCGTTTGTTGTTTATGATGTAGATTAATTTGCCATAATTTAATTTTCTTTAAAGGTTATGTTCATTATTGGCATACATTTACTTTAGATGTTTTATGATGAAGTTTAATTTGGCATGAATCTTAAGGTTGTATAATAATATTATTTGTCATACATTCAATGTTGTAATATGTAGATTCACTTCAAAGGTTGTAAGATGTAGAATATTTGCCATAATTTACTTTAAAGAATATGTCATAATTTTTCATGCATTTTATTTGACATGTTTTTACTTCAAATGTTTTTATGATGTAGATATTTTGTCATAATTCTTAATAGAAGTTAAATATTGTTTATGAAGGTTATTGATGCTTACTTGGCAGGGCTCTCATTGGCTCTTTTTAGTAGCGAAGAATATGTGCCAAATTGATCTAATACTATCGAAACCGACTAAAATCTACTGTAATATCTCACAATCTACTTTAATATCTCACAATCTACGGGTATCATCTTGAAATACACAAAATAGGTATACTAGTTATTTGTGACTAATTCGGACTCTATGACTAAATACCACCAATGGCACCAATGGCACCAATGGCACGCAAGATATTACACGAGTAAGCACGTATCAAAATACGAGACTATGATCGATAAGATATCTGCTTTGGCCTAATCGTTCAATTATACAGCTTATTGAAGCAACTCCGCAACCTTATAAGTCCGAGTAATTAGCACCCATTAAGAGAGTTCAAAATAAATGGAAACTTACACAGTAAACATATTCCAGAAACATTCTACAACACTAATAAACAAATTCCAGCCCAATTGCCATATTTCTACGTGTCTACCTATTATTTGTGTCAATATCATTTATGACTAAGTCCATCTACATACAAATCAAATTAAAATACAACATCGCACTTGTACAAGTATTCATATCCCTCTTTTCATCCACCACCATGATAGTAAAGTCAAAAGTCAAGCTTAAGGACAAGAACGTGGCCCTTACTGTCGTGCCTCAAGATTCCGAGGACTTGTGGTACATCTACAACCTCATTAGTGTAGGTGACTTGGTGCAAATGGTCACCCACAGAAACGTCAAGAAAGGCAACCAGGCGGCTGTTCAGAAGGGAAAGAGCAAGATGGAAAAGGTGTTGGTCAAGTTGAAATTGTCTGTCGAAGACATTGACTACGTGGCCTCCGACGAAGGCATGCGGTTGAGTGGCAAGTCAGTGGAGCCCAATGAACATGTTCCATTGAACAGTTATCACACGGCAGAGGTCGAACTCGGCAAGGATCTCACCATTTTGAAGGAAAGCTGGGACGAATACGACATGAAGGTGCTTGACGACTTGACATCCTTCGAGAAAAAGGCCGATATCGGCGCCATTGTGTTGCAAGAAGGCATTGCTCACTTCTGCTACGTGACCGACTCGATGACCAAGTTAGTCACCAAGGTGGAGAAGTCCATCCCCAGAAAACACAAGGACTACGGATCCAGCGAGGTGGAGAAGGCCATGGACAAGTTCTACGCCATGGTGATCGACACCATGACGAGAAACTTCGACTTCAACAAGTTGAAGGTGGTGATCATTGCGTCGCCGGGCTTTGTGGGCAGAACCTTGTACGACAAGATAATACAGGAGGCGTCCAACTCCAACCACGAGTCGTCCAAGGTGTACAACGACATCTTGAAGAACAAGCAGAAGTTCTTGGTGGCACATTCGTCCACTGGCTACCTTCAAGGCTTGCAGGAAGTGTTGGAGGACAATGCCACCAAGAAGCGTCTCAGTGACACGCGTTTCCTCCGTGAGTCCGAGGTCCTCGAGCAATTCCACCAGGCGTTGAACTTGGACGACGATAGGGCCTGGTACGGTTTGGACGAGGTGACCAAGGCCATCGACCTCGATGCCGTGAGGTACTTGATGGTGACCGACACGTTGTTCAAGAGTGACGACATCCAGCAGAGAAAGCACTACATTGATTTGGTGGAACGGGCCAAGTATAATGGAGTCGAGGTATTTTTATTTTCGAGTTTGCATGAGTCGGGAGTCCAGTTGAACCAGATGACAGGCATTGCGGTGTTGTTGAAGTATCCTGTGCCCGACTTGGATGACTCTGACGAAGAGTAGTATGTACAGTAATGGATTATAGAACCGGTGTAGAATGAATAAGTGGATGAATAGACTGCGCTTTAGTGGATGAAGTAGACTGCTTTAGTGGATGAAGTAGATTGTGCTTTAGTGGATGAAGTAGACTGCTTTAGTGGACGAAGTAGATTGTGCTTTAGTGGACGAAGTCGATTGTGCTTAAAGATTTTGAAAGAAGACTATAGTAGGTGACAATAAGGAAAAGAAGAGTCACAATAACACGAGGAATTGTGGGCATGAGGAAGGGGTAATGAGATTCAAATACATGATTTATTTCAATGGAGATTCAATATTAAAACAAGTGAAATAGTAATACTGATAATTTGAAATAAATTGAAACACCATCATTTGAATCTATCGTATGGAATGAATCATACTCTGGGAAAGTCACATTGATTGAATCTTCGTCAACTCCAATAGTACATGAAATATATTCTCAAGTATTCCATAATAACAGAAACTGCCAAGTGAAGTACTTCTGGGCCAAGTTTCACATTTGGATACTTGTAGAGTCATTGAATTATGTCATCTGGATACTGCAGAATTATTGAATTACGTCATCTGGATACTGCAGAATTATTGAATGAACCATCTGAATACTTGCAGAATTATTGACTGCAGAATTATTGAATTATCCCATCTGGATACTGCAGAATTATTGAATTATCTCATCTGGATACTTGTAGAATTATTGAATTATCCCATCTGGATATTTCATGATTTGGAATTTAATTTCAATATTCCTTGATTGGCTATCCTCGACTGAATATTCTTGACTGATACCTCGACTGAATATTCTTGACTGATACCTCATCTGGATATTCTTGACTGATACTTCATCTGGATATTCCTAGTTTAAAGCCATCCCAGATATTCCCAAATTCCATCACCACATTCCCTCTTTAACCTTTAACCTTCCTTTTCTCTTCCACTCTTTATTCCCTCATTCGATCAATGTACCACACAGACCCGCCTCTTCTGTAGATGAGCATGTCCTGAGCTAGTCCCAACGCCAACCCCAAAAGCGACCCGTTTCTCACGTAGTTTCGGACCTGAATCCGACTCAAATGATAAAACTTGCCGTATGCACCCGAAAACACCGTGGCTGCCACCGTGGTGTTGACAAAGTCCTTGGTGCCTCTTCGCACGTACTGGTCGATCAAGTATTCCAAGCCAAAGAAGCCTCCAACAGACACCGAGTACTTCAAGCCCTGGCGCACGGCGTTCTTGCCTCCACTCACAATCATCACGTAGTTCTTCTTCTTGTGATAGAAGTACCAGCCTCCCACGGTCCGGGGAAGACGGTGGCCGTTTTCTGTCAAGTAACGCAAGGACGAGGCCTTGAGGCCGTCGTAAAAGCCGGCCAAGCCACCCACCACGCCACTGGTCATGCCGAGGGCCTGGAGACGCTCGTAGGGCATGAGATGGAACCGTTCGTTGATGCGTTCGTCCGGTGTGGATTCCATTGTAAGAGTGAAAAGTGTGAAAAGTGTGAAAAGTTGAAAAGTATGAAAAGAATGAAAGTATGAAAGTATGAAAAGTGATAAATTTGATAAAGACAGAAGTGAGGGTGTTAAAGTATGGAGCAAGAGAGCTAAAGTATGGAGTTAGAGAGCTGACGTAATAAACTGAATGAACTTTATAGATTTCTGGTTGTTTTAGTAGTAATCAATGAAAGGAAACGATTGACTTATAATAGTTTGTTCTACTTGAGATTATTAACCTAGTATTCATTTACATGTCTTCACTATAGCGCGATGGTTACACAAAATCACTTCATATTACCTATACATTAGTTCTGGCCAGGCGACACGGGTATTGAGTATGGATGGAGGCGGAGCTGCAGAGGATCCACTGTCCATTGCCATCATATTGAATCTATTTCCAGAATCCATTGGGTCATAATTAAGAACATGTCTCACAGGATCATATTCACTACTATGTCCATTGGTCATTAGATCATATTCACTAATATGTCCATTGGTTCATTAGATCACATTCACTAATATGCCCATTGGTTCATTAGATCATATTCACTAATATGTCCATTGGTCATTAGATCACATTCACTAATACGTCCATTGGTCATTAGATCACATTCACTAATATGTCCATTGGTTCATTAGATCAACGGTTGTCATAGTTGCTCTCGTCTATTGGTCCAAGATCGACTTGACAAACTCCACGTAGTCCACGTTGCCGTCGGCAGTCACATTGACTCCCTTCAACAACTCGTCGACCTCGGAGTCAGTCAACTTCTCTCCAATGGATGTCAAGATGTATCTCAATTCGCCCACGCCAATGTAGCCGGTCTGCTCCTTGTCAAACACCTGGAAGCCCTTGATGTAGTCTTCAGGCAACCCCAATGGCTTGAAGCCGTCGGGTCTGCCAATGATCTTCTGGTATGTGTCGAAATCGAACTCGTTGGACTTGATGGAGCTCTGCAACTCGGAGATCTCAGCCAACGTGGGGTTCTGGCCCACGGCTCTCAACAAGTCGCCCAAATGCTCGACGGGGATCTTGCCGGTGCCCTTCTTGTCGAAAAGGGCAAAGGCGTCCTTGTAGGTCTTGGTGTTCTGAGACTGGGGGTTAGTGCCTGGGTGCAGGAACGGAGACGGCATATTTGGGCGTCTCTGATTGGCCAGAACTGGGTCTGGCTGTGATAGGAACGTACCATGATGGAAATAGGGAAGAGTCGGGAGTAGTTGGTGGAGATTTTTAAACGTAAACAATAGTATAACAGATACGTTCGATTACGTAAGTGATCTGAAGTTGGTAGGGGCACGACCAAAATAGTAAAAGCGAGAGAGAAACGGGGGACTGACGGGAGCGCATATTGGGTGCTTGAAACGGGTATGGAAAGAGCAGGTTACAGCGAGTACAGTGATGGTTTTAGAATGGCCAGAAGGCTATTCTTGGCAGAGTTACATCCACACTTTGAACAGAATGTAAAGAATAATAATAATAACGCGAGTGCGAATTAAGTAGAATGAAGCAATAAATGAGATTGAAGAAATGGAGAAGAAGAAATGGAGAAATGGAGAAATGGAGAGTGGGTTCAGAGAAAGGAGACGCGTTGTTAGAAAGGTAAGTGTTTATTGGGTGAATTTATAGAGTTGTATATAGAACGAATAGTGTTGTAGGTGAATAGTGTGCGTTTTGACGGATTATTGAATAGTATAATAGCAACTGAATTTAGCGAATTCCAGAAAGCATAGTATTTATTCTATATTCATAGTATTTATTCTATTCATACTTTCTATCTATATGGGTCGATAACACTATCAATCTATGAATTCTATTCCCACTATTAATATTATTGAAGTGTACACTATAGACTTCTATAATTCAGATGCGTATACTAGGTCTATAAGATACGTATACTAGTTCTAAAAGATACTAGTTCTAAAAGATGCGTATACTAGTTCTAGTACTAGTTATATAAGATGCGTATACTAGTTCTACTAGTTCTATAAGATGGTACACTTGGTCTAGTACTTATTCTATAAATTAATTATAGTCGATTAATTCCACTCTTCTATCTCTCTTCAGCATTCCCCAATTATTCTCTAAACCCATTCTTTCAATTTCTATTTCTGGACCACTTCTCATCCTCTTCTACTGTGACGCGTCTTTTCATCACTTATCTCATATTTCTATGTCTTTCCTCTTTCTATTCATTACCAAAATTACACACTACATTCCTTACTTCTATTAGCATACTTCTATTAGCATTCACCCCACTCTCCTTTCAATTGCCCCTCTACATCTCCTTCCACTTCTTCTATTCCAACTCATCTTCTACTAAATGTAATTTTTTCGCACTCTATATCTTCCAAATTCTTTATCTTGATCTAGATCTTATCTTCTGTTTACTCTCATTACAACTCTGTAAACAGGCCAATCTGGGACATAGCCCGTCATGTTGAACGTGTCAGACCTCGGGAACCTTTCCCAATATACCAATGGCCTGGGAAAAAGGCGAAAAATCGACTTCCATGACAAGTTCCGGCCTGGCTACATCATGAAGGTCACTATCAGAAACTTCACCACCTACAGTTATGCCGAGTTCAACTTGTCGCCTTCGCTCAACATGATCATTGGTCCAAATGGTACCGGCAAAAGTACCTTGGTGGCGGCCATCTGTCTTGGATTAGGAGGAAAACTCGACCTCATCAAGCGCAAAACCATGAAGTCCATGATAAAAAGTGGCGAGACCAAGAGCTCCATCGACATCGTGATCAAGGACGTGGATGGAAACCCTCCTTTGCGGATCCAGCGCAGTTTCACCGAAAAGGAGTCCACATGGACCATGAACAACAGAAGCACCAACGAGAAGAATGTCAAGCTCAAGTGCAAGTCGTTGAACATTCAGCTCGACAACTTGTGCCATTTCCTTCCCCAGGAGAGAGTGGCCGAGTTTGCCGGACTATCGCCTGAAAAATTGCTTCTAGAGACGGAGAGAACGCTTGGAGATGGCCATTTACTCGAACAGCACGAGAACTTGATTTCCATTGATGGAGAAAGACACCAGCTCGAAACGCGGATCCAGAGCTTGGAAGAAGTGCTCTCAAAGTTGCAGGAGGAGAAGAATGGCTTGGAGGAAGAGGCCAACAAGTATAAGGAGTACCAAAAAGTGACGGAAAACTTGAGCAACCACGTCCAATTGTTACCCTTTGCCCAACTTTCCGACTTGAAAAAGCAACAGGGCCATCTCAAACAGCAAAAGGACGAAGCAAAGGCTAAGTTGAACAAGTTCAAGGGCCTGATTTCACACATTTTGGATGCCATTGAAGAAACACGTAATTTGGTATCAGAGAAGGAAGAAGAGCTCCAGCAACAAAAGTCTTCAAATGAAGAATTGAAAACGACATTTACGGCACACAGAAACGCATACGATGCCCTCAATGCACAGATCGACCAGTTGGTGTCTACTTTGGATGCTTTGAATAACCGGTCTGCTGATAAAAAACGCCAGTTGGAAAAGTTGAAAGAAGACCGGGAACAATTGTTGAAGAGCAGAAGTAAGATTCAATGCGTGGATGACGCAGCATACATCGAGTCAATGGACTCGTTCAATTCAAAGAAAGACACAATTGACTCCAGAAACTCTCAACTCGAGACGTTGAACGACAGTTTGACTCGTCCCCACAATACCATCAAACATATGATGAATGAGATCAAGAGACTCGAAGAAAAGTTGAACAGTAAGGACAAACTCGACACGTTGGAGCCATCGTCCCGTTATCACAACCCAGTCAGAGATGGATCTTATAGGGCACATGTTGAATTGAGAGGACAGCCCCAGTTCCGTGGACTCTACAGCGAGGCCCCCGTGGTGTGCTGTGACGCCACAGACAAAAACTATGCACATTACCTCGAGAAGGTTATAGACAAAAATACCTTGTTTTCTATCACAGTTTCGTCCCAGGAAAATTATCGAAAAGTCACAGATTTTGCATTCAACACCAAGAAGTTGAACTTCCCAATCAGATTCACAAATATGAAGGAGAAGCCCAGATCTCCAATGCCGTTGGAAAGGCTCAAGTCCCTTGGTTTCCTGGGTTACTTGTCTGACTATATTACTGGTCCCGAAGAAGTGCTCAACATGTTGTATGATACTTCTAAAATCCACACCATTCCAGTTTCAAAGAGAAGTTTGAGCGACGAAGAAATCCAAAGATTGACTTCCTCAGATAAGCAAGTTCCGTTTAGAAAGTTCATTGCCGGTGATCTCTTGTTCACTGTTCTGAGATCGAATTATGGTTCCAGACAACTCTTCTATTCCACAGAAAAGATCAACCCCCGTTCCCACTACTTTGGATCATCAGGACTCACCACGGAAGCCAAACAAGAACTCCAAACAAAAATCAAGGAATTCAAGATAAGAGAGAACGAAGCAAAGGCAGAAGTCAGCTCGATTCAAGGGGAAATCAAGATCGTTGATAATGAAAAACAAATTCTCCTTCAAGAATTGGAAGTGCTTCAACGAAACCTCGGTGAGCTTCGTCATTTGAAGAGCGCACAGGCCAGTCTTGATGGTAGGATTAAGTCCAAGGAAGAGGCAATCAAATCATTGGAGAGAGAATCGCAAAAGGACTACACAGAGAAAATCGGCCAAGTTCAACTTAGCATCCAGGAAAAGTACGTCATCAGGGGAGAAAGAATGTCTCAAATTGCAGAATGCTCCCAGCAATTGGCCAGGAGTGAAATCGACCTCAATTTGCAGGAGTTGAAGGTTTTACAAGCTCATAACAAGCAAGCCAATGTGCGAATACTCGTGAACGAAGTCAAGGTCAAACTCGAGGAATTGAACAACACCGTACAAGAAACCAAAAAGAAGTACAACGAGATCAAAAACAGCCAGGCAGCGAACGATATCAAGAAGCAAAGTGAAAGTTACACACCCGAACAGAAGGAAATCTTGAGTAACCTTGCCCAGGATTACATGGAGAGAGATACATTTACCGAGAGTTTTATTCGAGAGAAGATCCAACAATTGGAAAACGAAAAGTCCATCAGATCAACGGCGGACCAAAGTTCGGTTGAAAGCTTGAAAAAGAAGGAAGATGAAATAAATAGAGCACAGCACGATTTGCCCAAGATCATAGAAAGAAGAGATAACCTCAAGTCCAAGATAGATCTGATTCGTCAAGTATGGGAGCCAGAACTCACTCGATTAGTGATGCATACTTCTCTTGCATTCAACAAGAGGTTTTCGAATGTTGCCAGTGATGGTCGAGTGGAGTTGGCCAAAGGGGAACGGTTCCAGGATTGGAAATTGCAGATCTTGGTGAAATTCAGACAAGAATCGGAATTGAAGATCTTGGACCATCAGTCACAATCTGGAGGTGAAAGAGCAGTGTCGACCATTTTCTTCATTATGGCATTACAAGGTTTAACGGACGCCCCGTTTAGAGTTGTTGATGAGATCAACCAGGGTATGGATCCCAAGAACGAAAAGATGGCACATAGATACTTGGTGCATACGGCTTGTCAGAATAACAAGTCTCAGTACTTCTTGGTGACTCCTAAATTATTGACAGGATTATATTACCACCCGGACATGGTGGTTCATTGCATATATACAGGGCCCTTCATTGGGCCGGTGGAGAAGGATTCACAGAACCCCGATTATATGGATTTTGTTAGATTAGGAATAAGGGCCTGATTTGAACCTTTTGAGACAAGTCCAATTCTTCAAGGAATTAACTTGAAGTGATTAATTAACTATAACACAATTATAGTCAAACAATTATAATAGTCAAACAATTATAATAGTCAAGCAATAATTATAATGAAGCAATAAATTGTCAAACAAGTATTCCTATTAGAATTATATTAGATTATTCATCCCAGAATAATATCTTGAAGTAATTTCCGAATCATTAGTGGAATCTCTAAAATCATTCCTTTTCTTTTTCATTAGTTTTCAAATATTCAATTGCTTGGGATAATCTGGACTTGTACTCGTTTTCTCCTAAGAGGTCGATCAAGAGAGGAATTGTCAACCCAGAAGTTCCTCCAGATAATGCAAAACGGACGGTCTGGAAGATATCTTTCTTAGCCAATTCCGGATTATTAGATAAAATGGTTTTCACGTTTTCATCGAATGATTCGCTAGGAAGATGTTCAAGTTCAACGAGAATAGCAGTCTTTTCGGACAGAGGGACCTTTTCTACCTTAGCGTAGTCCACATTGGAAAAGATGTAGCCATGGAGAGTGGTGATATCGTCCAAACTGGACAAGCTGGGCCCAAGGTATTTGAGAAGCTTTTCGTAGAACTTCTTGTCGAATTTGTGGCCTGTGGCGATGTCGAACTTGGTAAAATTCTCTTCGACCAACTCACCAAGTCTGTGTGGGTCTTGGATGGCCGCACCAATGTGGTGCTTGTTGAAGAAGAACAATTTGGAGTCGTTAATTTTGGCATTTCCTTTGGTCAAATGGTCGAGTGAAAAGTGCTGGATAATCTGGTCCATGGTCATGGACTCGCTGGTGCTAACACCGGGGATCTCTCTTGGTGGAGACCAGCCGAATAATGCCACGAAGTTCACGAGGGCTTCTGGTAATATTCCCTTGTCTTTCAACGTCAAAATGCCGATATCGCCCTGTCTTTTGGAGAGCTTCTTGTCGCTTTGGGACGTCAAGAGCGGAATGTGCACGTAGGACGGCGGTTCCCACCCAAATGCTCGGTATAGGGCGATGTGCTTGGGCGTGGAAGGAAGCCATTCTTCTCCACGAATCACATGGGTTATCTGCATCAGATGGTCGTCAACGACGTTGGCAAAGTGGTACGTGGGAAGCCCGTCGGATTTCATGAGCACAAAGTCGTCATAGCGTCTGTCGGAGTAGTTGTACTGGGGTTGAAGGTCCAACTTGCCATGGAGTATATCTTCAAAAGGCTCGTACTTATCGGGCGATTTGAAGCGAATAACGCTGCCTTCTGTATGCTCCTTCACTTCATGGGCACATTTGCGGTCGTAGGTGACGGTGGTGGGTGGTTTGAGCTCCATTGCCGAGGTCCTCAATGAGTTCAACCGTTCCTTCGAACAGGTGCAATGGTAGGCCAATCCCTTGTCTAGAAGGATGTCAATGTACTTGCGGTAGATGTCACGACGTTCGGATTGACGGTATGGACCATAGGGACCGCCGTTCTGTGGTCCTTCATCCACAGTCATGCCACACCATCGTAAACTGTCATATATGTTCTGTTCAGCATCAGACACCAATCTGGTCCTGTCGGTGTCCTCAAGACGCAAAAGAAACTGGCCTCCAGTGCTTCTGGCCAAGAGGAAGTTGTAGAGAGCGGTTCTGAGTGACCCCAAGTGGAGATAGCCGGTAGGAGACGGGGCAAAGCGGGTCCTCACTGGTGAAGAGGGTTGGACAGAAGAGGCTGATTTGGGGCCATTTTTCTTCAACAAAACGCTGCCACGGAGCGATTTGGCATAGGATCTGAATGGAACAGCAAATGGAGGTCCAGATCCGCCCGTTATCCGCGGAATTGACCCTGTTTTAGCATACATTCTTTCGTCCTTCTTGTACTCCAGATTCCATTTCTTCGCACCTAAAATTTTCACATTTAACCATACTGCTTCTTCTGCTAAAGCCCCAGTTTCCTGCCCCCAAAGCCCCTCAAAGTCCCTGCTGTCGACCATGGACCCATACCCAGGTCGAGCCGTGTCCGCTAGTGCCACCACCTCGTCTTTTTCCGGCGTTTCTGCCGTGAATTCGGCCCGTCCTCTCGACTCACAGCGCTTCCAGTTGTACAAAGGAATGCTGGCCAAATTCTACTCCCACAAATCGTTCGACCTCCTGTCGGACATGGAGTTCTTGCCCGCCATCCAATCAGACCATAGCATCAGCGCTCTGGCGGCGTTGAGCCCGCCAGACCGCAAGACTCCCATCGCCTCGCCTTCTTTCCAGTACAATCGTCTTGGTGAATATCACGGCTCCAAGGCGGCCCACAGGGGCAGCTTTTCGGCCAATTCCGACGGCGGGTCCACGCCCAAGGCCCGCATGGCGTACTTGGCCCATTCGCCTAAGAGAACGCCGCCAAATCCCCATGCTGTGCCTGTTAGACGAAGAGTGGTGAGTGCCAACCAGGCGGCACAGTACCACGACTTCAACGGGATGGAGCAGAGCCAATGGGCCCAGAACAGGGCCGTGCAGTATGCCAATCGGAATTGGTAGAAGGGTAAGAAGCAGAGATGATATATAAAGCAGTATGGACAAAGAGAGATGATATGGTACAGATGCAGTGATTAATTTGGTGACAGAAGCAGAGATGATATGGAAAAGAAGCAGGGATGATATGGTAAAGAAGCAGAGATTATAATTATTGGTGACACATGCAGAGATGATATGGAAAAGAAGCAGAGATTATATTTATTGGTGACACATGCGAGATGATACAGTTACGAAAGGACAGATATAGATACTATTCTTGGTGATATCTATAAAATAGAGACTTTCGTCAGCGGACTTATCCTATTGTTTGTTCATCAATTATTGCCTTTGCCTATCTTACATCGTCTATTTCTGATACTTTCGTCATGAATGCAACTACAGATCTGTCTTCATGGATGCAATTAACTCATATCTCCCGATTCTATTGCCATAGTTCCAACATCACATCTAATTCTGATACTATCGTCTCAATTGAAGTCCACTAACTCCATCTTCATCCTCAAATTACAACTCCTGTCGTCTTAGTTGCATCTCTTGTCGTCTTAGTTGCATCTCCTGTCGTCTCAGTTGCATCTCCTGTCGTCTTAGTTGCACTGCTGTCTATTACATTTCATCTTCTTCAGAATTGCAACAGTCTGTTACGCTCCGTATTCATTCTCAAATTGCAACTGCTCCCCTCTGCACCTAATAATATCCTTCATATTGTCGTGGACTCCTCTTTTTCTGCATTTTCTTCCTTATGCCCTGACATTCTAATTTCCTTCATCTTGATAGACCCAAAATCCATGTCATTTTTGGGCCACTGACGAACCCTCCGATTATTTCCACCTGATATCCGTTTGCTCTCTTCCAAGAATCAATAATTTCACGACCCTGCATCAAGCTTTTCTTCATTTCGTTAGTTAATATGTTTTTAGTGGTCTAGGACCGTAATTTAAGTCAGCTGGCAAGAGATTGGAAATTCTATGTTAGAATTCCAATTTGTAGAGAAGAAGAATTAGTAAGAATGACCCGTTTTGCGATGTAGGATTTGAAGTATTTCCAATTTTCATATTTCAAGGAATTTATGAATGAAAGAAGGAGTCTTGACAGATAGTAGTATTTGAGTCTCATAAGAGCATATTTGGAAGTCTAACATGAATAGAATTGAGGACTGATGATAACTAGAATTAAGTGAACAATTTATTATACAATTGATACATATGCCATAGTCATATGTAATAACTCACTGGACCATTAGTTGTATCGAATCAAATCGTAGTATAGTCGTCAATTCCTAACTGTAATCCGAAGTAATGAAATATTGAAACAGAAACGGAGATTCATCTCAATTGAATTTCTCAACTATCTCTTCACCAATTATCATGTGCACCACAGATCATTTTCACAGTATTCTTCTCAACAGAGACATCATCATGTCACTCGTGTACACAAAATCCAATACCCATTCCACCAAGTGGCACAATTCAGAGACAGTGCAAAGATCACAGGTCATAACTGCTTTTTATGGAGCTGGAACACAAGTCAATTGAACTGGAACACAATTCGCAATAATTGCAAATAACTGTTCCACTACAAATTAACTGTTCCACTACTTGAACAGAACTCGAGTGTACCTATTTCTATTTCATCTATTGTCAGACTTCATCAGTAACGGCAATAGGAGAGAGTGAATTGCATCCTGAAACAAGAATTGTGCCATAGAGCCCTTAAAACATAATACATCTGTGACTTGCCCCTTACAAGGAGTACAAACTTAATACATTCTGTAAGATCTTGCATCGCTCAATTGTTTCCCATTTCCTTTCCCCTTTCAGTTCCACTTCTATTCCATCTCCCTATTCTTCAATTTACCCCAGTCTCTATTCCTTTTCTCAATTTACCGCCTTCTCTTCTCCTATCTTTTACCTCTCTTCTTTTTGCCACCTTTTTTGCCACCTCTTGCCACTTTTTGCACCCTGTCGGTACACGACCATCCCCTTAAGAACGATGGCAAACCCCACCTAAAGCTTCAAGAATACACCACTTTCTTCTTCTACAATGACAATTCCCAATTCGAACGACAAAGACAAACAGGGCACGCCCAATGCAAAGGACGATTTCCAAAACGAGGTCAAGGAACTCCAGAGCAACCTCTTGGCCCTTACCCAATCAGTCTACAACTTGACCGCCCACTCCATCACCAAGGCCATCAACAAGATGGACGAGACAGCAACATCATCAACGCAGGAGCTCAAGCGCTTCAACGAGAAAGTCAGAGATATGGCCAGCAAATTGGAGAAACAGCACAAGAATGTGCCAGACGCAGTCCATGACCAGCCCAGCGTCAAGCAAGAAGAGTTCAAGTATCCTTCTGTGTACGAAGTCAGAGACGCCGTGGAGAAGAACTTGGAAAAGACCCCCTTTCAAGACTTCTTCTCCGGCACTTCAGACAAGGCTCCCTTTGAAGACTTCTTTTCCGGCGGCGGCTTTCCCTTCGGCGGCTGGGGCAGAGGTGAAGGCTTCTACAGTCGCTTCAGAGGCCACCAGACTCCGTTTGGCTACTTCTCCCGCGGATCTCCCTCCACTCGTGCCTACAACGACTGTTTGGACAAGCAGGGCGAGTCTGTGTGGGACTCCAAGGGTCACTGGCGGTGCTTGTTCCCCAACAGCGAGGTCCCCGTGGATTTGTTGAAATACAAGAACGAGAACTTCGGAAACAAGATTCTCACCAAGGAGGATTTCCACGATGCCGTCAAGGCCAGTGGGGCCCAGGAAAAGGACGGTGCCATTGACTTGGGCTCCAAGGGCATTTTCTTCCACAAGTTCGAGGACCTTATGAACTGGAAGAGCATCATGTACCAGAACACCAAGAATGAGAGAGAGGAGAGGCGCAAAAATAGGCATTCTCGGATGTGCGATAAGTTCCAGAGGAACAAGGCAAACGGAGAAGACAATAGCGTTTCCGACATTACGACGGAATTGAAGGTCATGGATCCCTCCCAGACTGACTCCAAGAGAATTGTATCCACTTCACTGCAGTCTACCTTCAATATGAATCTGGACACCAATGAAGTGCAAATGAACGAAATACGCACCGATTACTTCAATGACGGTACCCTGACCACGAAGACCATCACCAAGTCCAAGCCTTATGATGCCAAGGACTGGGTCGATGTGACAGAGCAGGTTGATCACGGCAAGGCGAAGAATTCGAGTGGATGGTTCTGGAACTCAGGAGATGAGTGAATTATTGTCTTAGTCGGGGGTGCAAGTATTGAGAGGAGTGCAAGTATTGAGAGGAGTATCGCATATCATGGGAATGTAAATAGCAGGTGGTTCCATGGGCCTGTCGGTACCAGTCATACTATTGAGAATGAAACATGGATAATGAGTTAGTAAATTTAACAAGCAAATAATCATGAAGTTTGAGATTGAAATAAATTGATATCTTCCAATGAAATATAAACGACGTAGACTAATAGAACTACGAAGAGTCTTGGTCACGATAGAGGTATTATTGAAATTCTCTGATTTTTCTACAAATTAAAGGTAGTGAAATATCTAGACCAATATTGGTTTATATGAACGAACCAAGAATCTCAATTCCATACTCACTGTAATTCAAATGACAAATATGAATTTTAATTCTAGACCGTTTCCTCAAAGACTACCTAGTTTTCATCTGTTTTTAGTGAATATTTCCTTACCTGTATCTATTCTCCTTATACTTCATACCCTTTTTATTCTCCTTATACTTCATACCTTTTTTCATATTCTTCATACCCTTATTTTTTTCTCTTATTCTTCTGTTCCCGCTAGTATTTTTTTCGATATTTCTCACTACCCAATAAATCCTCTTTTCAATATCTCTATGTCTGCAACCAGGTCTTCTATGCATGGGATTATATTACCATATAATCAGTACTTTCTCCTTAGCTCTCCTCGCTAACATTCCATATAATACACCCTATTATTTCGAGAAAACGGTCTCTCACTAATTTCTCTCACTATTCACCCTCTCTCACTAATTTCTCACTATTCCAACTCCTCTCACTAATTTCTCACTATTATTCACTCTCTCTCACTAATTTCTCTCACTATTCTAACTCCTCTCGCTAATTTCTCTCACTATTCTATCTACCCTCACTAATTTCTCTCACTATTATTCACCCTCTCTCACTAACTTCTCACTACATTCAGCCTCCCTCACTAATTCCTCTCCTATCTCTTTTCTCCACAACAAACGCCTTCCTTTTCCTTCTTTACCCATTCAATCCCTTCACTTCTACCACTTTCTTGCCTTCTTCCTTCTGGATCGATTCCCTTAGTGTCACTTCATCCATTACTTCCATTCCATCATATCAACACCCGTTACCGCCCTTTACCAAGTCATTCGTCTCCTCACGTGGCTCCATTAATCGACTCCTTCCACCACCATGAATCCATTGAACAAGATCATCTTCTTGTCGGCATTCCTCGCATCAGGCTTCCTCTTGATATTGTTGTCATGTTCGTTGTACGATACGTACAAGCCGTTATGGGTGATCCTCATTTTCCTTCTTGCCCCCTTGCCCAACATCTGTGCCCACGCCTTGGACAGTTCCAGAGACGACTTCTTGACATTCAACAACGGCGACGGCGACTCGCCCTCGCCCTTTAGTGAATTCTGCAAGTCGTTCACGGGCTTCTTGATTGTGAGTGGAATAGCGTTGCCGTTGACGTTCTACCACACCCGTTTGATCGAGTTCGGATCCATGGTCATGAGCATAATCGGGGGCTTGATCGTGTACGGCGACATCATCGTGTTTATCTGGTTCTTCAGCGAGCTGGAGGACGACAACGACGACTTCAACTTCTGAGTGAACACTCGCAGAGTGAACTCCAAGGAGACAACAGCCAACTGGAGACAACTGCCAACTAGGAGGTCTATATCAATTCTCATGACGAGGCAACGTCAACTCTGAACTCTGGAGGACTACTTCAATGATTGGAAAACACATCAATTCTGACTGGAGAACACATCAATTCTGACTGGTTCAAACCTATAAATTCTGAGCAGATTGACCTTTCTGGAGTTATTCCTGGGACCTCTATAATGCTTGTATCTCTCTACATGGAGGCCATGATTTCATTTCTACACTAGTCTGGTACGATGTTTATTCGACAAAAGCTCCGGTGGCCCATATATTATAGAATAAGTCGCCACTAATAAACGTGGCACATTACAAGTGTAGAACAGTTAATTATAATAATTAAGGACTATCCGAACAGTTTCAATACCGCAGATTATATGAGATACTACAATACAATTGAAGCAGTTGAACTAGTTTGATCCATTGAACCCGTCAAATTAAATACAGACATTTATTCCACCACAATAATTATAGTACATGAGAGCATCAATAGTGGTCGACCTCTATAGACCTCTGGACGTCCAGTTGAATAGATGGCATAATTGGATAGATGATAATGGGTTTAAAAGAACAATTTGATATAAGTGTCAATTTATCATAGATGACTTAGATATATGACATGGGCGACATAAGTGCCCATTTAGCATAGATGAAATAGATGCAATATGACATAGTTGACATAGGTGCAATTTATCATGGATGTAATCGTGGTGAAGTTGACAACATGACTTAGTGCCCATTTATAATAGATGAAAAAGATGCAATTAATCATAGATGAAATAATGACAATTTGACATAGGTGCCACTTTCTCATAGATGATGTAGATGCAATTAATCATAGATGCAACAATGACAATATTCTATGATGACGTAGGCTGACAATTTGACCTAAGTGCCCATTTAGATAGATGAAATAGATGCAATTAATCATAGATGCAACAATAACATTTTTTCATAGATGAAATATGTGCCACTTTCTCATAGATGATATAGATGCAATTAATGATAGATGCAACAATGACAATATTCCATGATGACGTAGGCTGACAATTTGACATAGGTGCCTTTCTCATAGATGACCAGTTAGTAATGCAGTCAACATTTATAGTAGTCATTCCAATATTTTCTCTATCTCTCTCTTCTAATTCAACGCAACTAACAAAACGATCACGATGATGGTCAAGACCACAATCGTCACCAAGCTGCCGTTTTCTGCCACGGCTCGCCGGAATTCATTCAACTTGTGAGTGGCCGACCGCAACCGCCGCTGAGACACGTCCACACCCAGCTCCAAGTCGTTCAACATGATCAAATGCTCGTCAAGTTCGGAGTTGATGCTGCGACCCATGGAGTTTTGTCTTCTGACCGACTCGTGCAAGATGTCCAAGTCGTTGTCCTGGTCGAGAAGCGTTTGTTGATGCTGGGCAAAAAGCTGGTGGTTGGTCATGTTGTCGAACGATTCTGCGTCGGTCAGGGGCTCCTCATCGCTGTAGGGCCGGAAAGCTCGTGTTCCCATGAGCTCCGTACGGAGCTCCTGGTTGTCGTCGTCGTCGATATTGTCGGTGAAACGGACGGACTTGGGCTTCTTGGCCTCCTCCTTGGGTATTTCCTTGCGCTGGAACGCGTATTCCTCGACGTTTATGTATGCATCTTGGTTGAGTTGATGTAAAGATTGATCGTATCTTGTCACCAATTGCTCGAATAAGGGCGTGAGCTCCTCTATGCTGTCGCCGTGGTTGGCGAGATATATGGCGTCGTCCTGAATGTAGCCGAGGAGCTTGCTGATCTTCTGGATGGCGTTGATCACCTCGTAGTTGTCTGCTGCTGAAGGTGTGAGTTTGAGAGTGTCCACAAGACGGTCCCGTTCTTCGAGAATCGACTCGAGCGATTCGAGCTGTATTGATGTTTTTGATATGGACGCACGTATGTCTTTGATTGAGGGCATTTTGGGGGGATCTAGTTATGGAATTGAAGATAGAAATGGAAAGGTGATAGATTTATGGAATTGAAGACAAAAAGGAGAAGGTGATGGATTTATGACTTTGATTCAGAAAATGGAATATTTAAGACTTTGAATCAGAAAAGGGAAGTTGAGGTATGGATTTGAGTATGGATTTTGGAAGTTGATGTATTTATGGATTTCAATTCAAAACAGGAGAATATACAAGTATGGATAAAAGGGAGGTGATTGGATGAGGAAACAGGCACTAGAATGTCAAAAATGACGGAACAAAGAAGAAATAAATGGGACTTCTGGATCTAGACTGAAGAGGTGCGTGCAGGATGTGATTTGGAGTAAGGATTCGGATGGTAGGATCGACAACAGGGGTAAGAATGACCTTGCCGCAGTAGTAGTTAGATAAGGTGGATATTGTGTCACGTGATCCATGGCACGTGACCAGAGAGTTTTCAAGCTGTTTCTGATGCTGCAATCCCAGAGATTTGGCCTAGAGAACTTCTCTGATTACTACTGCAATGCCACTCTGCATAATGCATCTAATTCCTTCTTTTTTGGACTCGTTTTGGGCTTTTAATCTAAAACTGTGCTATTTATGGCCCTGAAACTCGGCATTTCAATAACTCGAGAACCACGAACCGCAGAAAGCCAATTATTGCCACAAATATATGTTTCATCCACCTCGTCGAGCCGGACACGTCAGATCCCACTATTTCCTGTTCCAACCACGTAATTGCCCTTCCCTTGTGTTCTCAACTCACCTTGTTGAACCTGCGCACGACCCTCTCTAAATATATCCAAATGAACTACTTAGAGAAGAAGATCAATGTTTTCCAAACTAAAGAACTTCTCAGAAGACGTGGCCAAAAGCTTCAATGAGTTGAATATCAACGAGGCTGGCGGTCCCGGAAATGCCCGGCGTCAAAACCCCATCAACGAGTTGAAAAACGAGGCCCGTGTGCTAAGCACAAAGACACCTGATCCCAATGAATTGACCCAACCAGAGGACGAACCGGTCACAGACGCGTCGGAATACGCGTCCAAGCAGCCGAGTCCCGAAGCAAACGGCCAAAAAGCGCCGGAAAACGCCTTAGACGTCAACGAGTTGCCTCCAGGAATCAGATCCAAAATGAAGAAGTTTGCCAAGTACGAGGAGAAGTATCCGCTCTTGCTCGATGCATACAAGACGGAAAAGCGCAAGGGCGAGTTGATCGTGTCGTTTGAAAAGATATTGGGTGAAAACACCCCCGTTTCCAGCATTTCCGATGCTGGTTTGTTGGTGGAGTACTTGAACGGGTTGAATGAGAAAACAGTGATGTTGAACACCGAATTGCGCCGGTTATCAAAGGAAAACGGCACGTTGGCTCTGTCGGTCAAGAATTTGGAACAAGACAAGCAGAATTCGAAGGCCGAGACCGAAGGACTCATGGCCAGAGTGCAAGAACTTGAAACACCCAAAGAAGACTCTGACACGTCAGAATTGAATGCATTAAAACAGAAGATAGACGAGCTTGAGGAAAAGGCCAAGAAGGTGGACAATTTTGAGAAAGAAAAGGCTCAGTTTGAGGAGATGGCCAAGAAGGTGGAGACTCTTGAGAAAGAAAAGGCCGAGTTGGAACACCACGCCAAGAACATAGAGATCAAGCCCGATTCAGGCTTGATGGTGAGTCTCAACACACAGATCCATGATCTCGAAACTGCGAGAGACGAGTTACAAGCCAAGATCAAAGACATCGAATCCAAGAAAGACAGTGAGATCGAAAATGTGAATAAAGAGAAAGAGTCACTCCAAAAGGAAGTTTCTGATTTGAAAAAACTGATCGACTCACTGGAAAATCTCAGTAAGAAGCTTGAACAGCAACTTAAAGACTCGAAAACACTTGCAGACGAAGAGACCGAAGCAATTAAGAAGGAAATACAATCACAGAAAGAAAGTATATCGACTTTGGAGTCTCAAAAGAAAGAATTAGATGCTAAGATCAAATCATCTGAAACCACACACAAGAAGGCTATAGAGGAATTGCAGAAGTCTGTGGATGAATATAAAACTAATGCTTCTAAGGCCGAGTCTGAGGTTACTTCCTTGAAGGAGAAATTGGCCAATCTGACTTCTGCTGAAACTTCAAACACATCGACGGGTAATAAAAAGAAGAACAACAAGAACAAGAAAAAGAATGGAACAGGAGTCCCAGCAGATGATAAACAGGACGATCAACTCAAAACGGAATTGGAGTCTGTTCAAAAGTCATTGAAGGAAGTGACAGAAGAGAAGGACAAATTGACTGAGGAGCTCAAAGAAACACAATCTAAATACGAATCCTTGAGGGACGAGAACAGGGATTTAAAGAGCACATTACAGGAGAAGGATGACGATTTAGAAAACTTGAGAGATCTGTTGAAGGACATAGGTAACGATCTTGTTGCAGCAAGAGATGAGGTTAAAGAGTTGAGAAATTCGAAGAACGATGATATTTCATCGAAACTCGCAGATGCAGCCAAGGAGTATGAAGTGAAGATTAAAGACTTAGAGGGTCATATTTCCAAGCATACAAAATCTATTGAAGAATTGACGGAGTCAGAGACGTCGTTAAAGAATAAGTTAGAGAACTCACAGTCTGAATTCAGCAACGAAAAGTCTACATTGACAGAGCAAATTAATAATCTCAAGGGAGAAAAGGAACGGTTAGAGAAAGATATCGCAAAGATTACCGGCGATATTGACTCTTTGAGGTCGGACAAGACTTCATTATCAAGCAAAATCGATAATCATGTGAAAGAAAATGAGGTCTTAATCAAAGAGAGAGAATCATTGAATGCCAGAATCAAAGAATTGCTTAAGTTTAAGAGCAATGATACATCTCTCAAGTTGGAAGTTGTGTCTTTGAAGACCTCTGTCAATCACAAGGATCTGCAAATAGAAGAGTACAAGAAGAATATTCAGGACTTGACAAAACAAAAAGATCAACTTATCAACCTGAAGGATGAAACTATTTCTGCCCAAAAAGACGAGTTGAACAATTTAAAGATTCTCAAGAACGACCTTCAAAATATGAACAAAGCACTTATCAATGAAAAGAACAATTTATTGACTAAACAAGAAGAATCTTTCAGCAAAGAAGTGTCACTTACCAAGGAAGTGAACGAGTTAATGACCCGGAACCAAGACTTAATAACCAAGTTTGATTCCACAAAGGCCAAATACAACAGCTTGTTAAAGGAAAAATCGAATTCTTCAAACGAATCTTTCAGACAACAATACGAGGAATTGACCATGAAGTCCAAGGAGTCTTCTATCAGGATAGAGAATCTTGAAGATGAGTTGAGTGAGTCGAAGAGTCTTCAGTCTGAGAGGTTGAAGGAGACAGCCACGATGAGAAGATTATTGGCAGAGACAGAGGAACAAATAAAGAACAACGAGGCCGAGTTCAAGAATGAATTGAACAAACTAGCCAACGAAAAGATTGAAATGGAAAGCAGATACCAGTTGAAGATCAAGAAGAAGGATGTTGAAGTTGATTCTTTGAGTTCTGGATATGTGAAGAGAATAGAGGAGTTGGAAAGAAGATTAAGAGAGAGCCAAACAAGAGGCAGTGAAAAGAGTGAAGCTTCTCCATCTGCAGACTCGAGTCAGGACGATGAATTGAAGCAAACTATAACCAGTTTGAGGAATTCATTGCAAGAATTGACCAAGAAACAACAGGAGTACCAGACATTGATAAATAACTTGAGAAAACTCAACGACGAGTCCAACTTGAAGTTTGAAAGATTGTCTAAGAACTACAAGATCTTGACTCAGCAGTACAGGACCATGAAAGACAATGGGGCGTCGAATGAATCCACACCCAAGGTATCTATGGATTCTGCCCGCAGTGTTACATCAGAATCTACTCCAAATACAGAGACCAACACGGCATATCTCAAGAATGTGTTATTGGGATTCTTTGAGCATAAAGAGCAGAGAGAGCAATTGCTTCCAGTGCTCAAGACTTTATTCAACTTGAGTCAATCAGACGAGAAGAAGCTTTTGGGTGCTTTAAAGTGATTGTAATAAATGAGTGAATACAAACTTAGTGACAGAATTAGAATAATAGAATAAGAAAATAAAGAAGATAATGGAATGTAGAGAATAAGAAATACCAACCAACAAATGTTCGATGAACTAATTATTTAAATTAGATACCACCTAGAAATCTTACTTCTGGCTAATTAATTAGAGCTAACTAATTATTCTAGTTATAGAATAATAGAATAAGAAATTTAAGAAGATAATGGAATGTGAGAATATCAACACAAGATGTACCAACCAACAAGTGTTCAATGAATTAAATATTTAAATTAAACCACAAGAAATCTTACTATTGTCTAATTAATTAGAGCTAACTATTTTTCTAGTTATTACGATTATTTAAGAAGATCTTATTACATGGACTTATCTGAAAACTGAAAATTTTCTAATCTGAAAATTCTATAAAACTCAGCCAATATCTATCTTGCTCCATTCTATTCATAGTCCATCTTATTAGACTTAATCTCCAACCAATTCAGTTCAAATATATCACTGTCCCATTTCTCTCTAAATTTCAAAATCATAAATTTCACTCATCTCATCTCAGTTAACCAAACAACCTTCACATAAATACACCATGTTGGACCCTTTTGACCAGAAAAAGCAGTCTATTCTACAGGAGATCGGTGCTACTAATGGAGGAGTTCCTGATTTGTCGCCAAAAGGCTCCATTGACGAGGTATGCATCCCTATCATTAATCTCATCAACTCATCCCCAGATATGGTGACCACGTCGTCCTGCTCTGGAAGGGTGTCTGTGTTTCTTGAAGGCATCAAGAACATCTCGACAGAAGAGGTGAAGATCGGATCCAAAGGAAACCAGGGCCATTGGCTCTTTGTCACCCACAATGCCGAAGAGTTGACTAATTGGTACGATAAGATCGACTTCAAGTACAAGGAAGATTGGAAGACCGATTCCAGTACCAGATACATTCTCTACAAGTTCGAACCGTTGATCTTGCACGTCAAGTGCCGAGATTTGGCTTCTGCCAATGCGTTGTACACTACGGCCATGAACTGTGGATTTAGAGAAAGTGGAATAGGAAGCAACAACATCGTGGCCATTCGAATTTCCATAAAGCTCGACATTCCTATCGGGTACTTGGATGGCGACGAGCTTGTTTTGTTTGTGACCAGAAACTACTTGGAGGTCTGTACCAACTTGTCGTTGGACAGATTCACTGAAAACTTCAAGAAATTGAACGTGTTGCATGCGGCCATCGAGGCCATGAAGCCCAAGGAGGTGGAGGTGGTCGAAACAAAGGAGGAGAGGCGTCAGAGGAAAACAGCAGAGGGAATGGCCAGACGGGAGTCGGTGTTGAAGGAGAAGGAAAGAAAGAGGAGAGAAAAGGAGAAGGAGAAGGAAGGAAAGGAAGGGAAGGAAGAAAAGGAAGGGAAGGAAGAAAAGGAGAAGGAGAAGGAGAAGGAAGGGAAGGAAGAAGATGAAGGAAGGGAAGGAAGAAAATGAAGGAAAGGAAGTTACAGAGTAAATGAGCAGCTAGAACTGATCATTTATCTCTTCAATATCCATGTCAATAGAATTACTCACCATTATAGAATTAAATATTGAAAAGAAATAAATTACTATATGGCGACAGAGATAACTCTACTAAGGATCTATGTTGTATATTAGAGTACAATTACTACTACCAACTTCACTTCCATTCCCATTTCTATCCAAACACACTTTAATCAATTCTTCATAAATCCCAAAAATTAACACCAGACACTCTAATGGCCTAATACTTCACAGACCACCTAAACAGACCCATATCTATCCATTTAATCCATTTCTTCATTACATACCACCAAAATTTATCAGAAACCTTCTTTCAACCTTGTAGTAGCTCTTTTTTGCTCATTGACTCATTGGTAAAAAGGCCACCAAAAGGGCCCCTAAAACCCAAATAAATCCATACTTCAATACTCCAGAAAATCCACTATAGCAACAAACCACTCCTAATATACCAATATAGCCTCTAATATCGATACAGTTCCATATAATCTTCTCCATATTTGTCCCCTTCTTCATCTTCTATCCATTCCTGCAGTTACCACTTGCCCCATTATAATGCGATTTGAAAAATTTATTAGACCATTACTTATTCATTATCCATGTCTGAAGCCGTCGAAAACTTAGACAAGTTGAAGATCCAAGAACCAGCTGCTGCCGAAGCTGCTGCCCCAGCTGCCGAGGAGGTTGTTTTGGGCGAAGACGGCCAACCATTGTCCAAAAAGGCGCTCAAGAAGCTTGCCAAAGAAAAGGAAAAGGCCCAGAAGAAAGCCGAAAGAGAGGCCCAATTAGCCAAGGAAAAGGCCGAAAAGGAGGCCTTGGCCGCCAATGACCCTGCGAAGGCCAACTACGGCAAGTTGCCCTTGATCAACTCGGCCCTGAAGACCGGTAAAGTCAGAACCAGTTTCAAGGACCTCAGTGCCGCCAACGACGGCGAAGAGATCATTTTTAGAGCCAGAGTCCACGGATCCAGACAGCAGAGTGCCACGTTGTTGTTCCTCACGTTGAGACAGCAGACCGAGTTGATCCAGACCTTGGTCAGAACCAACAAGGAGACCAACGAAAACGCTCTTTCCAAGCAGATGGTCAAGTGGGCGTCTTCCATCAACTTGGAGTCCATCGTGTTGGTCCACGGTGTGGTCAAGAAGGTCGATGAGCCCATCAAGTCGTCCACCATCCAGGACGTCGAGGTGCACATCACCAAGATCTACAGCATCCAAGAGACTCCCGAGCAATTGCCCTTGTTGATTGAGGATGCCTCCAGATCTGACGCCGATGCCGAGGCCCTCAAGTTGCCCATCGTCAACTTGGACACCAGACTCGACGCCAGAGTCATCGACTTGAGAACTCCCACCAACCTTGCCATTTTCAAGATCCAATCTGGAGTCTGTCAATTGTTCAGAGAGTTCTTGAGCAACCGCGGATTCCTCGAGATCCACACCCCCAAGATGATTGCTGCTGCGTCCGAAGGTGGCTCCAATGTCTTTTCCGTCAACTACTTCAAGGGTAACGCCTACTTGGCCCAGTCTCCTCAGCTTTACAAGCAACAATTGATTGCTGCTGATTTCGAGAAGGTCTTCGAGGTTGCGCCTGTTTTCAGAGCGGAAAACTCCAACACCCACCGTCACATGACCGAGTTCACCGGTTTGGATTTGGAGATGGCCTTCGAGGAGCACTACGACGAGGTCTTGGACGTGTTGTCGGACCTTTTTGTGTTCATTTTCTCGGAATTGAAGAAGAGATACGCCAAAGAAATTGCCATTGTCAGAAAGCAGTTCCCCGTCGAGGAGTTCAAGGTTCCTGAAGGCAAGATGGTCAAGCTCCACTTCAAGGAAGGTATCCAGATGTTGAGAGAAGCCGGCAAAGAAGTCGATGATTTCGAAGACTTGAGCACCGAAAACGAGAAGCTCTTGGGTAAATTGGTCAGAGAGAAGTACGACACCGACTTCTACATCTTGGACAAGTTCCCCTTGGCCATCAGACCTTTCTACACCATGCCCGATGCCGAGGACCCCAGATACTCCAACTCTTATGATTTCTTCATGAGAGGAGAAGAGATTCTTTCTGGAGCCCAACGTATCCACGACCCTGAGTTGTTGAAGGAGAGAATCAGAGCCCACGAAGTGGACCCCAGTGTTCCTGGTTTGAGTGACTACGTTGATGCTTTCAACTACGGTTGTGCTCCTCATGCTGGTGGAGGTATCGGATTGGAGAGAGTGGTGATGTTCTACTTGGACTTGAAGAACATTAGAAGAGCGTCGTTGTTCCCAAGAGACCCCAAGAGATTGAGACCATAGGTGTATATAGCAGAAGAATAAAGACTGATTATATTTCAGTAAAATTAGATTTCAGTAATTACAAGAATAGAGTGAAATTTATCATTGAGAGAATAGGTGTTTATTACAAGATGGAATAAAGTTTTAGATATAGTTTGAATTCTATTGGGGAAAATAATAATTACAAGTAGAGATAATGGGGGAAATTAGAAATTGGTGAAGTTAATTACAAGTAAAAATAGTGGGTGAATTCTACTAGAAATTGGTGAAGTTAATTACAAGTAAAAATAGTGGGTGAACTTCTTTTGGTATTAATTGCAAGTAGAAATTACGGGTCAACTTCTTTTGGCATTAATTACAAGTAGAAATAATGGGTGAACTCTTTTGGCATTAATTTCAATGCGATGTGATTTGTTTCGAAAACTTTACCTTCGACTCATAATAATTAATTCCATCTGGAAATAAAATTAGAATCAGTGGTTATTGGAGTCTTGTTGAATTAAATGATACTATTTTACTGAAGCATGGATTTCACAGTCATCTGGAGATTAAGATTGCAATCAATATTACTGATAGAAATTAGCTTAATTGTGTACCATTTCTAAAGCAAAGCTCATTTTAAACCAATCTAAAAGAAGTATTATAAATTTATTTCATACCTTTATACCAACACTTATACTCAGTTCTTCATTGCCAAGTTGCAATTGGCACATTCTCCCATTTACAAGCAGATACTTATTATATCAACCAAACCAACAGTCAATTAATTATGACCATTAATTACATAATTTTCAATCTTTATTAAATTTCTATTTAATTATCACCTCCACCTAACCATTCCCCTTTGTCCGTTGATATTTTCCTGTTTCATTTCGCACCCACACTACCTCTTTCTTTGTCTAGTCACTATCACCAGCTCAATACCCATTCGTGGCCTGCACACAAGCCTATCTTATATCGTCAACCTGATAACTGCTTTAAATCATCACTCTTTCTTTCACCGATACGCCACCACCGGGTCTAAAACGGACAAACTTAAACATTCCAGCTGTCTGCAGTTGTCAGATATCCATATTCCACCCTTTTCCCCGACTCAAGCGGCCAATTTGAAGCATATTCTTCACCTTTTGCTCTCCTCACTTTCACACTTCAAGTGGTAACCGCTGGCCAAAACAGTGAAAGTCCATTCAAAAACAGCTACAAAAGGCTCTTACCACGAACCCACCCCCATCACACACACAGTAACCATGGAAGCAACGCTCCTTCCCAACGCCAAGGACACCAATGCCACCATTCTCTTGATGGGATTGCGCAGAGGTGGAAAGTCTTCCATTTGCAAGGTTGTGTTCCACAACATGCAGCCATTGGACACGTTGTATCTCGAGAGCACGTCCAAGCCAACGACAGAGCAGTTTTCGTCGTTAATTGACCTCTCGGTCATGGAACTTCCAGGCCAGCTCAACTACTTCGAACCCAACTACGACTCCGAACGCTTGTTCTCATCTATCGGAGCCTTGGTGTACGTGATTGACTCCCAGGACGAGTACCTCAACGCATTGACCAACTTGTCGATGATCGTGGAATTCGCCTACAAAGTGAACCCCAAGATTAATATCGAGGTGCTTATTCACAAGATCGACGGCTTGTCTGAAGACTACAGAATGGACGCCCAAAGAGACATCATGCAGAGAACCGGCGACGAGTTGCTCGACTTGGGCTTGGAAGGGGTGCAGGTATCGTTCTACTTGACGTCCATCTTCGACCATTCTATCTACGAGGCGTTCTCCAGGATTGTCCAGAAGTTGATTCCCGAGTTGCCCTCGTTGGAAAACATGTTGGACAACTTGGTGCAGCATTCGTCCATCGACAAGGTGTTCTTGTTCGATGTCAACTCCAAGATCTACGTGGCCACCGACTCGTCGCCTGTGGACATCCAGACGTACGAGGTGTGTGCCGAGTTCATCGACATCACCATCGACCTTGACGACTTGTACATCGAGGACGCCAACGTGTCGTCTCAGCCCAAAAACGGTAGCTCCAAGGCGGTGATCCAGCCCAAGGAGCTCAAGTCCATCAGTCATCTTGCCAATGGGTCCATTTTGTACTTGAAGCAGATGATCAGAGGGTTGGCTCTTGTGGCATTGATAAGGAACGACGACGCCCAGATCCTGAAGGACGGTACCTGCGAGGCCACGCAGGTGGCCAGCCAGGAACGTGCATTGACCATCATCGATTACAACGTCAACTTGTTGAAGAAGTCGTTGATGAAGATGTGGGAGAATTCGAGATTGGAGCTTGCCGAGTCGGGCTACAACGCGCCCGAGTCCCATAGTCATATTGATCCTGCCTCTGATAGAAACTAATTGCCCACCATTGGTTTCACTGAAAAAATTGCCTCTAATGTACCATACCTTTTACTGTAATAAATCAACAGACTCAACACAACAAAAACGTAGATACCCAGAAGCATTGTTACTATCAGCCTTGATAACAACAATGCCTCCAGATAGATAGCAACAATGTCTCCAGATTGATAGCCACAATGCATCCAAGCTTTGCAGCTCATAAGCCAGAAACCCAACTCCTTCTCCCATTCAAAGAAGTGGTGAGAAAGGAAGAAATCAAAAATTACAAGATCCACACTCTCGATCTGAAGCTCAAGTCAAGACACGAGAACAAACCATAGTGAGAGTTGGCAAGACCCCCCATGGCGCTGTGCAATGCCTCTAGGGAACCAAGGTTATAGAACTTCGTGATCTCCTATAACATCTCCAGGTAAGTATGAGAAAAAAAAAAGAAAACTTGTAAAGGAGCGAAAATCGCGGTGTATTTATAGTGCCGAGTGAAATCCGGGTAACGTTTATAACTTGCAACAACGTCGACTACAGTGTTGGTTTTGCTTATTGGGCTTTGTGTAGACTTGATGGGTAATTGGAAGAGATGGAATAGATAGATGAAGTGTTCTTGTAATTTTAGTGAATAACTAGGTTTTTTTTGTTCATTTTTCGTATTATTTTGTTGTCTATTTTCAAGATATAGGCCCATAGTAGTAGCAGAATATAATGTATTCTTTGGTAATCGAATGCAAATTAAGAACTTAAGCTCTTTAGAAATGAGATATTACATATTAAGAGTAATTATTTTCCATGTGAACCATGGTGATTCTATGATTCTTCTTCTTGTGATATTTTCTCCTAATCTTACGTTTATTCCTCTTTTGACTGTTTCTATGAAATCTTACTATTATTCATTTTGTAATTCAATTTAGGAATATTCTACAATTAATTTTTGTGATTATTTCCATGGAATCTTACTGCCAATTTCCTTGAGTATATCCATAGAATCTGACTATTATTCCATTGATTATATTCATAAATATCCTACAATTAATTTCCTTGATTATATTCATAAATATCCTACAATTAATTTGCTTGATTATATTCATAAATATCCTACAATTAATTTCCTTGATTATATTCATAAATATCCTACAATTAATTTCCTTGATTATATTCATAAATATCCTACAATTAATTTCCTCGATTATATTCATAAATATCCTACACAATTTCCTTGTTATTGCACAAAATCTCACTTCCATTATCCTCTATTAATTCTATATCATTCGAGAAGAGTAATACGGGCTTTGTACATTTTCGTAGTTCCCACGTTTCTAATCCAGACCTCTTCACTACTTATTTGACCGTCGTAAACTATGGCACCGATTCCGGAATCCTTTCCTTTATTCAAATTGAATGAACCAGAAGAAACGAAACCATTCAAATAAAGAAACGACCATGGCTTGTATTCTTCGTCGCCATGGTTCTTGGAATAGATCCTGGCACCATCTTTAATAAAACCATTATTAACAAGATCAATTGAGACCAGAGTAACAGGCAATTTTCCTTTAAAGAGATGGTTAAATTCTTGCACTGGAATGTTGGAAAAGTTACAATGGTCACTGTTGTTTTTGTCAAATAATTCAACAGCACAGTTGTCGGCACCTTCTGCAGTAAGGGTTCTTCCAAGCTGAATGATATCGTGATAAGACCTGATTTTTCTATTGAGCATTTCGTCGAAATTGGCATAATCTTCTTTGGCATTTTGAAGCTCGTCAATGGTCATCTTGGAGTACTTCTTTAAATTGATGATATTTCTCAAACCTGTCCAATCACAGTTGAATGGACTCACCATCAAATCGTCATCTCTAAAGTCTGGACGCTCTTTGTTTTGTAGACTTAAGGGTAACTTTTCATACTTTTCCTTTGCAATTTTGCCCAAGGATTTCTGATAGTTCCAACCTTCTGTCAAAAATGGATAATCTTGAGGAAAGTTAGCAACTCCATTTTCGAAGTATGTCTGATGTACTTGTCTGATTCCACCCAATTTAATGTTTTTGACCTTGAGCAACTTGATAAAAATAGGCAACACCCAATACCATGGAACTATTACTGTCCATGTACTGGTAGCAATTTTCGTGACGAAAACGGGAATTGTGGAATTGGCCTGGTCTTGAGGAGAAATGCTGTTGCTGGAATCTTTTCCATGTGAAAACTTTTGATCGATGATTTTGGTGGAAAATTGGCTCTTGTATGATTCGTGTCTCATTTCTGGACTGAAAAGAGCAGATATGGCTTCATTATTAACATTATGTGATTTCCACTGACTTAAACTGATGACGAGATCATTCGTAGACATTGGTGTTTCTGTTGGAAGATGGAAATTGGTAGGTCTTTTCCAAGCCCTAGGATCCATGACATTAAATGAGAAAGTAGTTCCAACTGGAACAATGCTTGCATCATTAATTGTAGCCAACGAGCTCCATACCTGCTGCATGTCTTGACTCTGGTCCTTGAATAAATGCAAGATCTTGCTGATGCTATTGATCGAGGTAGGTCCAATGAGATCAATGCTACCTAGAGAATAACTGCAATCATAAATCGTATTGATTTCTCCAAGAGACTCCTTCAAACTTAAGAAGACACTCTCGTATAATGAAGGGTGGACTCTAATCAACACTTGTTTGTTGATAGGAAAGGCATAGAGGAGACCTTTGCCCACTTTCGTTCCATTCACTTCAATCCAATCACTATAAGATTTTCTTCCTTCAAGAATGCTCTGTGGCACCTTTTTGGAAAATTTGGTACATTTTAGCACCGTTTCATTGAACTCTTCAGACGTGGACAATTCGAGAATCAAGGAATTGAAATACGACGTTTCAAGTGCAATAGTTCCTGTTTTCTTCTGACGGTTCATGGCCCTGAAGCACTTTTGCGTTGGTGTGAATGGGATCTGGTATCCGTATTGCTTAATCATGTGAAATCTCTTTGAATGCCACACATGGGTGGGGATCCAGGTGAATTTTTCTTGACGTTTGTGATATTTAATGCTTCCTTTTGGTTTTGGAGCAAATTTGTTAATTCCGGTATTATCATAGGAGCCACAGGTATTGTTCAATTGGAAGCGGGATGCAGGCCTTCTATTTTCACGTTGCTCTTCTTCCACCTCTGCAATTTCCTTCTTCAATGTCTTGATTTTGTCTCTTAAGTTCAACTTCTTATTGTAGAACTCTTCTCCCGGCAAGCTCTTAAGTAGCTTCAATCTGCCACCCAACTTCAAGAGTCTCTTCCGGACGTTCAAACGGTATAGTTTTCTACCTCTCAAATGCTCTTTTTTGGGAGGAATCCCGTTGATGGTATTTTGCATCTCTTTCAACGCTTTGTTGCGTAATCGCTTGGGAATTCGCTTAACATTGTGGGAAGCGGCTCTTCTACGAAGAGAACGTGGCAAACTCTGGAAAACTCGCGTTGCTGATGCATTTTTCGTCTTCAATTGTGACAAGGCAAAGGACCTGATTTCAAAGGCTCTGGACTGAAGAAAGTCGGGAATGTTGAGTTTTTCCTTGTTTTCAAAGCTGGAGTCAGTAATTTGGGTTTTTATGACTCGGCTGTTATAGAGTCTGGTCTTTTTTGCGCTCGGTTGAGCGCCTCTTTGGGAAGACATGTCGAGAAGAGGTGTTGAAGTGTTTGTTAACTACTACATCATCGCAAGGGTCACGTGACACATAGAGACGAGATGGAGGCTATAGTACATGTATTAGGGCCCTAGAGGCTGGGATGGATAGAGAAGTGTGACAGTACTGTTGAGCAGTGTCACGGGTTTGGTGTGGGTGTTCAAATGGAATTTTTCGGGATGATTTAGTTGGAGTTTTAGGATGTGAGAAATGATGGAAGTGATTGATATGATTAAAGTGATAAATGATGGTTAAATGATGTTTGAATGATGATTAACGTGATTGAATGATGATTAAACGATATTCAAGCATTCTCCTAGGAAATGTTAACAGCAATATCTTTGTCTTTATTGTTTTGTTCATGGAATTGCAGATATCCACTTCTAGACTTTGTGAAAATAGCGTTTTCTTCCCATGTCACATTCTAGGATTGAACATAGCACTATTTTGCATTTTCATCAATAGTACGAAACACTGTACAACGTGGGCAAGTGCGTGTGGGCCTTCTGCCACTCGGCCATGATGCTCATCATCTGGTCCTCCAAAAGCACGCTGGACTCGTCGTCGTCGTCCTTCTTGTTCTTGTTTCTGAACTCGTGGATCATGTTGACGAGTTTCAAGATTCCCTTGCCTCCAATCAACGCGTTTTCGTTGTCGTCCTTGATGTCCACGTTGACCACATGCACAATCTGCCTCACGTCGTTCTCCTCCTCTTTGCTGTACATCCGATACATCAAGTCGTCCAACACACTGTCGAAGCACCTTTCTTCACAGGTGATCACCAAATCGAACTTGCCAGCATAGGCGTTGTTCTGCCACTTTTCAGGTGCTGTCTTGACGTGTCTGTTTCTGTCCAACATGTGGAGAAGTCCATTGGCTTCGTAAAGCTTCTTGCAGTTTTGCGAAAGCAAGTCGTTGTAGATATCTTCGTAAGGTGTGCCGAAATCGTAGACGTTGGGCTTGTCGGCAGAAGGTCCTGGAAGTCTGACTGCAGAACCAGTACCGAATGATTTCACGTTGTAACCGGCATCTTTGAGTTGTTTATGCGACTCCATCGAACGGTTGTTGTTGGATGCACAAACCGTGCATATCTTGAGGCTGTTTTCCACCACCATGACGACTGCAAATGAATGTTTTTGGTATGGAAAATACATATTTGATAATGGTAGGCGCACGACCCAATAGGCAAAGACTTTAATTGCTTATTATTTATTCTGTTCTACGACAATACCATGCTAGTTACGCCTGACATGGCGCACAGGGTCAATTGCACGCATTCGGTCTAAATAGAGTGCTCAAATAATGTCGAAACTCGCGAAGGACCAGACCCATCGCATTTCCACTTGTCCAGCAAGAGTTATTTGGGAGAACTGTCGTGAATTTCGGCACTCTTAATGGTTTCGAACGGCTCGGTCCGCCCCAAGTTCACGGGTTCGTCAATGGAGCTGGAGAACGTATGTGAAGTAGGCGGTTTGGGCGACTTTTTGGCGAAATCGTCGTCTCCAAGATCGACAAAATCGTCAAAGTCTTTTCGTTCACTGACATTGACAAATTCGGACTCCGAGTAGACGTCTTCGGCCTGTATGTTCACGAAACCGGACGGCTTGCTTGTAGACGAGTTCTTGGAAAGTCTTCGGGCCATGGGATGGAAATGGACGATCTTATTATTGCCTTCCTGGCACGCCTTCTTGAACTCACTGTACTCCGCCAAGGTGCGGATAACCACGCCTATCATCATCGAGGGGTCGAGATCGCTGAAGGGCAACTTCTGGTAGGTCTCGGAGTGGAACGTGGCGTAATCGGGAGACTCCTGGTACGGTTGCGGGTTGTGGGGGTTGATGTAGATGAGGTCTAGGTTTTGGAAGCCAACGAAATAGAAGCTGGAGGACGGTTTTCCGCCGGCTATTCCCACGGAAATGGGCAAGGAAAGAAGTTGTTTCAAGCTCGAGTAGTAATATTGGTTGATCTTGTCGATGCCGAGTCTGACGGGAAGAAGAAGTAGCACTCCGTCGGTGTTTTCGGTAAGTAGCTCCTCGATCTGGTTGTCATACAAGTCACAGCTCTCGCTGATGAGCACTTTGAGCGTGGGCAATGGCAAGGAATCCGTTTCTGTGGCGTTCTTGCGCTGGTAGAGCTTGTCACAGAGTCTCTTGATGGATAAGGACGCAGCATTGGGTCCAAACCATTCGCCGGGTTTGACCTTTAACGGCAGGTCCGAGGCCACCTTGATGAAGTTATGCAATGAGAAGGGCGCCGAAACGGTGTCCTTGAAGAGATCGATGATTCTGTTGGTAGAACCGGGCTCGTTCTGGACATGCAAGTAAGCATTGGCCAAAAGACTCTGGGACGTCCGGATCATGCAGCCCCAGCCCACGTCGCTGGTAAAACTCTCGTTGTCGATAAGGCGGGGGATCTGGCCAAAGCCATTCAAGATGAGGTTCTTGCTGAAGATAAACGATTGGATGAAAGACAACGGATTGGGGCCTCCTTCTGCCTTGAGAATGGGCTCGAATCCAAAGCGATACGTAAGCCAGATCTTGGCTCTGATGGCACTCTCGTACTCGGCCCTTTCGGAGTACTCGTTGCCGAGGATGGTGACAGGCGCTTCTGCCGGTACTGGTCCAGACTCCTTATCGTCATTAAACGAAGTGATCTGTTGCCACCACTGTGTTATGTGGAAGGGATGCGATTCGGATTTGGGAGGTGTTGATTCTGGGCCCGTTTGCGACTCAGCAACCAGATGCGACTCGGACTCGGCTTCTCTGGTCATAATTGGATGTGGAATGGAAGAAGAAGTGGGAGGTGTAGATAATGGGGGTGCAGTGTACGTATGTTTTGGGTTATATGCAGGACGCTTAGTTGGGACAGAGAAGTATTGCTTTGGCGGTGAATTCGGACTTGAAAGTGGGGCCAGAGGGTATGGAGGGGAAGTTGGTGGTTGTTTTAGTTTGGAAGAAGTGAAATTGGTCTGGAATTGGCGTTTTGATGGAAGTGTCGGTAGAATAAGTGGACCAGAAATAATGGTGTAAATATTCGGAAACAACGCTAAATCGGTTGAAAATGGTTCCAAAGGTGTGTTGTACGTGTGGCTACGTTCTGGTATGATTTTATGCTGCATATTGGGGCTGTAGCTGGCTAGGCAATTGCTCTTCTTCCTAGCTTCTATGTCACGTGACCCAGAAATTGGATCGAGTTTCTTCACCCTAGAAGCCTGGAAGAGATCCAAGACGAAGCACAAGACTGTAAGACATATCCAGCTCCTCGTTTGATCCTTCACCGTCTTCGTTCCTGCTTCACAGGCTTAACACGTGCACCAGATTACTCATCTGGGTCACGTGACCAGGTATGGGTCATAACTACTTTTGAACTACGTCTACCTTCATCGTCACATTATGCCCAAAAGAGGAGGAAGAGGCGGTTCAAGAGGCAAGCCCAGACCTTCAAGAGGAGGCGGGTTTGGCAGATTTAACACAAAAAAGAGAAAAAGCAAAGGAAAGTCCAACAATCATCGTCCTTCAACCAATGAAAATGGAAGACCTCCACAAGACATGGATGAGTATCCTGAATTGATGGACTTGAATGAATCGGTACAAGTTGCATCTGGAACTACAATGAAAAACCTATCCAAAAGACCTGGAAGACTCATGCAAGAAGCATTGTACACCGAAAGACACAAAGGAGAACTAGGATCTCGGAGTTTCAGAGACAGACCCATAGAGTTCGTGAAAGCCAAGGAAGTGTATGATCCAAGCGTCAAACTCAAGAGGAAAGGAGTTAAGGATGCTAATTCTTTGTCCAAAGATGTGAAAAGTGAAGAACCGACTTCAAAAACAGAGGCTCAGGAAGAAGAGGATGCCATTGAATTCGAGCAATTCAATCAATTCATCGAGAAAATCTCCAAAGAAGACAAGCAGAAGAAGGCAGAAATTGAGGCAATTGACGTTAATAGTCCCAAAATTGCTCCAGAAAACCAGGTTTTGCTCGATATATTGAATTCTCCAGACGTAAAAGTCATTGAAAACGACACAATCTTGACGTTTTCTTCGGGTTCGGACTCGGAAATGGAAGCTTTACATGAAGAACATCCACTGGAGTCGCTTGAAGTGGAGAATTTAACCTTGAATGAGGAACATGCTGACTTTGTCATCGACACAGAAGGTGATTCTTTGCAATATACCAAGAAGCCGGTTACAGCAAAATTGATTCAGAAAAGCATTCAAAAGTCCCAAGGATTTGAAGAAATGGATATAGAGCCACTCGAGCATGAGCCTGTCCTCACGATTGGAAAGGTTAGTCTTCGTACTAGCGTCGATTCCAACGGTAATTTAATTGCCAGTTTACCAACAAATGGCAAACAGAACTATGCATCTGAGTCTGAATTTGAATCCGATTCTGAGTCTGATATCTCAGCAAACGAAGGGTATCGTGATTATATCAATTCGATCATTCAAGACATGCGAAATAATTCTGATGATGAAGATGATGGATACATCAGTTCTACAAACTTCGATATAATGGCCTCGTCATCTTCAGAAGAAGAGGAAGAAGAAGAGGAACTGGATGAAGAGGACTCCTATGAAAATGACCCAGAATACGGATTTCTTCCTGAAGATTTCGAATTCGACGTGTCTCAAATTGCTGTTACCAATGTTCGATATGGAATTCAGAAGCAATTCTATACTAAAAACCTTGATTTGACAGGCTCTATAGACACGTTTATGTGGATTGACGAGGATGAATTTGTGGACTACATAATTCTGAAAGGTGTTAAGGAACACAGAGTACCAAGCTTTTTGAGATATGTGACTGGAGGAATGATTGACGAGAAATACGAAGAACAGCCCAATTATTCAGACGTTTATATTTCGGATTCCGAAGAAGAGGAAGAAAACGACGACAATGACAGCTATACCAGTCAAGAAGGCGACGATATCAGCGATCTTCTTGCCTTTACCCAGAATAACAAACGCTCCTTTGCACAGGAAGACGTGCAGACTAGAAGCATCCAGACCAAAGGCAAGGGAAGGAAGAAACAGCTTGATATTGATAGGTTTGATTTGGATAATGAAATCAGACAGTCATTACAAGAACAGTTCCAAATTCATAGAGATAGAAAGAAGGAGAAGAAGCTGGCAAAAGAGGAAGAAAGAATTAGAAACGGGATCAAAAATCACGATCTTCTTGTTAAATATCCTTACACTTTGCATATTAGAGATATTAGAGACGAAATGGAATTGTTTCTTCATGATTCCAACAGAGATAGCTTGAGCTTTCCACCTCTTGATCCGCATGGATTGAAGGTCATTACCAAAATGGCAAAGTGCTACAACTTTAATGCCAAAAGATGCGGTCCCAACGGAATCCACCTGTACATCAAGGTGGTCAAAAGCAGGAAGACGTTCCACTATCTTCCCAAATACAACGAAATCGGCCATATTCTCAAACAAAGACCAATATTTAACCGAACTGACCAGAAGAGACCGAAGGATGAAATCATTGCCACAGATGGCAACTTGAAGAAGGAAAAGGCCAGAGGAAGAGGCAAGCACCATGTGCCCATTATCAAAGAAGGCGACGTTGTTGGAGGAGAAGCTCCAGAAATCGGTAAAGAGAACATTGGTAGAAAATTATTGGAAAAATTGGGATGGGTCAAAGGAGAAGGTTTGGGAGCCCATGGCAACAAGGGTATTAGTGAACCGTTGTTGGCTACAATGAAGAAATCCAAGACCGGTTTGCGTGAAACCACCGTTTCATGATATTATGTCAAATGCAATGTCTAATTATACAGTAAATTAACGAATCAATTCAGGCACAATCATTTCATTTTCTCTTTCCTTTCTTGCCCTTGACTTCCTTGACTGGAGCTGCATGGCCTGTAGATTTGACATGCTGAAAGAGCTTGTTTCTAGATGCAAATATTTCGTCACAAACCACACACTTTTCAGAACCACTGGAGATCTTGGATTTCTCCTGTTTGTCCTTCTTTGCTTTTCCATTTGTCTTGGGTTCGCTATTTGGAGCTGGAGATTGCAGTTTTTCACCTCTCTTTTTGGCTTTCTTGCCTTTCTTATTGGCTGTAGAGCTCCAATCGTCGTCACTGTCGTCAAGTTTCATTCCATTTGCGAGTCTAGTCAACTCGTCATCGACGGTGTCTGTTTTGAACTTGGATTTTGAAGAAGTCTTCTTGTTTTCTTCGTCACTGGAATCTGAATCTCCTTCAATGTCATCATCTACCTCTAGATTTCCAAGATCCAATTGATGTGACTTTTTGGTCTCAGACTGTTTCAAATCTTCGTTTTCATCTTCCACTGTCGTCTTAGCATTTTCAGAATCTATCAAATCTCCATTTTCTTTCTTCTTACCTTCCTTTGTCTTTTTGGTATTTTCAGATTCTTTCATATCTCCGTTTCCTTCATTATCTTCTTCTATTTCATCACTCATCATGTCTTCCAGTTCCAGAAACTCTTCAGAGGCAGTTGCAAAATCGTCCTCGCCATCATCCAAGCCCAACTCAATGCCCTCTTTTCTCATTTCCCATTGCATGCGTTGTAGCTTCTTCTTGTGCTTGTTGGACAGTTCATGCGTAAGAAACTGGCTCTCGCTCTTGAACACTTTGTCACAAATAATGCACTCATATTCCTCTAATTCTTCGGGGTTTTCGAACTCGTCAAACTCGCTATCTGAGTCAGAAGATATGTCATACTCTTCATTCAACATATTTTCAAGGTCCTCGAGTTCCTTGTGAGAAAGCAGCTGCCAGTCCTGCTCCGTGTAGTTCCACAACTTCTGGTCCTTCTTGACGGATTTGGCCTGCTCTTCCAAGTCCTGTTGCATTTTTCTCTTTTTTTCCTTTTCAAACTCTTCGACTCCTGCCTTGACTCTGGGATCCCGCTTTTTGATGAACAGAACGTAGTTTCGGACGGTCTCATTGTACTCCTTCTTGGCCATGTCGCGTGCCTTCTTGTTCTCCTTCTCCATCAACCGTCTGGTGCGTCTATCTGGAGCAGAAGAGTATCTGTATTCGTCCTTCCAATTGAAGGATTTAACGCTCAGAAAAGACGCCCATTTGGCGTAAAACGCCCTGACTTCCGTGTAGGACGTGTGGCTGGTGCCCATTCGGGGATACAAAAGCGATGCTGGGTCGATGACGTTGATTTTGGCAAGATCATCATCCTTATAGTTGGCATAACCAGACACTCCCTGGGCCTTTCCATGTATGATTTCTTCACTGGCAAGACGCTCAAACAACCTCGACACCACGTAGTAGAACCCCTGCACTGAGTCGTCGAATATGCTGTACAATGTCGGATTGAAGTATCGCATGATTTCTTCAGACGAGATGGACGGTATCACCATTTCCTCCTCGTAGGGAATGTCGTAGTCCTCGTCGTCTCTAAGGATCGACGACTTGTGAGAGTCGTACCACGACCTTTCCTGTGGATCAGAGAGCACTTCGTAGGCAGCTCTGACCAATGCAAATCTGGCAGTAGCTCCTTCCACATCGTGGGGATTTTTGTCGGGATGAAGCTGGAGGGCCTTCTTACGATATGCTTTCTTGAGTTCTGCCTCGGTGGCGGTGTTTTCCACCCCCAAAAGCTCGTAGTAGCACGTTTTCATGGTGGTTTTTGCAATTGAAATGGTCTAAAAATTTGATGCTTACATGTTAGGTCGTGTCCTATCAAATGGAAATATAATGGGAGAGGTGTAGATAGAATAACGATAAGGTAGGAGTCAGTTAGTGGAACTAGTCAGTTAGTGGAACTATCAATTGAATTGATATTTGGAATATGGAAAGCTTGTCTTTATGCATATGGAAAGCTTACATTAATGCATATGGAAAGCTTAAATTAATTCATATGGAAAGCTTATCTTAATATTTGACTAATTTCCTATTCTAATATTTGAATTATCTCTATTCTTTTTCTGCCTTTATCTGCCAATTTCTCTACACTCTACATCTTTTCATCCTATTCTGTAATGACGAACTAAATCAATAATACAACACCTCAATAAATACCTTGTGTAATGGGGCTGTTGAAAACCCCCAAATCGAAATAAAATAACTTTTTGTAACTTGTCCTCTGGAGGAACAACTCGACGCCTGCTCTTTTTTCCTGTGTAATTTCTTTACCATCCTTTGGAATGGTAATCGTTGACGTCTTCCTCCCCAGCATCGGGCAAGTTGTCGACATTACTGCTCACAACTTTTTTAGGCAACGGAACCTTGCCTAGTTTGTAATCAATTATAATAGACTCTTTTAGTGAATTGCTCAACTCCGTCGAAAGCATCGATCTTCTTGTGGTTTTGGGCGACATTTTGAATGGTCTCGATTGGTCTTGGAATCCGGGCTTACTCTCCGAAAGCAGGCAAAGATCACTCAATGAAGATTTACCTGGGGTAACGGAGATGGGGGTGGAGACGGAATTGGGAGACCCACCTTTCACAGGATCAAACTGCCTGGCTGGAACCGCAATAACCTCACCAGTGGCGTTTCCTGATCTCTTGGCAAGCACTTCTTGACTATCCTTCTCATCGGCTTTGGTAAACATCGACTTTGACGAGTTATACAATCTCGAAATGTTCATCGAACTCATCGACAACAAACTTCGGATTGGATTGTTTTGGCCTGAACCCGAAAGCTTGTTTAAACTAGATGAAAGGATCACATGAGATTGGTTTGAATCAGGCGAAGAAGGTGGAATGTGGTTCTCGGAACCAACGTTACCCATGCTTGCAGACGAAGCTGCAGTCACATTGAAGTCGGAAATACCCACAATAGATCTTTGCTTACCCAAGATTGGATCTTGGTCCTCTTCATTTGTCTTCTCATTTTCCTGCACTATGTCATTTTTGACATAATTATTTTGATAATGTGGATAGTTCTTGGAGATATCAGTCAATGATGGGTACTTCCTGGTGAACATGATGTAAGGCCGTTTGGTAACCGAGGCGAGCTCCGTTCCACTGCCTTGTCTAGCTGAGTTTTGGTACTGATCAAATGTGATAATTCCTGTTGTAGATGATCTTTTCAAAATCGGCTTGGTTTTACCTTGTGGACTCAGATTGTTCAACTCATTCAAGAATAGACCCGAAAGAAGGGATTTGGGCTTGTTTGAAATTGAAGGCGAGGACAACCGCTTGCGGCTCTTCTGACTTTGGTCGCTTTCGTTCAGCTCGATCGGAATGATGTCTGTCGAAGTTGAAGAATTGCTTCTAATTTTAGACGTAGGAGGAATCTTCGAAAATCTCAATGGATGCAATTTTGGTTCATCGGACTTGAATTCGTCAGACTCAGACGAAACCGAGAGCCACTCTGAATCATTGTCGGTAACGTGGGAGGCTGCATTTGAGGGTTTGCGGTCCCTGCTCATATTAAAGCCCACGGGCTGCTTTTTCTTTAGCGAGCCAACTTCCACTTCTTCACTATAATCGTCCTCTTCATCCTCCGAGATGTCTGTGGAGGAATAACCGTCGTCTTTTGCGTCAGAATCCACTTCCTTATATGGCTGAAAATTGGTCAAGTTCGATGCAGATGGTTCGTCTTTCTTGAACTGAAGCTGGAAGTTGTTGAACAAAGAATTGTGCCTTTGGATTTGAGGCTTAGGCGGATCGTCTGGCTTGCTGGTCAGATGCGATAAGTTTGACCGAGATTGTGTGTTGACGGAGCCTCTGGCTGAGCTTCTCTCTGAGCCAGAATGATTGAACAATGAGCTAGTGGAGCTTCGAACGGCTGGCTGCGAAATGGAGCTTGTTTTCCTGGAAGTTGGTAGTTTCTGCTGCAAGGAACTGGGGAACTTTGGAGACTTCGGAGACTTCGGAGAACTGTTCTCTTCCTTGTTGGCCTTTTCGCACTCCGGAGGCGATGGAGAGTATGCCAAGAAGAAGATGTTAGCGGAAGGCTTTTGGGTGGATTTGTCCTTGGGCTGTAGCTCTGCATGGGATGTGGAGGGGGAGATGGAGGAACATGGAGGTTGGTCCTTTGTGGACGGGTCAATGGAAGTATTGGAACGGGAAGTGGTAGCCTCAGGTGCAGAGGGAAGCTCAAGGGACTGAGTAGGCATGTGTGAGGGAATATTGCGTTGGTTGTGCTGATTCTCCAGGATATGCTGACCCTGCTCCTGGTTCTCCTGGATATGCTGATTTTGATGGATTTTCTCCAGATGCTGGCTCGCCTGATTCTCTTGAACGTGACTGTTTCGGGTGTCGTGGAAAGAGGTCCGGGCGTCGTGGAAACTGTGCTCCTGGACGTGGCCTTGATTGTGCTGGTTCTCGTGGTAGTCGTGGTCGTGGTGCTCTCTCTCCTGGGGCTCCTCGTCCTCGTCCTCTTCCGATATATCCGATATGTCGGAGATGTCGATGTCGCTGTCGCTGTCGCTATCGTCGCAGGCGCGTGCGTCGTCCTTGGGGTTGTACGACTCAAGGCTGCTGTTGTTGGTGCTTTTTCTATTACTGTGCAAGCTCAAGTTGGAGCTGTGGGAAAACAACGAAGGTCTGTCGGAAAGAAACTGCGACGGCTTGGGCGCCAAATCCGACAAGGAGTCACGGGACAACCCGGAGAGCGCCGCCTGCTTGGCCGGCGCCAGCACAAGCACCTTCCTGCTGATGAGCCGCCACGACCGGTTGTTCAAGCGCTCGGACGAGCAGTCCTTGGGCGACACAAACTCGTTGCGCGTGAGCTTCCAGAGCCTGAGCAACGATTGGTCCAGACGGTGGTCGTAGTGGAAGCTGATGTCGATGGACTCCATGGTGACATGGAACGCAAGGTGCTAGGGGCGGAGGTGGAGGTCAAGTGGATGAGTGGAAAGGAGATGCTATTGGATGGTATGGAAAGATGCTGGTTGGTTTGGTGGCGTTTGTTGATGGACTTGGTTGTACTGGGGTGATTATGGCAGAGGGCGGGTAGGGGGCCAAAAGTGGGCGGATTGGGACGGGAGTTGGACGAAAATGGAGCTGCGGAAGCGGCGCGTTCGAACAAGGGGTCAAATGGGTCTGGAACTGAGTGTAGGGCGGCCCGGGGGGCTAGGGAAGAGGTCCTCGCAGTGGTCTGGTTTGCAAATGTTCGCAAAATACTCAAAATACGATCTGGATAAAAAGTGATCACTCAAAATTTCCATGCGCGCGGAATAGCGGGACTGCATATAGGCAGTACCCCCGGTGCCAGGTAGGGCACCGGTTGCGATGCGATACAGATTCGGGGCAGTGCCGGGGGCGGGGCCGGGCAGAGTGGGTCGGAAGTGAGGGTCGGACAGAGGTGCTAGAAGTCCCCGAAACTGTGCTGGAAAGAGGGGAAACAGCGCAAAAAGACCGCTAGGGTCTATTTCGGTCCAGAGGGAGACCCTGCTGGCGTGAAGGCTGCGAGGGAGGGATCACGAGGCCCGAATTGCCGCAAAAACGAGGAGGTATCGGGCGGGATCACGTGACATGTGCGAACCGGGAGGCCCCGGTGGCCCCGGTGCTACCCGGAGACCCGGCGGGCGGTGCAGCAGCAGCAGCGCGGGGGAGGGGCAGTCACGTGACCGCCCGGCCCCGATCCCTGACTCTTCTACGCCTCGAGTCGATTTCCACTATCAAGGCCTTCCAACTGGTCCGTGAAACGAGGCTTAGGGAGAGAGGTGTGCGGGCTCGCAATGGGACGACATTAAAAGAAACAGACACAGATGGGATGATTAGATGAAAGATAGGGTGAATTAATGATAGAGAGAGACTAGTTAGATGGTTTACGCAGGTGCAAGAGATGGAAGTGGATGGAATGCAGAGGGGGGAATAGGTGCACATATTGCGTGCATATTGAGAGAGCGAGGGTGTAGAAGGTGAATGACTGTAGATTGAGGTTATTATAATTATTCGGATAATTCAGGTACTCGGACATTATTAGTGCATTATCAGGATTATTAGTGACAGCAGTGGGTGACTATTCAGGAGACATTACTTCATACGTGGGTGATATTCAGGAGACATTACTTCATTCGTGGGTGACTATTCAGGAGACATTATTAGTGAATTATTAGTCCATTATTGAGTGACTATTCAGGAGACATTATTAGTGAATTAAAGTCCATTATTGAGTGACTTTTCAGTGAGGGTCATTCTTCAGTGCTTATCTATACCACTGTGTGGCGTCCTTGTAATGTCTGGAAATTTTCAGTCTATACTGCAATGCCGTGTCTATATCTACAGGAAGTCTCTGTCTAGATTGTCTGTCTCTAATGCCTTGTCCCTCCATCTTGTCTCTTATGCCTTGTCCCTCCATCTTGTCTCCTGTTTCTCGTCTTTTCATTCTGTCTCTTATCTGTAAAACCCACCACCTGCTGTCTTTACCAGCATTCAACTCTATGTCTCCTTGTATTATTCACTGGCTCCACTTCTTCCACTTCTTCCATTAATTCCATTTCTTCCACTTCTTCCACTTCTTCCATTAATTCCATTTCTTCCACTTCTTCCACTTCTTCCATTAATTCCATTTCTTCCACTTCTTCCACTTCTTCCATTTCTTCCATTTCTTCCACTTCTTCCATTAATTCCACCCTTCCACTACTTCCATTAATTCCACCCTTCCACTACTTCCAAAAATTCCACCTCTTCCACTTCTTCCACTTGTTCGACTTTTTCCTTTCACCCATTCAAAGTACTTGTTCCACTTCTTCCATTACTTCCGCTACTTGCATTACTTCCACTTCCTCCGCTACTTCTCTTCTTCCTTTAATCCATTCATCCTCTTGTCTTTTCTTCTATAATCTGCACCCTATTTCGAGGAGGCGCGTCCCTAAGCCCAACCCGCAATTTGACTATTTCGGGCGCATTCACCGCCAATTCCAGTTCCTTCACCCTGTAGGCGTACTTCCTAAATTGCGTCTTTCCAGCTGTTACAGTTAATTTAATTCGAAACTCGTTCACAAAACTGGTGAATGTCCGACCCTATCACAAAATTATATTTTCTGAAGGTGTAATGAATTCCGTAGAAAGAATAAA
>JAJMGI010000036.1:0-166289 GCA_030568615.1 Suhomyces bokatorum | reverse complement strand
ATACCCCCAACATCCCCCAGATCACTCCCCCAAACGATGTGCCGCACAATCCTGAAAATAACCGCTTCCCTCCACCTGCGTTGTTGTCCTACCAGTATAAATAGGCTCCTGACCCCCGTCTTTGCAACTTCTTCGTCTTCGTGTTCTTCTTCTCCTTACTTCAAGACTCTTCATTCCCGTTACATAATGACCGCCTCCAAACCCAAGGTGTTGAGATTGGGAGACGTCAAGTACTCCCAGTCCAAGTGGGCCCAGCTTGAGCCAGTGGCCGAAGTCATTGGCTGCACCTCGCTGTCCAGAGCCGAGTTTCTCCAGGACTTGAAGACCAAGTACAGCGACGTGGTTTGCATCACCAGAACGTTCGAGAGCATTGAACAGACCGGCCGCTTTGACGCCGAGTTGGTGCTGCATTTGCCTCCTTCTGTCAAGGTGGTCAGCCATTGTGGAGCGGGCTACGACCAGGTGGATCCCCTTGCCTTGAAGTCCAGGGGCATCCAGTTGTCCAACGTGACGGTTCCCGTCGAGGCCCCCACCGCCGACACCGCCGTCTACTTGATTTTGACCGCGTTGCGCAACTACCAACAGGGCCATGAATACTTGACCCAGGGAAACTGGGGCAAGAAGCCCCTTCCCCCCATCGGATACACCCCCGAGGGCAAGACCGTGGGTCTTTTGGGCATGGGTGGCATTGGCCGTGCTATCCGTGACCGCTTGAAGCCCTTTGGTTTCAGCAAGATCACCTACTACAACCGGAACCGCTTGGCGCCGGAGTTGGAGAACGGCGCCGTCTACACGCCATTGGACCAATTACTCAGCGAGTCCGACGTGGTGGTGGTCGGCGTCCCCTTGAACGCTCACACCCACCACAGCATCAACAGCGCAACCTTTGCCAAGATGAAGAACGACGCCATTCTCATCAACATTGCCCGTGGAGCCATCATCAACGAAAAAGACTTGGTGGAGGCGTTGAAAAAGGGCGAAATCGGCTCGTTCGGAGCCGACGTGTTCGAATTCGAGCCGGAAGTGCCTGAAGAGTTGTACAACTTGCCAAACGTGGTCTCCTTGCCCCATATGGGTACCTATGCGGTGCAGGCCAGACGCAATATGGAAGAATGGGTGGTGGAAAATGTCCAGAGTTTCTTGTCTACCGGCAAGGTCAAGACCATTGTTCCTGAGCAGTGGGACATGGAGATCCAATAGATGCATCAGAAGGTCCAGTGGTCAACCCAGACCCAACAAATGAGATCCAATAGATCCATCAAACATGATGCAGTGGACAGTATGATATCCATTGATATCAATGGGAGATCCGTTGAGCGGGTCTTAGCTCTAGAAATACAGAATAGATACAGAAGTGTAGAAGATGCAGTAGACAGTCAGGAATGGGTAAGACTTCACTATTGAGACAATTAGTCCCGTAAATTACAGTTGACACATTTGACACATTTGACACATTTCATGAAGTTTGCATTGGGAAACCCACAGCGACACTTTCATCTCAATCATAGCTATTGTAAGCAATCTAGACCGTTGAATCGTTCCTACAATTGGGGCTTCTAGATGGAGTAATGCAATTATCTACCACCATTTCACTGGAAGCTAACGCATATTGAAATCATCATTAGTCGGTGGTCTGAGTCAAACTCACAATCGTCGGAGTCACTCAATCCAATCGTAATGGCAACAGTCAAATACCTCAGTCTAGAAACCGGTCATGACCAACTAGTAGATCCAATAAAAGAAGTCAGAGATAGCTGACCCAAGTCTGTTCATGTTAATAAGATAACTCTATTCATAATTGACAGTGACTCCATCTACCATTGCCAATTGGCTACAATTCTCTCAATATCGGGTACCTACATTTTCGGAGTTGGCTCGGTCCGATACAATCGGGCTTTGGGTCACAGTGTTCCAAGATAGAGACAGTAGATGCGAAAGGAGGTATGGAAAGTGGCGTCATTGTCACAAACCTAGGTCAAACTGGTATGGTAATCTGTTTCTGGTCCAGATGTGGTTTTGTCATCAGAAACAGATTTGAAATCGATGAGTCTGGAACGATCATTGTACCGGTCTGAAAGGAGTGGGTGGCTAAGTCGATTCAGACGGAGCTAGATGGACACAAATCAAGGACAAATCAAGGACAAATCAAGGACACAAATCAAGGACGACCTGGAACAAGTCAAACAGATCTGGAACACATTACAAAGCAGAGCTACAATAACAGCCCGAATTATCAGGGTGTTGCATTAGATGAGATCTCGGACCTATAATGAGTGGAAAATATGGCTGCGACTTACAAATCAGGAACGGTCTCGACCAGATCCAAGAGACTGTAAAGTGTCAGAGAGGAGTCAGAAATGCAATGCCAGAAGGTAGGAGAAAATATGCCAGACACACAACGCATTAGTCCTTAGTGATGGGCCCATGTGGAGACTGAAATAGGCCCGGAGCTTACCCTGAAATGGTCATAAATGGCCCGATGGTGGAGATTTCTTCGCTGGGTTGAAATGTCACAAGATGAATGATGCGTTCATCGCATTAATAGGAACGTGTTGAGGAGAAGAGGAGAGAGTGAATGACACCAGCATAGCCATCTTTGAGTGAGTGGTGTAATTAATGGACACTAGGGATCTGGGATCTAATAGTATATTATATTCTGTAGCTCATTGGTGTCTCGAATTAAGCAGAAAACATTTCTGTAGTGTACTTGTATAATCTGTATCAGAAATGGTGCACTTCCTACACTCTCCTCCATTCTCACCAATTCCATGCTCCCTGGCTCCAATTACCTAAAACACCTCCTTCTGCAATTCCAGATCATTCAATTAAGTATTCTTCAATGAATCATTCTTCAATAAAGTCATTCAATAAAGTATTCTTCAATAAAGTATTCTTCAATCATGTCATTCCATTACATTTCCAGTCACTGTCTTCACCGTTGTCGGCATGGACTCTGTCGAGCATCACGTGCGTCGCCGGTGTCGGGAAGACACAGGCCCTCCAATCAGAGCCATTGCCACATCCACGTAATCTGAATACGGCAATCTGTTCCTGCGCCTTCTCTCTCTTCAATGCCCCACTTTCCACCCCCAATTTCATTTCTCTTGATCCATTCCATCCCTCTTCCTCTTCCTCCTCTTCTCCATTTTTCCTGCACATGTCCTGCACTTATCTCGGCTTACCACATGTCCGTATCGCAATGCCTCGCTAGATAAGCAAGGCCTATTACCCCGGTCCAAAGGCTCAAACCGGGCCCTAACCGGCCCCATACGGATACTGCCGGTACAGTCTCCTCAACACCACACCCTCCCGTCATCCACGCACGTGACCCGCCCGACACCGGCCCAGTTCCACCCTCTTTTTGGCTGTCCCCAGTCGGCCCCGAAATAGCGAAAAAGTCAAACTTTTCAAACCGCGACCTCCCGTACTTTCTCACTCTTTCTGCATTCATCTCCGCTTCTCTTCTTCTTCTTCTTCTTCTTGTTCTTCTTCTTCTTGCAGAAAGTCCACTCCAGCACGTGTCTGACATCCACTGCTTCCGCTGTATCTCCGTTGATATCTTCCGCAAACGCCGCTAGTGCCGTCCTATACCAGACCCCTAGTCTCCCTAGCGTCTATCCCTCCTCCATTTAGCGTCTAGCTTTACAGCCAAATCCCACTCCCGGTCTTTTACACCCAACTTCCACCCCTTGCTTCTTTCACATTCCCGCCAATATGGAATCACATCAGCTCCACATCCACAAGGACACCGTGGAAATCGACTACGAGGCCTTGCCTGAAGATGCCTCCCTCGTGGCCCACCTCCTGGCCGGCGCTTTTGCCGGCATCATGGAGCACACCGTGATGTTTCCCATCGACTCGTTGAAGACCCGTATGCAAATTGCCGGCGGCGGCGGCAAGCAGCAGCTCTCCAAGAGCGTGGTGTCGTCCATTCTGCGCATCTCGTCCAGCGAAGGCGCCTACGCCCTCTGGCGAGGCGTGTCGTCGGTGGTGGTGGGCGCTGGTCCCGCCCACGCCGTGTACTTCTCGGTGTTCGAGGCCACCAAGACCATGTTGGTCAACCGCCTCACGCTGGCCCAGACCACCAAGTTCGTGACCGACGAAAACCACCCGCTCATTGCCAGTTGCGCCGGAATTGCCGCCACCACGGCGTCCGACGCCCTCATGACGCCGTTCGACATGTTGAAGCAGAGAATGCAGGCGGTGGCCGGCTCAACCACCGCCCCCCGTGGTGTGCTCCACACGGCCGCTGCCATCTACCGCACCGAGGGCCTCCTGGCCTTCTACATCTCCTACCCCACCACATTGTTCACCAACATCCCGTTTGCCGCGTTGAACTTCGGCTTCTACGAGTACTTCTCGTCCTTGTTGAACCCCTCCAACACCTACAACCCCTACTTGCACTGTGTCAGTGGAGGCATTGCTGGCGGTATTGCGGCCGCCTTGACCACGCCGTTGGATTGCATCAAGACCGCGTTGCAGACCCGAGGCATCACGCAGAACGAGAACTTGAAGCGGGTCAACGGCTTCTCCAGTGCCGCCCGCGCCTTGTACCGCGAAGCGGGTTCTGCTGCCTTCACCCGCGGATTGAAGCCCAGAATCATCTTCAACGTGCCCAGCACTGCTATCTCGTGGACCGCCTACGAGATGGCCAAGGAGATCTTGTTAAGATAAAATGGTGGAAGAGATATTGAATGGAGAAAAGATACGATTGATTTGAATGGAGATAAAGAATGAAGCAATATGAATGAAGAACTGAATAGAAGCAATGTTGAATGAAGAATTGAAATTGAAGCGAGGTTAAAAAGCTTGAATGAAATTGAATTGAAGCGAGGTTGAAAAGTTTGAATGAAATTGAATTGAAGCGAGGTTGAAAAGTTTGAATGAAATTGAATTGAAAAGATGGAAAATTGAAGAATTGAAGAATTGAGGAGATGAGACTTGTGGCAGAAGTACGGGAATTGAGTGCTAGAATGCCGATCATCTTCGTGGATGTCTGGATGGTGGAATCATCCTTCCTTCTTGTTGAAGACTGTCATTATCGCCAACCTGGTGTCGTCCTTCGTTGAAGTGGTGGACTGCCAGTGTGACGTGCTTAACTATGTCTAGATGAGTGGTATTTCACATTGACACCAACATCTCGATGAGAGGTAATTCACATTAATGACAATGCCTTCCCTAGGTGGTACTTCACTTTGACATTCCGATGCTTCTTTTACGTGGAATTGCATTTTAATTTTCCAATGGTACTTCACTTTACGTGCAATATCTATTCTTTTGAGTACATTAATATGTGCATCAACTATCTATTCAAAGCCCTATTGATGACCTGCTTCAATCCTGTGAAGCCTGGACGTTCTCTTGTTCTATGTATGAACTTGTATATACTGACTCACAACTGCATAGTTGACAACTCCATGTTGATGGGATGACTGCATGTGGATCCAAAATTAGACCATAGTTAGTAACTGTATGATTGATTGACAAGTGTAGATATGACGCAGGAGGAATATCAAATTATGACTGCTTGAAGAGGGTCAGTTTGAAATCATTATGACTGTTTGATAGAGGGTCAGTTTGAAATCAATATGACTGTTTAATACAGGGTCAATTCTTTGCAATCATTATGACTATTAGATGGAGGATCTGTTTGAAATCATTATTCCTGTTATCCAAGTAGTGTCATGAACTATGATCATCATTCTAAAATTCCATTCCAAAAATGTGTAATAGTAATATCAGACACTCGTCAGAGAGGGAGATGATGCTTATATGTGACGTTTTCTATGGGTAGATAATATCGTGACTTGTTTTATTTCACCCACCTCTGAGTCCTGGAAATATGAGACATGTCTTTATACTTGTAGAAGATCGAGCTGCTTTGGGACAAGCTAACATGTTCACTCTGGAGATCGTCTTTTTCGATCTGACAGACTATCACATTCTGATTCTGACGAGATTTGCCGTTCTTTCTCCTGGAACCTGTGAGGCATCTATCAATGGATTCATCGCAGTAATTAAGCTCCATTGAGTGGCAATCTATACCAATTGGTCCCTTTGAAAGGACTGCAGCATTTTTCCAATCTCTTTCATCGCAATTGGCCGCTCAGTTGCCCAAAATTCCCCCATTGATGTGGTGAAAAGTTTCACTGAATGTAGAATGAACAGTCCTATTCCTGCCAAATTGGCAATATTTACCCCAATAACAACCCCGACTCTTTCCTTAGCCCAGAATCGTCTTGATCAAGCTGCCACTGCGGGCAAGATGGGCAAGATCGTGGGGATGACGGGAAAGTTTCTGGGCCACGAAACTGAAGAGAACACACGAGCCCAAGAAGCCCAAAAGGTTGAAAAAGGCCAATCTGGAGTAGGAGCGTTCCTCTTCCTCGGTGCGGAAGGAGGCGAAGATCCTTCTGATGCTGGCGATGATCATGGGGAGGAAAGGATGGAGTAGGTTGTATTGGAAGAGTTGTGGGTATATGTCTGGTCACGTGACTCTATGGCCGGGATCGAACCTGCGCCAATAAGTGAATGAAGCACTTAGTAATAGACTCGAAAACAGTCTCCAACAATAGTCCCAATAACAGTCTCCAATAACAGTCTCCAACTCACTTGCTTCCACTCTTACCCAAAATCATCTCTTCCATCAATCCTCTAGTCCAAACATCCACACCGCAAAAACCAAACTCACAACGATGATCGGTATCGGGTGCCTATTTCTAGGTACGCATATTGCACTCAACAGCCCTTGCCAGACAAGAACCAACCATCCGCAATCGCCGTCCCATGGTGCCGAAACACCTGCTTTCTTATGGCGATGCCCGGCGTTTTCACGCCTGGAAGCTCTCTAGAGCATCAGTAATGGATGGGGAGAACCACCGAATTTCCCACCCGCTTTAGTGAGCCGAGCTCTTGTGTAGGCGGGTAAATGCGTAACGTTGCGAGAGAAGTTGGAACGAGTGTGCCATGGGCACCGTTCTAGGGGAAGTGCGTATGGAATAAATAGGAAGTAACGAGCAGAGATGATGAGAGGAGAGAAGAGGTTATCGGGAGAATAGAGTTGGTGATAATGATAACATTGGAGAGGAGAATGACTGTTCTGGGGAAGGTTTGTGTGAAGTTATGTGCTGAATATGAATTTAATGAGAAGATAGAGGTGATGATAGGGAATGGAGATTATGATATGGAATAGATTGGAGAGGAGGGTAGGCTGGGAAAGTATTGGGAGATCTGGGTAATTAAGATCTGGGTAAATGGAGATCTGGATAGTATTTTAAGATCTGGGTAAATGGAGATCTGAATATTGTAAGGTCTGGGTAATTGAGGATTCTGGGTAATTGAGGATTCTGGGTAATTGGAGATCCTGAATATTGTAAGGTCTGGGTAATTGAGGATTCTGGGTAATTGAAGATCCTGGGTAATTAAGATCTGGGTAAATGGAGATCTGGATAGTATTTTAAGATCTGGGTAAATGGAGATCCTGAATATTGTAAGGTCTGGATAATTGGAGATCTGAATATTGTAAGGTCTGGGTAATTGAGGATTCTGGGTAATTGAGGATTCTGGGTAATTGAGGATTCTGGGTAATTGAGGATTCTGGGTAATTGAGGATTCTGGGTAATTGGAGTTCCTGAATATTGTAAGGTCTGGGTAATTGAGGATTCTGGGTAATTGAAGATCCTGGGTAATTAAGATCTGGGTAAATGGAGATCTGGATAGTATTTTAAGATCTGGGTAAATGGAGATCTGAATATTGTAAGGTCTGGATAATTGGAGATCTGAATATTGTAAGGTCTGGGTAATTGAGGATTCTGGGTAATTGAGGATTCTGGGTAATTGAGGATTCTTGGTAATTGAGGATTCTGGTTAATTGGAGATCTGGATATTGTAAGGTCTGGATAAAGGATCCTGAGATTACCCCAATTCTGACAAGTCTTCCACCTGTAGTTCTGGCAATATGTCCACATTATTTGTTTCTTGAAGTAGGATCAGCGTTACACCCTATAACTTCATTAATTACGATGTTCAATATTTTTATGCCTTCTTCCTTGGACAATTGCATCTTTGTGCCTAAATCAGCACTGATATCTGATCACCAGATGCTATGACTATTCGGTGAATTTACAGGAAAATGACTTTGTCTCACAGTAATGGCAATGAAGAAAGAAACTTTATCTTTCAGGATTACAATAAGAGTTGTTCCATGCAATGTAGCTCCATCTTGATGTTACCACCACTTAACTAACATTTTGCATCCATTTATCAAATTGCAACACAACTGGTTTCTGCCCATTACTAATTCTTTACATCACTCAGATAACATCCTGAATTCGCCCTTTAATTCTTCGGATCTACTCGTCTCTCAAGCATATCTTAGCAGAAATGGGTGCTTTGGGTGGGTGCAAATCTCTATACATCGCAATCTGTCAAAACTGAATATCTGGCAAATGCAGTGATGACTCGGGCGACACAACCGAGTCATCGTGTGAGTGAATCCGTTCCTGTCTCCAACAGCATGTCGTTTACTCATTTGCATCATGTCCACAGTTTGCCTCATTTCCTGTTGATAGAACACCACCGTATCGCTATGTGCTCTTCATTTCAATCACATGTTCATTAGGGCTTGTGCCCTCATCCACGTGACCCCGCGTCTCCCCCTCCAAACGTAGCAATTTTTCCCCTCGTGCCGGCGTCTACTCCTGCACCCAAGCGGATCCACGCCGGGTAACCCCTCCCACAGGCGCACTCTACCCACCTCCCCCATGCAGGGCCGCGACCACCAGGAAAATTCTCTGCAAAAAAATTGATGAAATTTTTATCATAGCTTCGTTTTTGAAAGTTCACTAGTTTAGCTCAAGTCGCCAACATGCTTATTCCAAGAGAAGAAAGAAAGAAGATTCACCAATACCTCTTCCAAGGTATGTACTAGTCCCGGATCATGTCCTCTCCCGAAACACCGCTTGTTCAGGCTCCCCAGACCGTCCATATATGCCATGCACAGACATCACCATCCAGTGAAAAATCGCCATTTCAGACAAAACCCACCATATTAGAGTCCCCGATCGTCGGAAGATCCACAACCACCATGAATAACGCCAAATCAACCACTTCCACGCCATATTTCCCCATCTAATCGTCCCCTTCCATGTCTAAGTGATGTCTAAATGCAGTCTGAGTCTCCTGACAGGTGTTTCTCTCCATCCCACACGTATACTAACTATCTAGAGGGTGTCGTTGTCGCCAAGAAGGACTTCAACCAACCAAAGCATGAGGAAATCGACACCAGAAACTTGTTCGTCATCAAGGCTTTGCAATCCTTGACCTCCAAGGGTTTCGTCAAGACCCAATTCTCATGGCAACACTACTACTACACCTTGACTGACGAAGGTGTCGAGCACTTGAGAACCGAATTGAACATCCCTGAGGGCATCTTGCCATTGACCAGATTGAAGACCGCCCCAGCTGAGAGACCTCAAAGAGGCTTCAGAGGTGGCCCAAGAAGAGGTGGTGAGGGTTACAGAAGAAGAGCTCGTGATTAATTTATCGTATAATATTAGCCGTTCGACGTCGCCAGACGGAGGAGCTCCCTTTGTATACTCTAGTTCTGTGGAACAAATAAAACACAAATACATATAATCACTTGTAATGTGTAGATATAGACCATGGAGAACTAGGTTCTAGACTTAGGAAGAGTGGACTTTTTTTCCTGTTACAGAGTGGTGACATTTTTGGAGTGTGAGAAAATGAGAGATGAAGAAGGGTGCCATAACCGGACGAATTGGAGACTATTGGACGGAACAGGAAGATACGAGGAGATGTCCGTGTATCTGGATCCATATTTGGATCATTGTGGCCAACACAGAGACCCCAGAACGGCCACAAACGGCTGCAGGGACAGCGTCGTCACGGTCACGTGATACGGATCACCTGATATCCCCTCGCCAACTCACCTTTTGCCATTTACTCCAAACTTCCATCCTCCTCTCCTCCCCGTTTTTCCAGCACCACCCCGTCTTCCCGCCCATCTCGTGCTCTCCCCAAGTCCCCGAAGCGCCCCTCCTTCCGCTGGCCCGCTTTTTCCGCTGATTTTCACCCCGTTTCCCCGGATTTGCGTCCCCTTTCTCCACCGACCCGAATCACTCCAACATGCCCAGGGACGATTTGCCCATGTACCCAACGCCGCAACAGGCGGCCTATGTGGTCGGCAGTCCGCCCAGTGCACGCAAGAACAGCCACCCCAAACCAACCACCGCATACCGCCCTCCCAAGCAGTATCTGAGTGCTCCTCAAGGCTACCAGCCGGCGCCTCAGCACCACCAGGCCCCTCCTCCTCCCCAGCAGTACTACCAGGCCCAGCCCACGCCCCAGCCTCCCGTCCAGCATTATAGTGCCGCTCCTCCTCCTCCTGCCCAGCCCCAGTACGCCCCCACTCCCCAGCAGTACTACCAGAGCCACCCTCTGCCCCAGTCCAGCCATTTCACCCAGAACTCCGCTCCTCCCCAGCGATACGAGTACCTGCCCCAGCCCCAGCACCTCCACCACCACCAGTCGCCCCCTCAGGTGCTCCACCACTCGCAGTCTTCGCCTCCACACCAGCACCTCCAGCAGCAACAGCAGCAGCAGCAGCTTCCCCCACAGCAGCAGCCCCAGCAGTACTCCTCGTCCTCGTCATCCTCGCATCACAAGAAGCCCCCTCCAAGCTCGCCTCCCCAGCAGCACAAGAACCGGTCCAAAGAGACCTTGGTGCGAGACAGCGCATCGCTGAAGTCGCTGTCCAAGCAGAAGCTCGAACACGAGTTGCGGGCCGTGTTCGACAAGGTCGACACCAATGGCTCCGGCAAGATCTCGCCCAAGGAGCTCTCGTCGGCCTTGTTGAACTTCGACAACACGCGGTTCCAGGACTCCACCGTGTTGTTGATGATCCGCCTCTTCAGCTCCTCCAGCGACGTGGCCTCTGCTCCATTGAAGAGCTTGAATTTCGACCAGTTCGTGTCCTTGTGGAAGTACTTGTCTGCCTACAAGAAGCTCTTTGTCCAGGCCGACACCAACAAGTCGGGAGACATTTCTTTCGGCGAGTTCCAGAAGATTCTAGAGCAGATAGGCTACAAGCTCAACATCGACCTCGTTTTGAACTTGTTCCAGAAGTTTTCCCGCAAGGATGGCCATTCGGGCTACGACTCGGGCGCATCCATCGGCAAGTTGAAGTTCGACGCCTTTATCGAGTTGTTGGTGTATTTGAGAAAGCTCACGGACGTGTTCAAAAAGTACGACAAGGACTTGTCTGGAGTGGCTACAATCAGCTTTGCCGACTTCTTGTTTGAAGTGAGCAACTTGTCTTAGGATGTTTCTATGGAAGTTCCTTCAAATTAAGAATATCTCAAACAAATTAGAAGGTTCTTTCAAATTAAGAATATTCCTTGTCTAAGAATGTTCGTCAAATTAGAAGGTTCTTTCAAATTAAGAATATTCCTTGTCTAAGAATGTTCTTCAAATTCGAAAGTTCCTTCAAATTAAGAATATTCCTTGTCTAAGAATGTCTTCCGGCTAGGACTAGTCCAAACTTGTCTAAGAATGTTCTTCATACTTCTAAGGAATATTTCTTCAAATTAAGAATATTTCGTCAAATTAAGATGTTTCTTCAACTTAAGAATATTTCTTCAAATTAAGAATGTGCTCCCAATTTGGAATGTTTCTTCAAATTAAGACGTTTCTTCAAATTAGGATGTTTCTTCAAATTGAAAATGTTCTATTCTGAAATCTTCCAATTTGCCAATGAAGATTGTTTCTTCTAGATGTATCTAAGAATGTTCTTCCACTGTATTTATTCGTCGACATCAATAATCTTGCCAACACCGACTTGCATCCGAATTGGCATCGCCAACCCTTCCAATTGTCATGAATGCAATTCGAATTTAAACTGTAGAATATCAATGGTCTGGTCGATCTATAGTATATGCCTAAATAAAATAACTCTTCCAGAGAACTCCCTCCAAATCTTGTATCTGGGTCTCGTTGAAGGCCCTGCTGTCGATGTGCCAAGTGTCCTGTCTGTTCTTCTTGAACTTTCCAAGCGTTTCCTTGGCCGCCTTTCCGACTACCCCAGGAATTCCTGAAGACTTGTTGGCCAAAGTGGACAAGATCTGGGGAATCCATTTGGGAATAGGCGAAGCGAACGAGGAAGCATGGGCAATTGCTCCCAAACCAAGGGTTGCTGCGTGAAGAATGCGGACATCATTAGGATCAATGTTCTTGTATCCACCATTCCTATACGTTCTTCTTACTCTGTCAAGATCATTCGTGTAAGAAGTGATACTCTCTTGAACAAATATCTCGATTTCTTGAGGAGGCGAAATATGGATCAACCCACTCAAAGTGGAAGCCTCCGACTCCCTGATTTCCACATTTTTATGGTAGAGCATATTGTTGGTCAAGGAAATCAATCTCTTTCTCTGGTTGGAATTGAGATTGAATAAATTCTTGAAGTAAAAGGTTTCCCTGAATTCTCCTAAAATAATACACTGGACAACATTAAGGTCTTCCTTAGAATACTTCTCAAGCATTGCCACAACCCGTTCTAAGTATTTGCCTCTGAATGGAATTTGTGAAACCTTCTTGAAAACACTTATTGGGTCAATATTTCCAAGCTGACAAACTTCTTTCAAGTGGACAAGATCAAGCAAGAAAGGTACTATGTTCTCATCGACTTGGTCCTGGAACATATTACCCACACTGGTATTCAAACCTTGCCTCAACCAAACAAGCACTGTAGTTGCTGTGTAGATGTAGTTGGTTCGTAAGATTTCCTGAGGAGTCAAGTCTGCTATTTCGTGTTTATATCCCTCAATTTGAGTGAAAAATCCTGGGATCAGAGCAAGAAGTTTATTGCTCTTGGTGTCGGAATACAAAAGCAAATCCTTCTGCTCATTACAGTTCTTCACAAACTGTTCACTGCTAGAAACAGATTCTCCATAATAGGGAAAGGACAAAACCGCAATTAATGAACCAATCTGACTGCGAATCGCATCATACCTATGACTTATATTATCAATGCAAAACTGCAACATCAGGTCTGGATCGGTAAAATTCCAAGTAACAGAGGTCAACAATGCTCGCACATAGCTGATTCTAGTAGCCAGTCTAATGACCGAATCAGAATCCTTGTCAATGGTAAATTCTGTGAGGACCTTTATAATCTTTGGAAATCTTCTCACGTCCACATGACATGGTAACCACCAAGCAAATGCGCTCCAAACACCGCTGTTATCTGGAGATAAATTGTTTTCGAATATACTTGTGAGGAATCCTGTAATAAAATCGTCTCTGAGCTCAACAAGCAGAGGATCCAACCATTTTGAACCCAATAAAATACCAGTTATCATTTCACAAACGACAATATGGATACTTTTATCATCCTCGTCATAAATTTCTGTGATTACATCAAAGACATCTTGTAATGTAAGGCTCTTAGTGAGCCCATTGGAAATGAAAAGAATCAATGACGCAATGAAAAAGACATCTACCCCCAGAAATGAGGAATTAACCTCATTATCTGTGATCCATAATTTCACAATATCCATCAACCATTCTTTCAGGATCACCTTGCAACTATCTTCCAAAATCCTCTGGTCTCTATCCTTCAACTTCAATTTGAAAATAAAGTCGGAGTTAACCACCATTAATTTTTCGTCCCAGAAGAGCCAACCAATACTTGCCTTGTAATCAAGAAAGTAATTTGGCTTTTCTGTATTCTTGAGTTCCTTTTTCCATTCTGAGAAGTAGGACAGTCCATTCTTTGGAGAAGTTTCAACTAGTTGGTGCCCAGGATATAAATTCTTGAGTTCATATGCCTTGGACAAGTCATAGTCAACAGACTGTAACAAGTAGTATTTGCTCATAATACGAGTAATGCCCTTCAATGCTAATCTTGAAACAAGCGGATGATCAGAAGAGGCCCGTTGAAGTAAAATCTGGAAAACTTCTGGACTTAAGCTGTTTTCTAATTCTGTTTGAAGTCCGATCAAGAGATTTAAGGTATTGGACGAATATCTCCAATGAGTAGATTCCTTTTCCATTGAGATAATATAATCTTGAAACTTTGATATTTTGTCATAGTAGATCTTCCGTTTCTTTTCTTTGGCCAAGCTAATAATTTTGACCTCGAGGTCAAGAAATTCATCAGGAGGCCTGATTGATTCAATAGCTTCTAAATCGAGCAAGCAAACCTCTGATGGAAGTGTGACATATTTGTATACACCTTCAAACAACTTCAGGCTCAAATCTTGAACTTCAAAAGAATCCACTTCTTGGCATTTGAATAATATTTCACAAAACTTTTGAATATTAAAATAGTCAATATGAAGTTTGGACTTAATCTGTTTTGAAGCGAAGACATTAAGTCCGCTTTCAATAATTTTCTCGTTCAATCCGACACTTTCTTGGCTTTCGTCATCAAGATCCTTCTCCGACGACGTATTCTTACTTATTTCACTTAGAGTTTTTGTCAAGTTCTTGAATGTAGACTTTATGATCACATTGTAGGCTCCACCTATCCGTTTCATAATTTCAGCCAATAAAACTTCAGCTGGGGAAGAAATGCTCAAATAAGGTGAAAGTGACAATTTAACAATATCTTCAAGCAACCATTTGTCGAGTTGTGTTTGAGTCCTAGTAGTTGAATGCAATGACACTCTTAATGAATGATATGATTCAAGTCTGGCTCCGATTGCGATTCTTGTAAATGGCTTGCGAACTTTGTTGATATTTTGGATTGAATTGACGTAACCATAATTAATTTTCGAATGACTGCAGTCAAGAATTCTTTCTCTTCCAACATCCGAGAACCAAATGTTTATCACATAAAGAAGATGTTTAAAGAGTTTTGTGTCCTCATCAAAATTTGCAGTTAAAAATTTGCAAATAGCATGCAAACTTCTTCCAATAAAGTGATATGTCTTGTGCAACTTTAAGTACAAGTCATTAGACCTTCTAGTCTCAATGTCATCGCCAAAGAAATAGTTTGAGGTGTAAATTTTTCTTTCACGGAAAGTCAAAGATGGATTGACGGAGGATTCTTCTGTCTCATCCAGAGGTGAAACTGTTTTTGGAGATTCTTCCATTACTTCTGGAGTTTCAGATCTAGTTTCAGTACCTAGCGAGCTTGGTACATCTACTTGCATTACATCCGTAGATTTTAAATCATTCACATCAAGATGCGAACCAACCTCCTTTGATATTTCGGTGAAATCAATTTCCATGTAGTCGGTACTCAAATGATCAACAATATTTTGCAAATTATCTGAAATGTCTAAAGTTTCATCATCATCCTTACTAGCTTTAGCTTCTCGAATGTGTTTAAGTAAAAGTAATCTTTTCTCTATCGATTCATTTTCATGATCTAATTTGGGTATATCTTCGTCAAATGAGGGGTCTAGAAGGTAAGATACACCACTGAGACAGTAACCAAGATATAAAAGATTGGTTCTGATGTCGTCGCCCAAATGAATGGATGCTCCGTTTTGGTTGTCTGCTTTGAAATCTTTCATCAATTTCAGAAGATTTGATAAACTTTTAATCACATGCTCATCAAAATACTTCAATGCAAAGGACACCTCCTTATCAGTTGGGATATACCAATCGAAAGTGAGATTTTCCTTCGAAAACCGTAAGTCACTAAATTGGAATGCGCCCCAACATGCCTCGGTGATACCATGTTTAGCTTCGTATTGAGGTGAGATCAAACGGTTTTCCTTTAACTTGATTTTGGTCAAAGATTGCAACAATTGATTCACCATATACGAACTGGTAAAAACAACTGGACCTTTAACATTTTCCATCAAGTAGAAAGAAAGTTCTGTAAGCTCATCTTTCAATTTGAGTAACTCACTTCCTGCATTTCCAATGCATTCGTTTAAGATCACAATGTTCCAGAACAAGTTTTGATCTCTGGGTAAGATATCGACACCAGTTCTGGCCTTGCCAGCACCTTCTTCAATTTCCTCCTTAATTTTCTCGATCATTCTGAGTCCGTAAACTTTGAAGCACTTTGGATTGCGCTTGACAATGCCACCACTGATCTCTGCAGTAACATCGGCTATGGTGTGCAACGTGTTCTTGAAAACAAAGTCGAAGAACTCTCTCAGGAAAGTCTCGAAAATATCGTCGGAGAAGGACTCAAGAAGAATGTAGAAAAACTTGGGAATTGAAGTGACCAAATCACGCTCCATTCCCTCGGTCTTGGTGGGATCGGGTAGGTTTTCCAACAATATGAATAATCTTTGGTTCAAGGACTTGACCAAGGATTTGAAAGCTGAAGTTGACGATTTCAATGCGGCAAGCTCTGTTTCTTCGTCGACTTCAAATGGGATAATCTCTCCGTCCACTGCAATACCCAGGTACAACTTGTTTTCAAGGTACGACAAGTGGGATTGAGTGAACTCAAGAGAAAACGTTGGGTCTCCTTCATTCTCGGTCAAGTCATGAAATGGAACAAAATTGGCGACGGAGGAAAAGGCGTCCAACGTATGCAAGGTCTTCTCAAGGTCATTGGAGTCAATACCAGGCAAGGCCAACAGCAAGAGCCTCACGATATGTACTCTGAAAATGGGTGTAGATGCAATAAATCTGGCTAAAGGCTCGATGGTCCTTAAAGCAATAATAACTCTGTGGGTGGAAATGACTCCTTCTAACGATTCGTAAATGTCTGGTAGCATATTTTCTAAGACCATGGATGGGTTGAGGTAGGCGAGGAGTTGCAAGGAAGAAAGATAATCATCGGTTGCAGAGGCCTTTTTTGAGTGGAGTCCAATTTTCACTATGGGCAAGAACATGGAAACAAACCTGTCGGTGACCTCACGGTTCAACTTGACCTGTGGAGGCAAGTCACTAAGAACAGAGTTGGTTTCGTTCTCAGAACAGTATCTTTTGTGGAATTGGTAGATCAAGCTCAACACCAACTTGGAGATGGGACGAGACCATTCTCCGTTATTCGAGGGATGGACGTAACTCTGGATGGCGTTCAACAAGGTATTGAAATGGTCCATGATGCCGTCTCTGTTCAAGCCGCTTTCTCCTTTGATGGAGTAGATGAGGGTGGATGCAAACCCGTGGAAAAACTTGGACTTCATGGAGGCGTACTTCTCGATCATGATGCTAAGACTGTTCATCAAGGTGTTGATCATGAAGTCCATTTGTTCTTGGGAGAAAAGGCCGAATTCGCCCAATTGGATATCCGAGACTGCTTGGGGGTCGTTGTTCATGGCCGTGAGGGCAGCTATGCTGATGTAGCCCAAGCGAGAGGTGATCTGGGAGTCGAAGCCTTGACTCTTGTTGACCTTGCACCACATGTAGAAAAGGGACGACAAGTAGTGGCGGATGTCCCTGGGGTCGTCGGCGCCGCCGCTGGTGAAGCGGACAGGCAAGACGGACATGGAAGACACCACGACGGAGGCGTTGGGAATGGAGAATCTGCTTCCGAGCTTGGCGTACAACTGGGGAAGGGCGTTATCGTCGAAGAAGAAGCTGGCCTTGGAGGCCAAGCTCAAGAGCTGTTTCTGGTCCTTCTTCTCCAAGGTGTCGATGGTGGAGTCTGATTCGGCGAAATGGTACGCAATGGCGTTGTACATCTCGTTCCAGGGCAACACCAAGCCGTGGGTCTGCAACAAGTACTTGTCCTTGGTCAACGCCTCGAACGCCTTGAGATACGTCTTCAAGTTGAGGTGCTGGCCCCGCGACAAGCACAACGCGTAGTACACCTTGGCAAGCGCCACGCGGAGCGTCACGGGCATGCTGTACTTCATCTTCATCCACACCAACAACTCGTGGGTCCAGGTGTTGACCGTGACGATGGCCGCGGACTTGGGCGACTTCTTGTGCTGGCTGGTGGACCCGGACGCGGCCTCGGCGCCCTCCTCCATGTCGTCGTCGTCGTCGTCGTCGTCGTCGGCGTCGCTGTCGGACTCGTTGAAGTAGCTGGCTCCGTCATCTTCGTAGTTGGTTTCTCCATTGCCGCCGGAAGCGATCTCAAACATGTTGGTTTCCAACGCCACGTCCACGTCCGTGCCGTCCCGCATGTACTTGAGGGCGGCCAAGTCGTTGGCGGAGATGGAAAGCGCACCCTGGAGGTCGAGCGTCAGGATGGCAATATAGAGGTGGGAAACGATGTGGCACAAGAACTTGGCCAGGTCCTTGGGACTCTCGATGGCGTACGGAAGCATGGAGGGCAAATCGAGCGTCCGGGGACGCCGACGGGCGTAGAACCGGGACTTGGCGTCAAGCTGGAGACGCTGGAGTTCTCCATGGTCTTCGGGGTAATCGAGATTGTAGTGACGCTCACGAGTTCCTTCGATGGTGTTGTATGACGGTCTTCTTCTGATCTGGGGCTGTCGTGGAGGATGCTGATGCTGGGCAATTCCAGGAGTGAAGGATCGAGGCGGCTCTTCTACTCCGGAGCTGTGAAGAGAAAACAGCGAGGAAACACGGGGGATTTCCTGGCCATTGGCAGAAGCCAGTGGCCGGGACGTGTCCTGGCCACTATTTGGAGCGGAATCGGTGGGCATTTTGGAAGAAGAGAGTCTGGAAGTGACTCTTTTGTGGCAATGGAGAAAGGTGGAACTGGGTTTTATCAAGAGGTCGCCACTAGGGTCACGTGAGGGTAAATGTGATCAGTCACGTGACCAGAATCGACCTGAGTATACGATCAGTCATGTGACTTGAATCACGTGACCTTGGTTTATTCCTCTCTCTCTCTCTCTGCATTCCGCCAGTCGTCTTCCCTGCGACTGTCATGGCGTGCACCTCGGAACCGTTGCAGAACTAGGCAGGTGTGATTGCGGGTTATGAGCCCGCACCACCAAAATTGCAAAATCGAGCAATTGGCCATTGCCGGCCATCCAGCCTCTCAGGCACCTATCTGAGGGTCTCCGTACTCTCCGCAGCCCACTGAAACGGGTATCCATTGTTGTTCGGCCTCTTTTCCCGCTCAAATTGCGCCTCTGACGGCCTTTCTACGGGTATCTCACTAACTATGTGCGAAAAGAGAGCACCCAGAAAACCGACTAAATCGATGAAAAAAACAAGAAACAAGGCATTGAAGAACACCGACTCCATTCCAATCCTTCACACGTCATGAATAACTCTACAATCCCCTCATCGGCCCCATTCACTCCCCTACTTGTCCTGTCTAGACCGTTCCTGCAAGCGTGGTCCGCGCACGACCGCAAAAATTCTCATCGCCTTGATAAAATTTCCACTCTATTCTTTTCATCCATAGCATCATGTCTGTTTCTGCTTCAAAAGCCAAGAGAGAAGCCAAAAGATTGGAAAGAGAGGCCGCCAAGGCCGCCGTTGGCAAGACCACCAAAAAGACCAAGAAGCAAGCCGCCAAGGATGCCGAGGAGGACGTCGTTGAAGACGCCGCCACTCAGATTGCAAAATTGAAGATGCAGACCGATGAGTACGGTTTGTCCGACAGAGTCACCACCGGTGTGTTGGAGTCGCTTGTCACCTCCAGAGATATCAAGATTTCGTCCCTTTCGTTGTTGTTCCACGGTAAGGTGTTGATCCAGGACTCCACGTTGGAACTTAACTACGGTAGAAGATACGGTTTGTTGGGAGAAAACGGATGTGGTAAGTCCACCTTGTTGAAGGCGTTGGCCGCCAGAGAGTTCCCCGTTCCCGAGCACATCGACATCTACTTGTTGAACGAGCCTGCCGAGCCCACCGAGTACTCTGCGTTGGAGTACGTCGTCAGAGAGGCCGAGGCCGAGATGAAGCGTTTGGAGGACTTGGTCGAGGAGCTCATTGTCAAGGAGGGCCCCGAGTCGCCCACCTTGGAGGGCATCTACGAGAAGATCGACGAGATGGACCCATCCACCTTTGAGTCCAGAGCCGCCATCATCTTGACTGGTTTGGGTTTCAACGCCGTCACCATCAAGAAGATGACCAAGGACATGTCTGGTGGATGGAGAATGAGAGTGGCCTTGGCCAAGGCCTTGTTCGTCAAGCCCACGTTGTTGTTGTTGGACGACCCCACCGCCCACTTGGACTTGGCGGCGTGTGTGTGGTTGGAAGAGTACTTGAAGACCTTCGACAGAATGTTGATCATGGTCTCCCACTCGCAGGATTTCTTGAACGGTGTGTGTACCAACATGATCGACATGAGAATGAAGAAGTTGATGTTGTTCGGTGGTAACTACGACTCGTACCTCAAGACCAGAGTCGAATTGGAGACCAACCAGATGAAACAATACAACAAACAACAAGAAGAAATCGCCCACATCAAGAAATTCATTGCATCTGCTGGTACTTATGCGAACTTGGTCAAGCAAGCCAAATCCAGACAAAAGATCTTGGACAAGATGGAGGCTGATGGCTTGATCGAGCCCGTTGTTCCCGACAAGGTCTTCTCCTTCAGATTCCCTGAAGTCGAGAAGTTGCCTCCTCCCGTTTTGGCCTTCGACGACATGTCTTTCTCCTACTCCGGTAAGCCAGAGGACAACTTATACGAGCACTTGGACATCGGTATCGACATGGACTCCAGAGTCGCCTTGGTGGGTCCCAACGGTGTGGGTAAGTCCACCTTGTTGAACTTGTTCAGAGGTAAGTTGCAACCACAACTGGGTAGAGTTATTCAGCACACACATATTAAGTTGGGTGTCTACTCCCAACACTCGGCTGAACAATTAGACTTGACCATGAGTCCTTTGGAATTCGTCCGTCACAAGTTCTCCAGTATCTCTCAGGACTACCAATACTGGAGACAACAGTTGGGTAGATACGGTTTGACTGGTGAAGGTCAGACTTCCCAAATGGCTACTTTGTCCGAAGGTCAAAGATCCAGAGTGGTTTTCGCATTGCTTGCTTTGGAGGCTCCTAACTTGATCTTGTTGGATGAGCCTACTAACGGTCTTGACTTGGCCACCATCGACTCTTTGGCCGAGGCCATCAACGAGTTCAACGGTGGTGTTGTGATTGTTTCCCACGATTTCAGATTGCTCGACAAGGTCGCCAAGGACATTTTCGTCATTGAGAACAAGACTGCCACCAGATGGGAGGGCTCTATCTTGGACTACAAGAAGTCTTTGGCTCAAAACGTTGTTATTTAAATGGGTGCAAATTTACTTATTTCATTACATCCAGTATTCCAGTTATTAGTTTGGGGAGTGTGTGAAGTTTGATGCTGAGTCATAGTCGTGAGGTTATAGAGGCTAGTTATAAGCAATTGAATTTGGGAAGATGGGCTTGTGCCAATTGTTGGTGCAAGGCTAATACTCTAAGATTCGTTCATTACAAAGTATCCGATCAATGTACACTCGTCAATATTTCGATTATTAAAGAAATGTAGCTCTGCAATGTGAATGTACTGCGCAATGTGACTTTGACCAAAGTTAGCGTACATATCACTAGGTAATCACTATCACTGCAAAGTGAAGGATTATTGACACAAATGCAATTTAATCATTGTGGACTATTTAGAGAAACTCCTTGACCATTCCATTGATGTTTCATGCTAAATTTACTGCTACATCTTCATTTAACTTTCTGGGTTAACCATCAAGGTCAATTCACCTTGACAACTGTCATAATTATCACACCCAACTAGTCCGCCTCAGTCGCAATTACGGTACTTTATTTCTTTTAACATAGTATACGTAATCAATATTCGTCATGTAGAATGAATGCGCCTCATTTTCTCCAAGTTCCTAATTAAAATTGAAGTTGTATCAGTTTAGTATTCTATGAGTTAAGTAGAGCAAAAACTATAACCAACTAGGTGAGCAAAAACAAGTGGACGAGTCCGGAGTCGAACCGGAGACCTTTCGCATGCTAAGCGAACGCGCTACCAACTACGCCACACGCCCTGACTTGGAAGTGGTCCCTAGCGGGATCGAACCGCTGATCTTGGCGTTATTAGCACCACGCCTTAACCAACTGGGCCAAGGGACCTACTGTATGGGAGAGAAGGTGTGTGAATATATAGACAGTATTAATATATTAATCATGTCCACATTATTCTACTGTACTTTCCAATGCATGCTGCAATATTCTATAGACACTAAATAAATCAGGAACGGGGATAACATATGGCGATTCTGCAATTTACGAATACTTGTATATTAACTCTTATCTTTTGTAAAAATATGAAAAGAATACTAAGTGGAATATTAAAGAGAATATTAAAGAGAATATTAAAGTGAGAATATAAAGAGAGAATATTTATACCATATCAACAAAGCAGGAGAAGGAAGAATGGAAGGAACAGACCAAACACCTCAAATATGAAGTCCAAGCAGCCCAACTAGGAAGACCTAGTACATTACAACTCCAGACTTCCCCATTCTTCTCGCACGTGACACATCACATGACCTATACATACAAATCACCAATTCCAACTCCAACTCCAACTCATCATTATGGACAAGCCGTTGCCTCTAATCGAGGTTCCTCGTCCATATGAGGAGCCTCTTGATGAGGGCGACAGACCCCAGACCATGTTTAACTCTCCCCACATGGAATACTATGCATACGCAGTGCTTGGCTATACGTGGCTCTTGTTCATAATCACCTGCAATACCCTCTTTGAAACGTGGAGATACGTTCTTCTGCCCATGAAACACTCATCTCTGGCAAGTACCAGAGCCAGATATGACACATTGGAAAAGGTTTTCTTGACCATCGACAAGTATGTGCTCAGCTTGTGGTGTGTCTATGTGATAGCGTGGTGGTGGTCGTTCATCTCGTGGTGGGGCATCAAATTGTTCAGACACTCGGAAGGGTCTCAAGGGAACTAATGGAGAATGCGCAAGAAGGGAAGTGAATATGTGAACTATTCGAATATGTGGTTTCTAGATCTGAATATTTCTAATATTTATAAATCTGAATATTTCTAATATTTCTAAATCTGAATATTTCTAATATTTCTACATCTGATTTCCGTTTAGATCAGTCTCATCAGAGGCGTTCGCCTAAAGCAGCAATATAAACGTCACTCTACTCCTGTGCCATCTTCAATTAATCCTAAGCTTGGTTTCACTAGCAATGTTGGAATCCTTTGAGTATTTCTTCTCAGAAGAATATGCCTTTCTACTCCAAAAAGGCTGGAACAACATTAAGCTGGAACAACATTAAACTTATGACAGAATACAAGCTTTTTGTTGGTTCTCTATCTACTATTTCACGGCACATTTTGTCTCCTCGTCATTTATCATGTATATTAGTGTATAATAAATTATTACTTTGACCTGTAATAAACCATTACTTATGTCCATGTGATTAATTTGGCCAGTAACTATTAATCATGGCCGTGTAACTATTCCTTTGACTTGTAATAATCTATTACTTATGACCATGTGTCAATTACTTTTGGCCTGTAACAGTCTGCAGCAAACTAATGCTTTAGGCCATTACATTTAGCCTTATAATAATTACTTTGCCCATGTAACCATTACTTTGACCTGTAAAAACTATTACTTATTGCCATGTAATCATTACCTTGGCCAAGTCATTTCTTAGAGCCATGTAATTCTACTCTAGTCCTAGCCTGTAATAATCATTAGCATGAACTATTCCTTCTGGCCATCTTCTCCTCGGGCCTTGGTCCACTCGGGATCGCCCGTTTGCCGGCCCTGGACAGACGTGGTGGTATTTGTCGGCTCGGCCGCCTGCAGATTCCGCTGTTTTTCCACGTTGTACGGAAGAAGCACCGTCTTGTATACCTGGAGAAGAAACTCCTGGGTTTCTTCTCTATTACCACCAGACTGCGCCACGTACTCCTTCAACTTGGCCATGTTGATGGCGTCCACCACGCGGACCACCACCTGCGGCGAAGACACCACGGTTTTCTTGTCGATCTGGGCCGTCTTGGGAATATACTTGTTACTGAGGTCAATGGCATAGTAGTCGTTAATTCCCACCACTATGCTCATTTTCTTGCCCCAGTTGGTGGCGTAGAGGTGGGGCTCGTCGAACGACGCCTCACAGGGGTCGAGATGGACCCAGCGCCCGAGACCCAGCGAGTAGTACTCGCACCACACATGGTCCTCTTGGTTCCACACATAGCGCAACCGGTTGGGCTGGGGAATCAATGCGTGGAGAATGAGAAGGAAACAGTTGACCCACTCGCCACAGCGGCCCTGGCGTGTCCGGAGGAGCGCCACCGGGTTGTTGATCCGGGGAAACTCCACTTGGAGAGAACACGAAGTGCACCAGTAGACCTCGATGCCGGCCACCTGGTCGGGGTTTTCGGGCTCCGAAAACTGCCTAGCGCCACGGGGCGTCATGTTGTCGCCCGATTGGTGGCACTGGGGACACTCGGGCTTGGTGACCCACTTGAAGAAGGAGTGCTTGAAGTAGTGGAGAAGTTCCTGGACAAGAAAGTCGTCGTAGTGGAGCGAAGACGCGGATTTCGCGGCATCTGCCTCTCGCTGCTCCACGCCGGCGTAGATGGCCGCAAGATCTATGGCATCAAGCACGGCGTCGGCACTGGAGGGGTCCTGGTGCTTCCAGGACAGGGCAAGGCCCAAGACGGACTTTATGAAGAGGGCGTCGTTTTGAGAGCGGGCAACGAGCTTTTTCTGGGACTGGGCGGCCCGGATGGCCTGCAGCGCATAGCTGGCGATGAGTTTGTCGGCAAGATTAGCGTAGTCGGAGCCAATGGACATGATAAGGTGGATAGAAGGGTTTGATAAACTCACGTGGTGCAAGTCACATGATAGAAAACACCAGAAAGTGGGTCACATGACGAATAAATTGAAACTTGAAAATTGGTCACATGACCCAAACATCCATACTTCCAGAAAGGTGGGCTCATTTCCATGGGCCGATAGCTGCCTGCAGGAGCGGCCGCATATGATCTTATCGTGGAGGTGGCGTTGTGCCGAGGACAGGTGGCATTGTAGGCAGAGAGCCCGGGCACGGTCACGTGACCAGAGTTTCCGTTCCCTCTTTCTTGGCCTGGGCCTGGCCCAGGGGCTTCTGCCCCGGCCCAAGCCCAGCCAAGCCCGTGCCACGCCCCGCGTCACCCCCGCGTCACCCCCATTTGCCCCGGTTCCCATTGCACGGCCTCTGGCCACACCTCAGTCGATCTCGCTATTATGCGATTTTTCATTTTTCAGAAATTTCACCTGGTGGACTCACCAAAGCAGGAGGACCAAGCGAGGAAGGGAAAGGAAAGAGCAGGTAAACGGACAGACAAGTGTGTGCTGTGATCCTATCACGTGTCAAGCTCCACTCCTCCCTTCTCTCTACACCCTTCCGTCCTTCTATCCACTCTCTCTTTTATCTCTGTGTCTGTCTTCCTTCTATCTCCTATCTTCCCCTTCTGCCCCCCCTCTGCCCCTCCCTCCCTATCAGATAACAGCCCATTACGTAAATGCGTCGGCTCTGACCCCACCGTCCAAATACGGAAGCCCGAAACGGCACGCCGTTGGATATTCCCCAAAAACCAGCAACCGGGTAATGCCTGGCAAAGTCAGCGGATGGACCCGCTGACGTAATCGAGATAACCCGTGCCACAAAGCCGCTACGTACTGAAAAAATTTTCTAATCTTTTATCAAGACATTTCCCACCACTATCTTTATCACTGCTGTTGTCGGAGGTATTCTGTGTCGTTCGTTTTGCTAGTGACATCCCCGTGTTCTGCCGTGCTTGCCAACCGCCACTGTCCCTCTTCTGTCCCGCGCTGTCCCGCCACTCCCGTGTTTGCCCGTGTCTGTCTATAGATAAGGACACATTGAGATAGTGCCTTGGAGCCCTACCCAGAGGCCCCCTCTCCGATCCACGATCCACGCATCCCGATCCCCATCCCCGTCCCACGCCATCCATCAACATCGATCCGCTATTACCACCGTCGGTACTTGTTCCTTCCCTTATCTGTTTTTACTCAGCGTCTGTTTACCCCCAGATCACCACCATGAGTGAGATCCAACTGCGCCCGCCCCCCGTCCACGCGCCCGCTGCCGCCGCCAACGGCCTCCACGCCGCCCCCGCCGCCGCCTCGGCCCCCAAGTCCGTGACGCTGCCCCCCGAAAAGGCCTCTCTGCTGGCCCAGTACCCCAGTCCTCCTTCTTCAGAGCCCCAGCTGGCACTGAACCCCGTCCACCCCAACGCCAAGACCACCACCCACGTCAACAATGGCACCACCACCACCAAGTCCAACATCTCCAGCCCCATCTGCCGCAATTGCAAGACGCAGACCACGCCGTTGTGGCGGCGTGACGAGACGGGCCAGGTCTTGTGTAACGCCTGCGGCCTCTTCCTCAAGCTCCACGGCCGTCCTCGTCCCATTTCCTTGAAGACCGACACCATCAAGTCGCGGAACCGCATTAAGCAGCAGCCGCTGGCCGCGGGCTCCGCCTCGGCGTCCAAGAACCCCTCTGGCCCCAACACTCCCGAGTTGAAGTCCAAGGACTCCAAGGACAAGAAGTCGCCCAAGGCCAAGAAGGCCAAGGCCGCCGCGGCCGACTTGACGCCGTTGTTGCCTGCGGCAGGCCTGGTGGCGTCTTCCACGGCCCTGGCGTCCGCGTCGGCCACGTCCACCCCGGCCAGCTTGCGCAATGCCTCCTCCACTCCGTCCACCACCTCCGCCTTTATCCACCCCATCAGCAACACCTTCCACCACCACCACCATCACCACCACTTGCCTCCGCACCTCACGCCCAGCAACCAGCCCCAGGTGCCCGGCTTGGCCGGCCACCACCACCAGCACATTGTCCAGCCCTTGCACTATCCGTCGTCCACCCCCACGCAGTTTGCGCCCGGATTGCAGTGCATCACCTCGCCCTTGCTCCTCTCCACCGCCTCGTCCGTGTCCAACGCCCGTGACTCCGAGAAGTTGAACCCCGTCCATGCTGCGGCCGGAGCTTTGGAGAACATGTCCAACGAGTTGGGCCCCAGTGCGTCGTTCAAGAGCGGCGGCATCAACGTCACGGGCGTGTCTTTGATGGCCAAGTCCAAGGCCCCCAAGGAGATCAAGCGGGAGTCGTCGTCGCCCTCCATTTTCTCCACTCCATCCTCGGCCCTCGGTGGAGGTGCCCACTACACCTCCACCACCACCGCCTCGGCGCCTCCCAAGTTGCCTGTGCTTGGAACGTCGCCCTCGTTTGGGCCCCAGTTCCACATGCCCTCGCTGCAGCATTCCCAGGCATCGACGCCGGCCCGGTCACAGATGCAATCGCCCGAACCATCGGCCCATGCGCCCTCGCTTCCGCCCATCAACCAGGCCGCTTCGGACTCCAAGAGCAGCTTGTCCCACTTCCAGAGCGGCTTCGGCTACTCGGGCCAATATGGAGGCTACAACAGTGGAAATAGTGGAAATAGTGGAAATAATGGAAGTAATGGTGAGAACTTCAACTCCAACGAGAACAACGACAAGGGCGGACCCTCTGGCTCTGGCTCTGGCTCCGGCTCTGGCTACGGCAACGGAGCCGGTTCAGACCGTTCTGGCAGCTCCAACGAGATCACTCTCTTGAAGACCCGCATCTCGGAGCTCGAGCTCGTCAACGACTTGTACCGTACACGGATCATGGAGTTGGAGGCCATGGAGCAGGCCGCGCGCTTGAGAGAGAACTCGATGAGAAAGAGATTGGACGAGGTGTTGAATTTAAACAACAGCAATAATATCAATAGCAGCCAGGGCCAGACTTCCCCCAGAATTAATCCGCCCTACTCTTCCTCCACTCCGGTTCCTCCCACTTCGGCCACCACCACTTCGGCCACCACGCCTTCCCTTGCGATAGCGTCGTCCGCTCCCAGTGTGCCCTCGTCGTCCGGTTCTGCCCTTCCTCCTCCCACGCATTTCCAGCACCACTCCGGCCTTCCCCAGTCCCACCATGCTCCCAATCAGCATGTGCTCCACCACCCAGTGCTTCCCTCGATAAGGCAAGTGCCCTCGTCGGCCGGAAGCGGCATCACATTGCCTGCTCTCAAGAGAGAACACGACGATTCGGCCACCTATGGCGAGGAAGAGGCCAAAAAGCCCAAGCTCGGCTAAGAGCCAGGCGGAGGCATCCACTACGATGTTTATGATCATCAGTTATATATTTAGAAAGGTTTCTGTACATTAAATTAATAAAACAATAGAGGTTAGGCCGATTGTAAAGGTAATAGTTGGCGAGAATATTCCTTAAGCCGTTGCTATAGATCCAGTTTAGACGGGTTCTGTAATTCATGCCTATTTAGCAGTTAGACGATTGTGCACCAAGCGTTAGACGATTACGCATGTTTTAACAGGTGACGAGTGAAGGTATATGCTTAATTAAATTATGAAGATTTAAAAGAATATTCTGCTTTCTGTGCATTAGATGCTTAAAACGTAAATTGAGGTTAAAAGAGAAGGTTTCTAGACCACAGTCATTGAGATTCTGCCGTCTGTGCAACAGATATGGCCAGATTTGTCCATTTAATGGTTTATTTAAGCCAATCTGATTTAATAGATCATTCAAGAATGCCTTAAAGGTAATATATGTATATTAATAGATAATTCCAGTTTTGGGCCGTTAATGGATTAGACAATCTAATTATGGATGAATATATGAAGTTTTGACTAATGGTTTATTGATGAATATTTCAAGATATGACAATGATGGGTTATTGATGAATATTTCAAGATATCACTATAATGGTTGATGAATATTTCAAGATATGACTATAATGGTTTGTTGAAGAATATATCAATAACCAATGGTTTATTGATGTATATTTCAATTCATGCCTATCATGGTTTATTGATGAAAATATCAAGATATGCCTAGAATGGTTAATTGATGAATATTTCAAGATAGGACTCTAATGGTTCATTGATGTATATTTCAAGTTATGACTATGATGGATTATTGATGAATATTTCAATTCATACTTATCATTTATTATTAATCTAATTTGGAATGTAGTAGATATTAATACATTCGTTTAAGTTCCTCAAATTATGGATCTAATAGATTTGGGCCATCTACTGTTCTATGTTCATGAAAGTTAGTTTAGTATTATTGTCTGAAATTTTGTACATTAATGCTTTAAAAGTCAATATTTAAACGGGCTATACACTTAGGTGCGGACATCTGGCTCGTCCTTACCCAAGAACTCCTTGAACTTCAACAAGTCCAACACGAACTTGACGTCGTCAACCAAGTACTCGTCGACCTTCTGCTTGTAGGTGGACTTGTCATCGGAGTACTTCTCCAAGTACAATCTGACGGTGGCACCAGAAGAGCCAGTGCCGGACAATCTGACGATGAAACGCAAGCCCGATTGGAATCTGATGAAGAGACCTTGGTTCTTCGACACACTGCCGTCCAAGTCGGTGTAGGAGAAGTTGTCGGCCTCCTCAATGACGTAGCCAGGGGCCAATTCGTCGCCCTTCTTCTTGCTTTGGACAATGCTGGCCAACAAGTCGATGACCTTGTTGGCGCCCTCGGATGGGACCTCCTCGAAGTCGTATCTGGTGAAGAAGGTTCTTCCGTACTTCTCCCAGAACGAGTTCTGCACCACCTCGATGGAGGTGGTGGAGTCGGGGTGCTTTTGGTGGTAGTCGGCCAACACGTTCAACCAGGCGACAATGGCCCACAAGCCGTCCTTTTCTCTGATGTGGTTGGAGCCGGTACCGAACGACTCCTCTCCACAGATACTCAACTTTTTGGCGTCGAACAAGGAGCAGAAAAACTTCCAACCAGTTGGAACTTCGTAGACCTCAAGGCCCTTGGCCTTGGCGACCAAGTCAATGGCTCCGGAGGTGGGCATGGATCTGGCCAAGCCGTAGACACCCTGCTTCTTGAAGTAGGGGATGGAGTCGGCGTACTCGGCGATGATGGCCACAGAGTCTCCGGGGGAAACAAAGGTTCCGGCACCGTAGATCATGTTTCTGTCACCGTCACCGTCGGAGGCGGCGCCGAAGGCAATGCCCTCCTTGTCGACTCTCTCGACCAAGGTGTGGGCGTAGGTCAAGTTGGGGTCGGGGTGCAAGCCGCCAAAGTCCTCGAGGGGCACGAAGTTCTGGATGGAGGCCTCGGGCAAGCCCAATTCCTCGACAAGAATCTTGTATCCGTAGGGCCCGGTGATACCGTTCAAGGCGTCGAACAACACGGCGAAGTTGTCGGACTTGGAGATGAAGGACTTGATGAGGGGGAAGTCGAAGATGTTCTTCAACATGTCGACGTAGTCGGCGACGGGGTCGATGATCTCGACCTCGAGGGGGCCCACGGTGACGGAGCCGATGGTGGAGAGGTCGATCTGGTCCAATTGGACCATCTTGTAGTGGGTCAACTTGGTGGAGACCTCGTAGATCTTGTCGGTGACGGACTCGGGGGCGGGGCCGCCGTTGGCGAGGTTGTACTTGATACCCAAGTCGTTCTTGGGGCCTCCGGGGTTGTGGGACGCGGTCAAGATGATGCCGCCGGTGGCGCCTCTGATGCGGATGATGTTGGAGGTGGCGGGGGTGGAGAGGAAGCCCTTCTGGCCCACAATGAGCTTCTTGACGCCGTTGCCGGCGGCGATTTGGGCGATCAGCTGGACGACGTAGTCGTTGTAGTATCTGCCGTCACCGCCGACGACAAGCGTGGCGCCAGGGGCGCCTTCGGGAATGGCGTCCAAGATGGCCTGGATGAAGTTCTCGGTGTAGTGTTGCTGCTTGAACACCGAGACCTTCTTTCTCAAGCCGGAGGTGCCTGGCTTCTGGTCGAGGAACGGCGTGGTGGCCACGGTTTGGACGGAGGCAGACATTGGGAAAGGCAATGGCAGTGGCAAGGGGAAAAAGCGGGTGGTGGAGAAGGGGGAGAATGTGGTGTTTATATACTGCGGAGAGGGGTGGATGGGCCTGCCCCACTCATCAGGTGGTCGTGCAGGGAGAAGATGGAGAATAGAAGGGAGAATGGAGGAATGGAAAGGAGGAATGGAGGAATGGGTAGAGGTAGATGGAAGGAAGATGGAAGGAAGATGGAAGGAAGATGGAAGGAAGATGGAAGGAAGAGGTAGGAAGAGATGCAGTGCAAACAGAGGCGTAAGTGGGTGGTGAATGGTAGCCGTAGGACGGCGTGGGATTTGCCGGTAGCGGCAGTGCGAGTGGAGCTAATACCGCGAGAATACAGAGAATAGAGAATAGAGAATAGAGAATAGAGAATAGAGAATAGAGAATACAGGAATAGAGGGATTGAGAGTAGAAGATAGAGAATACAGGAATAGAGGGATTGAAGTGGAGGTAGATAGAGACAATTCACACTAGAAGAGAGTTAGATCGAGACAGTGACGTAGAGTATTGATACATCGGGCATAATGATAAATTGAGAGTTTCATGTGAGAGAATGCCTGGACCATTACTGTCCATCAGTGCGGATGACATTGACGTGAACCTTAACTCTAACACATTTGACATATCACACAAACGTCACCTACAAATCTATCACTATCCATAGGCATACACTGTAAGCTTCTACATCAACTAACATCCATTCATTCTGCACTTTATTGATTCGATCCACCATTCCATCTGTCTCTCCACATTCGAATGTACCAGGTGATGAATTCGCAGCCTCACCACCATCACCAAACCATGGGGTGACCAGTGGCGTGAATCGGCATCTTCGGCTGCAACAGCAACCGAGATCATCTGACAAGGCCATTGCAGTGGGGATGTTGGGACCGGAGTGCCGTTGATGCCAGAATGGTGAGAGGTGGACGGAGTCGGTGAATCCATAGCTGTAGCTTCTGTCGGCGGTGGAGTGGGGCGGACTTGTTGGGTGGGGGACAGGGACAGGGAGATTAGGAGGGGATTAGTGGGGTGCAATGAAGGGAGAAATGGTGGAGATGGAGAGACAGTGCAGGTGTGTACATCACACAGTGCAGGTGTGTGATGTGAAGTATTGACGTATGGGTGGATCCAGGTGAAGTCTACAGAGATGGTTATAGGAAGTATGAAGTATGAAGTATGAAGCATGAAGTATGAGGTATGAAGTATGAAGCTATGGAAGTGATGATAGTATCCACGGATTCTTACTTGGGTGCGTTTTTCGCATTCTCGGGGTCCTCCGTGTGACTTATTCGGACCATAGAAGACCGGCAAACACAGGAAGGGCCTATTGTGGAGTAGTCAATGTGGGATCCGTTTCTGTGGCCCAATGCATCTGTATTAATTCTGGGATGCACTGTACTAATTCTGGGATGAACTGTACTGATTCTGGGGTTGGAGTAAGCCGTGAATTTCTTGGTTCCAACTACGATTCCTCCGTTCTTCCGTTCTTCATGTTGTTCTTCCATCTATTCTTCCGGCTTCCATCCGTCTTTGTTCTGGCTGTTCTAGAAGCACAGAGTTTCCCGATCGGGTCGTTTCCATCTACTTCGATTCTACAATTTGCGTTGATTCCGCCCTTAACTCTATTATTGTATTAGCTCTATCGTCTTGGATCCCTCATTAATCCTACCTCGCCTCCACTCCCAGTACTCCATTCGCTTCCTTTATTACTATTTTTCCTTACTCCGATTCAAACGTCACGAGCCCAGTGTTGCATTTTCTTCTTTCAGGGTTGCATTATTGTTTAGACCCGAGACCAGATCCAGCTAGATCTATAGTTATAATGCTCTGCTATGATTGTTCGTTCGAACTCTGCAATATTATTCAATATATGTTTAACTCTTCTTTGATTCTAGCATCAGTATTTCTATGATTCTAGCATCAGTATTTCTATGATTCTAGCATCAGTATTTCTATGATTCTAGCATCAGTATTTCTTGTATCTATGATTCTACCATCAGGTATTTCTTGTATCTATGCTTCTAGCATCAGTGTTTCTTGTATCTATGATTCTAGCATCAGTATTTCTTGTATATGATTCTAGCATCAGTTTTTCTCTTATGTTCGTCTACCATTGGCCTCAATGTCATCTATGTATGATTTCTATCCTCAGTTCTTCTTTATGTGCAACTACCTTTGGAAATTTCTCCGTGTCGCCTATCTATGATTCCAAACCTGAAATCTTCTAATATCATCTAATCTCTTTTTATCTCTTCTAATCTCATCTTATCTCTTCTAATCCCTTCTGATCTCTTTTTATCTCTTATAATCCCTTTTAATCTCCTAAATTCTTCATTATCTCTCCTGACCATTTTACTTATATGGTGTTTACCGCTTAGAATCCCCCCTCTTTTCTTCTTTGTATCTTTCTATCTCCAATCTCGTAAATCTATCTTTATCATCATCTATTATCCTATTAACTCACCCAGGCATAATCCCAGATACGCTTAGTCGCATCCCATAATAATATTCTATATTTTCCAAATTACCATGCGATCTTAGCAAGTGGTCCGTTAGGATAAGTCCTGTTGATAAGCTTTCTCACTTCATCGTACACGAGAACAGCCACTCCAAATGCGATGGAGATGAAGTAGTACTTCACTGGAACTATACCCGAACCCAACGTGTTCTGAATAGCGGGAATGTAGTTGATGATGAAGGTAACTCCGAAAGCAATTGGAATGACGATGAACAAACGGTAGTTCTTCAATGGCGATTGTTGGAACATACTCAAGTATCTGGTTCTGAACGCCATCAAGTTGAAGAATTGCATAATGACCAAGTTGTTGAAGTAGACCGAAGAGGCAGTGTTGACGTAGGTAGACACATTGGGAAGGTCCTCGTAAGTTCCGTAAGACAACGCAAGCTGGTTGAAGTGAATACCCTTGGATTGCAAGTACAAGAAGGCCAACAACATGGAGGTGAACGCATAGAATGTACCAATGGTGAAGTAGGAGTGAAGGAATAATCTGAAATCAACCAACTTCTCTTTGGTGACACTTCTAGGCTTCTTCTTCAACAAGTTTCTTTCGTCCGTCTCATATGCCAACATCATTGCAGCCATACAGTCAGTCACACAACAGATGATAATCATGCAGAAGGAGGACAAGACTTGGGGCAAACCGAAGATCACATTCAACAACACAGGCCAAAGCTCGGCATAGGTACCAGCAGGCAACAAGTAACCAATGGTCTTCCTAAGATTCTCAAATACCAATCTACCGTACTTCAAAGCTTCGATGATACTGAAGAATAAGTGGTCTTCGTTATCCCCGTCCATCAAGATCAAATCAGCAGCTTCCTTGGCAATATCAGAGGCAGTAATAATGGAAATACCGACATCGGCTTGCTTCAATGAAGGGGCATCGTTGATACCATCACCAGTCATACCAATAACTTGCTTGTATTTTTGGAATTGCTTGATGATCAAGAGCTTTTGTTCAGGTGTGGTTCTGGTAAAGACAAGCTCGTTGTATTGGATCAAGTTTTGCCATTGCTCTTCAGTCACATACTTCAATTGAGGACCGGTAATCGAAATAGCTCTGGAGTAGTCTTCATCAAATTCTTGAGGGCCGAAGCTCAAATCATTCACAGAATCCACCTTTTCAGTAGTAATAATTCCACATTGTTGGGCAATAGACAAACCAGTCAATTCGAAATCACCAGTAATCATAATAATTTTGATACCAGCCTCTCTCAAGGTGTTGATAACCTTGTCAATGCCCTTTCTTGGAGGGTCTTCAATACCCAACAAACCAACCAAAATCATTTCACTGTTAACTGTGTCTCTGATGCTTTGAACAGCCTCCAATTTGTCAGAGAAATCCAAGGAGTCCTTAGGAACCAATTTGGAACACAACATGACGACTCTCTTACCCTGTCTGGACCATTGGAATTGAATATCTTGAATACGTCTCTTGTACTCTTCCGTCAAAACGCTTAAGGTGTTGTTCTTCTCCATGATAAAACCACAGTTTTCTAACAAGATATCTGGGGCACCCTTCACAGTCAATAAATATTCATTCTCGTACTCGATGTACTCCGAGTTGAAGCCAACATCGTTCCAGATTTGAGACTCATTGGTGTGAGGCTCCAACAAAGTGGCCATGTACTTGTCCTTGGAGTTAAAAGCAACCTCGAATTTCTTGTTCCATCTGTTGTGGTAGGACTCAACAGAGCCACTCATGTCTTGAGCAAATTGGAGCACAGCACGGTCAGTAGCATTACCATTCACAGCAGCAGAATTGACAATGGCAGATTCGTTACACATAGCAGCAATGGTCATCAAATGGTTGTCGATAGGTCTGGTGGAAGTGAGTTCTTCCTTAGGACGCTCCTCGACACCATCGCAGACATTGGTCACCACCATGGCATTCTTAGTCAAGGTACCAGTCTTGTCGAAACACAACACACTGATGGAGCCCAAAGTCTCCACCACAGACAACGATTTACACAAGATCTTGTTCTTTCTCATCTGGTTGGCGGTGATAATCAAACAGGTGGTCAAGGCAATAGGCAAACCTTCAGGAATGAAGGCAACAGCGACGGAAACAATATCCACAATCAAGGTAGGAACGTCGATCCAGTGGGGGTACTTGTGACGCAACCAAGCGGCCCAGAGAATGACCACCAACAACACCAAGGCGACGATAATTCCGGATGTCAAGAGCACGAATCTGAGGATTTCCCATTGCAAAGGAGTCAAGCCCTTCTTAGGCTTGGATGTCAACTTGGCGATGCTTCCAAAGATGGTCTCGTCTCCAGTAGCAACCACGATACCACGGCCTGAGCCATTAACGGCGAAGGTACCTTGCATTGCAATGCTGTGACACTCCAAGTAATTTGTCTTCTCTGGGTCGGGGGTAGTTCCAGCAGGAATGGGGTTGGATTCACCGGTCAAGATGGATCTGTCAAACGACAAGTCAGGGGAGGCCTGGGTGATTCTGATATCGGCAGGAACCTTGTCACCGGCAACGAAAAGGACGAGATCACCAGGAACCAAGTCCTTGGAGTCGATGGTGATTTGCTGGCCGTTTCTGATGACAGAACTCTCCGAAGGGATCATGTTGTGGATAGAGTCCATGACCCGGGACGAGGAGAAGTCCTGGAAGAAGTTGAACATGGCCTGGGCCAAGAACACCACGAACAAGATGATACCGAGAATCAAGTTGGAGATGGCAGGAGGCTCGCCTAAGGGCTTCCACGAAATACAGCACAACACACCACCGCCAACAAGCAAGAGACCAAAACCTCCGAAGAAGTTCATGAAGATTCGCTTGGCCAAGCCAGAGGGGGGTTTGGACTGGACGTTGGGGCCGTATTTCTTGAGAGAGTCCTTCCATTGGGCATCAGCCAAACCGGCCGAAGCACTGGAACTGAACCGCGATTCAATGGAGTCCAAGGAGGCGGTGTGGAAGTCGATGTTGGTGAACTTGGAGGGCTCGGCCGAGGAGTCCAACTTGGCCTTCTGTTCGAGCTCGTTTTCCACGTGGTGGGAGATGGTCTTGAAGATACCAGGTATCACTTTCTCGGGCTGGGGCTTTTCGTTGATGGTGAACATGGAGGTCTTGCTGTCGCGGCTGTGGATGGAGAAGCGCCTCTTGGAGGCGCTCTTCATGGCGGATTGGCCCTTTTCCAAGTCGTCCTCGTCAAAACGGATCTTTTCCTTGGTGGTGAAGGCCGAGAGGTCGTCGTCATACTTGATGACAGACTCGTCCGAGAGCATGGAAGATGGTCCCATTATGGATGGTAGCAGCAGGAGAAGGTAGGGAGAAGGTGGTGATTGATTCTTCTAGAGGGCATCACCTGGTATTTATACACCAGGCTTTGTCGATTGTTCCCAGGCCAATTTGCAATTGTCCCAATAGGCGACTTGTCCTGGTGCAGTTACCCGTCGATATGCACGGCGAGGATCTCGATGCATGCGCCAGGACAACTGGGGTACCGTAAACGGAACCAGTGTGCCACTTGTGCCCGATTTGGGGCCAATTTCCAGGCACAGTGGGCCAGTAGCTCGAGGCAATTATTCTATTGGAGACAAAGGGATTGTGGAAAAGGACCAAAAAAGAGCTTGTTGCGGCTGCAAAATTAGTGCGTGATTTTTGAAATGCCTCATGACACAAAGGGCCGATGACGTCGAGGTGGGGCTGGAGGTAGGGAAGTGAACGGGGAATGAAGTAATGGTATGAATGGAATTAAGGAAATGGAAAGAGAAAGAGGGCGGAATTAGGCATGGAGGATAATGGATTATTGGATGATGGCGCAGCTCATTAGAATTAGAGTCGCAATTAATAAGATTATTAGAATCCTTATAGGATTATTAGAGTGGTTAATAGGATTATTAGAGTCAATTAGAAGGGAGAACTAGAGTCCTTAATAGGATTATTAGAGGCATTAATAGGATTATTAGAGTGGTTAATAGGATTATTAGAGTCGCAATTTATAGTATTGAAGACATACAGTAGACATGAAGGGCCAGCTATCACTGGCAGCTGGTAGAACCTATGCACTTTTCACAATTCACAGGCTGTACATTTCCACTCAAATGGGAGAAGGCTGGGACAAGCCGTGTCTCGTATATCGGGCCCAAACAGGATTTTCTCACATTCGCGTCTGATTTGATTTACGTCTCCAAGGCAATTTCTGCATAGAGTTTCAGGTAAAGTGGGTTGGGCATACGGCCACAGGCCACAGGCAAGCGCAAATTGGATGCACAAGCCGTCAACTTTGACGGCGCTGGATAAATGGAGAAATTGGATAAATGAAGAAATTGGATAAATGAAGAAATTGGATAAATGAAGAAATTGGATAAATGAAGAAATTGGATAAATGGAGAAATTTGGACCACAGGTTTACGAGACAGCCAGAAGAGACAGAGTCAAGTTGAAGCATTTTAGGGCGAAGTGCGAAAATTTTAGTTTGAAGTCTAGGCACTTTCACTCAAGTCGTGATAACGGTGGAGTTTGAGCTTGCCATAGGGAATTTTTAGACATTTTCATAGTCTCTGGTACAGTTAGATCTGAGGCACAAATCAGTAGTTCATAACAATATCTTAGGACTCAGCATGGGATTTTAGCGAGGCTACAGAATTTCAGGCTTTACAGAGATCTCCTTCACAGACCCCCGAGGCATTGATCTAAATTTCACAGACCCCCGAGGATTGATCTAAATTTCACAGACCCTCGAGGCATTGATCTAAATTTCATAGATCTAAGGCATTTTCCCAGCAACACCTAGAACGGCCTTTGATTCACAGCCTGTTCATCAGAACGGACTTTGATCACATTACTCATCGTACTAAGATTTCCTCTGTTTTAGCAGTAAGTCGAGGTATTTTCTCCAAGAGCGCATCTTCACTTCTGAGGCGCATTCTCACACACCCTAGTAATCGAAGCGTCCCAACTAGCTACTTCCTCTGTACTTTCTCTACTTATGGCTGTATTCACACGGTTGCGACACGCTCGATGGCATCTTTGTACGTCCTTCTCTTTCCAGTGATTCTTCTCTTTCCAGTGATATTGTTCTCTCTTTTAATCCCGCTGTAGCAAGCCGTCCCTAGAACCTCACTGCGTGATTTTCTGCCTCACTGCGTGATTATTCTCGCGGTATATAATCACCGTGGGACCCAGAAGCCCAACACGGCACTTGAAAGATGGACTAGCCAATCTTAGTCATACCAGTTCCAGTGAACATCTCCTGGGCCTTCTGAATTTTCTGGCCATTTCCTGAAATTTCTGGCGTTTTCTGACCACGAACACCTCACTTCATGCTTATCTTGTCCATACCGCTACTTAGTGGACTCGCACTACTAGCACCGCCGTGGCCTTCCCCCACAAACACATGGCAAGGCACGAGGCCACGGCCCTGGTCGATCCTGCTCCTACTTCCGTATTGGGCAGTGTCCTGACCAATTTAAACAAATTTGCTGGACTTCGTTACACCATATTCCCAGCATTTAGCGAGGGCCAGGGCACGCAGGGCAATTTTTGAGGGCTTTTTCTCACTGGCCCAAACCCAATTCCCACTAAACCCAGCCCCAAGGGTAGGCTATTATAGGGTCCACATGTGAAATGACTCCTCCAAAGCCAGGCAACTTCACAGTCCACGTCAAATCCCCTTCAAACAACTGTGATTAAGTGCTGAAATGACGGCAATGGGCTGAGATATGGGAGTTATGGCAAGAAGCACAGTGGTGAAATTTTGGTGAGAATAGCGAGACGGCAAATTTCCAGTGCGAGAAAATGACGGCACAGTCCTGGGAAGCCACACATGTAGCGATTGCTGCAGGGACATGGCACCTAGGCTTGTCTGGGTGCCACAAAAAGAAGCAGCATTGGAGTATTGAAGTATGGGTTTATTCAGCAGAGTCTTGGTGACTATTGAATCTTTAGTGGCTATTGAGTCTTTGGGGTTATTGAATCTTTGGGGCTATTGAGTCTTTGGTGGTAGTTTGACCGTTCTCTATTTCCGTCTATTTCGTTTCAAAACTAGCATTTTTGGAGAATTATGTCTTTTCTGTGACAGGTATGATTTCGGCACTCTATATTAGCCGAAACTTGGCTACCTTGACAGCGGCCCATTTTGCACCTAAGAATAGGTGAATATGTGAAGCTGCTGGAATAGAAAATTGATTCCGCCTCACAACCCAAGAAGAATAGACCCATTGACAATGTGATGTCTCAAAATTGGCTTCAGGAATTTCCATGAGTGCATTATTGAAATGAATCCTTCTTGGTGCTCTTCCTCACTGTGTCAATTAGATTCTAGTCGAAGTGCAGATTTTGCATCCTCGAGAAATATCGTATCCATCTCATTAAAACTCTTGCAAGTCTAAACACAATACGAGAACCAGTAGGAAAATTATCATTTACTGAAAAGGTAGATCAACAGATTATGATCCGAGAACATTGATTCTGTTTTTCTACACATAGAGTAATAAAGTCATAGACAAAAACCTCTTGGATCTATATTCAATTGACGAGAACCACTCACTCTGTTGGTGTTTACCATGTTTTCTTATTAATCTTGTAGATGTACTATTATAGAGTGTTCATTGATAGGTGACTCCACAATATTGAATTAGTGCGTTTTCACTAGTCTATTTCCGCAAAATGATCTGGTCCAAAAATGAACTGAAAAAGGACTATCTTAAAATCAACAACTTGAATAGCGAAGTGTAATGTTCAAGTTCACGTATTAAGATCATTTACGTAACTTTACCATTTTGTTCAATGCTTTCCTTCCTTCTTCATACCCTCTTCTCGTATCTTAATCTGCCTCATGGTCTCACAACCCTGCATCTCATTACGTAACTGATGGAATTTTTCACTTCTTAGATCCACTATCTTCTCCATCCAGTACTTCTAGTCACATTTCACGATGCAATCTTACAAAACCGACTTCTTAGACCTTGCCTTGGAATCCAATGCCCTCAAGTTCGGCTCGTTCGTCTTGAAGTCCGGCAGAGAATCGCCCTACTTCTTCAACTTGGGTTTCTTCAACACTGGAAAATTGTTATCCACCTTGGCCACCTCCTATGCCCAGGCCATCATCAAGTCCGGCATCAAATTCGATGTGTTGTTCGGCCCTGCCTACAAGGGTATTCCTTTGGCTGCCATTACCGTGGCCAAGTTGGCGGAATTGGACCCAGAGAACTACGGCTCTGTGGGCTACTCCTTCAACAGAAAGGAGAAGAAGGACCACGGTGAAGGTGGTTCCATTGTGGGATGTGAGTTGAAGGACAAGAAGATCTTGATTATTGACGATGTCATGACCGCTGGAACTGCCATCAACGAGGCTTTCGAGATCATTGCTGGCGAAAAGGGTACCGTTGTGGGATGCATCATCGCCTTGGACAGACAAGAGACCACCAAGGATTCCGAGAAGTCGGCTACTCAGGCTGTTTCTGCCCGTTATGGCATTCCAGTGGTGTCCATTGTGTCATTGAGCGACATCATTGAACACTTGAAGGACAGAATCACTCCTTCTGAAGTGGAGGCCATCCAGACCTACAGAAGCAAGTACGCTCCAAAGTAAGTAGACGTGAATATTTACGAGTAGATGGGATCAGTAGAAAGCTTTGCGTGTGTGTATTTATAGAGCAAGTCCTAAGATATTAGGCAATTAATTCAAATGAAGATTTACCATTGCGTGTATTGATGTAGTATTTGGAATGAATGGAGAATTCTATTCATTAGAATGGTTATTTAACAATAGACGTTAAGAATCTGAACATTATCATTATGTGGATTGGAATGAATGGAGAATTCTATTCATTAGAATGGTTATTTAACAGTAGAAGTTAAGAATCTGAACATTATCATTATGTGGATTGGAATGAATAGAGAATGCGACCAATTAATATTGTTATAATCAAGGTTATCGACAAGACATTCTGACATATCACATCATAATGAAGTGATTTTGCCATTCACATCCACACCAAATGTTCCAAAACTTTCTTTGAAATTACCATATAATTAATTCTAGATTCACACCAATCTAATCCAATCAATCAGTTGAAATGATGTTTAATAATTGATAAATTCTAGATTCACACCAATCTAATCCAAATCAATCAGTTGAAATTACCATATAATTAATTCTAGATTCACACCAATCTAATCCAAATCAATCAGTTGAAATTATCAATTGACAGACACTTACTATACCAACCTAATTCAGTTGCCCTATCATGTCTACAGTACGCAAAGAACATTATATTACATGATTATAGCGATCAACCTCTGATCTTCATCACCTTCTTCTTGGGCTGCTTAGGAGCAATGGGAGCCTTGAACTGGGGCTCTTCGGGCTCGGGGTCGTAGATCGACTTGGTCATGGGGTGCTTGAGGGTAAAGTTGGAGTGCACGGGCACAATGCTGTTCATCTTGAATCCCTTGACAAGAGGGATTTCTTCTGGAGTGAAGCCATGCTCGAACTCTGGAGGAAGAGCAATGCCACTCTTGGGGCCGATACTGGCCAAGGTGGTGGAGTGCTTGTTCAAGTATTCGGCGATGGTGTTCAACAACACTCTCTTGTTCTGGAATCTGGGATCGACCACCTTTCCGTCGGCCTTGCTGTCCTTGATCATGACTCTCACACGGCCTGGATTACCGAAGTCCTGGGGATGTGTCTTGTCCAACTCCAAAAGAACCGGCAAATTCAACGCTCTGCATGCGTCACTGATGGTTTTGGCCAAAGGATTGAACACTGCGAGCTTCTCACTGACTCTTCTGCCTTGCTTATGAGATCTCTGTGCATCAAAGTAGCAAGGGTAAATCACCTGGAACCGCTGCAACTCCTCCTTTTCTTGCTCGGAAAAGGCACTGGAGTCCACTATATCACGTTGGTTGACCTTTTGGTGGCTGGGTATGATTTGGGGCATGTGTGTAGGCATGGAGAAGGCAGGGGCGTCTTGATCTTGGGATCTGACCACCAGTGGCTGGGGCCTCAAAGGGGCAAGTGGGGTGTTCAAGGTGGGGTCGAACTCGGCGATGTCCATGTCCATGTTGTCGATGTCATCGTCGACTTCTTCCAAGGTTGGTTTCTTCGACATGGCGGGGTGTAGAGAAGTTGGGTTAGAGGTACTGAAAAATGGACGTATGTGTCACGTGAGGGGGTCACGTGACCATATACCAGATTCTGTGCATGCACTACTGGTGCCTACCTAATTGGGACATCGATATCGCACACATGCAGTCCATTAGATAAGATATCATCATTTTTGGATGAAGGACAACCAGATTAGTCCAATTGAACCAGAATGATGATCCAAACCGGAAGAAGTCGTATATCTTGAGCCAATTGATCAAAGGAAGTTGTCTAACCTTGTGAAAGAATTTTCAATCATGTCAAATGTGTCCCCACTTTTGAAGTGATTTACTGTTGGCCACATACCCTGCTGCATCTACTACCCCTCTGTCTGGGCTACCACGATTTTTACACGACCAAGATAAAGAGTCCGATATAAAAACTTACATCGGCGATTAGTAGAGCAGCTTACCAATTTTCATTCAAGCACTTGACACTAAAGAATTTCATCAAGCTTTCCAGTATACCAGTGGGGTTATTTTTGCCATTATCGTCAATCATGTTATCCCGTACTTTGCTTTTAAGTACTCTAGGTTTATAAGGACAGGCCAATTCTAGACCTCTTTTTGATTGCAATATTTCGAGCTATTCCAATCTTGCTGAATATTTTGAAACATTATTAGTAATGACTTTGAAGCAGACCGGGTGGAGGTAGTGGCATATTTTGAGCCAATTGCTCAAAATTTCTCAATCATGCCAAATGCTGTTCCCACATTTATTGAAGATTCATTTTCTCTATTATTGAACTTCATTTTCCCTTTTATTGAAGATTCATTTTCTCTATTATTGAAACATTCATTTTCCCCTTATATTTCCCCAGTATCAATATTCCTAATAAATCTAGGATACATTACTGGCTTTAGTTAATTAGCAATCACTACATGCAACCACTACATGCAATCACTACATGCAATCATTAAATACTCGTTTTAACAGAATATACATTAATAAGATTTAACACCACCGTTAATGACAGGTCACTGCAGCTTCTACTTACTACTACCTCTGTATCTGTCTATTCCGGTCATTGCACGACAAACACCACACTGGAGGGTCACTATAATGGATTGTGGAGTATGTATGTCTTCAACCAAACGAATAGATAGAAAGGCAGATAATAATGAGCAATAGTACAATACTAGTAATTCTTGAAATCCCAATAGGGCCATTTTCTCGTATTTTCGAGGATAATTGATTGTGAGACTGTGGCTAGGCAATAAGCCATCTATGTAAACAGCATATTTGTACAATAAATATTACCCATTCTACGGCTTCTAAAAAGACAGAAATCATTGTTAGTATCCCCGAAAATGGTGGTGGCTAGTGCCCTGATAATTGTGGTGGCTAGTATCCTGATAATTGTTCTGGTTCTTCCTCTCACTCTATAAAATGTATATTCACAGCTCGAACTCATCTCACAGTTTTTGGTCCAACGCTCGAACCAAAAATCAACAAAACAGACAAACAAGGCAGGACACGCATATACGCCGCCAAAGCCCCGATCTTGCTACCGCCACCTTCTTTCTTGCACTGGAAATGCCCCCTAGTCAGCCTCTAGCTCGTCACTAACCATCTGCGCACGTGACCGGTGACTACAACTTATTCGGTAATCCACAGTTCGTACTCTCCCTAAGATGGCAAATACCCCTTCAACTTCACAGGTTCTACAGGATTATATCAACATAATCAACACCCCTCGGAAAAGCGCTCCTGTACAGACCAGTTCCACCGCTGCAACCCCACAAAGTGCCCGGTCCAACCATCCCGACATCCAGTACTTTCAACGAGTCAAAGCAAAGAACCATTTCACCTACCACAAGTCGAAACTTAATGGAAAGTCCGTTGAAAAGATTCAGTCCAAAATGACAGTCTTCGATCCCTACAACCACGAGCAGCTTTTGGCCAGATTGAGAACGTTCACACCTATGAGTTGGAATGTGCCCCAGTCCAACGGACGGTTGAATGAGCTCAAATGCGCCCGAAACGGATGGAAATGCTTGTCGTTCTCCGTCACAAACAACATCAAGAACCACCTCCTATGCACGAATTGCAACAAACAGCTCGTGTTGAGGTTTGGGGCTCCGCCATCGCACACCAATGCCACGCAGTTCCCGTTTGAAGAGGAAATGGAGCCCGAAAACCTCGAGGAATTGGAAAGTTTACTCATACAGAAGTACTTGCAGCAGGTGATGATGGAGGGCCACGGCTCGGGCTGTGCCTGGAGAAACTTCGAGACTCCTCTCGAAGGCATCTACTACTTGAGACCCTACATCAACGTCACCAACGAGATCTTGATCAAGGACTACCTCAAGAATTTGAAGAACCTCATAGACAACTGGATCATTCTCTCGGAATTCAAGGAGTATTTCGTCGAGTCCTTCATCAGCACCTCCATTAACCCCAATTTCTTGACCATTTCCAACCAATGGCTTCTCCAACGCTACTTTAAAGACAACAAGGAAAACTTGGCTCTCTTGCTCATGCGCATTCCCAAGTGGATCTACGTGTTTGCCATGTTGGGGTGGTCGTTGAACGTGCAAACTTTCTCCCAGAAGGTCATCTTGTTGCTTATTTGTAACAAGTGTAACCAGAGGTTGTTTCTCAACTTGGAAAAGCATTCCTCGGTGAATGTGGCAGAAATGCACGCAGAATCGGCCCCAAATCACTCGGTCAACTTCTCCAGCACCAATAACCACAATTTCGACTCTCCCGAGCCATATCTTCACTTGTCTTCTTCTAAGATTTTGACACCTTGTGCACATCCTATCACCACCAACTCACAACTCCAGGCTTTTCTGGACGAATCCATGGAAGACCAGCTAAAATTCAACCCGGTCACCGAGCACAAGGACTGGTGTTGTAACATCTACAATCTGACTACGTCAGACTCTACTCCTGGCATCAAGATGTACCAGTATTTCCAGGAAATGCTCATGGCTTCCAAGGCAAACATAGGACCAAATGGAGAATATATACATACGGAGAACGACATTGTCATGGACAGCAGCTCATCGGCCAAGAGAAGAAACTCTTTCGATATCAACGAAGGACTCGAACGGTTACGCAAACTCAGAAAGCTCTACCTACTTGATGAGCAGACCTAGATGATCTTGATGAACAAACTCAGAAAGGTCGATGAATAGAAATATCTGCCTACTTGATCAGAAAACCTAGCATGGTCTTCTACTTTGTGAGCAACGAGAAAGATTTAATTACTTGATGAACAAACCGATAATTTTCTACTAGATGAGCAAACTCAGAATGATTAAATTACTCGATGATCAATCTCAGACTATTTATGCAAACTCAGAAGATTTAATTACTCGATGATCAATCTCAGACTATTTATGCAAACTCAGAAGATTTAATTACTTGATGATCGATCTCAGACTTTTATGAGCAACCTATATACTCGAACCCAACCACACACTTATAGAATTTCACTACAGGGGTTGCCTTCTGGAAGCTCAACCAAAGTATGTACTATAACATTAATGCAACAATATAGAATTAGACGGATTTCTACAGTATGAACCCGTAGATTTTGGTTAGGCCATGGTGAACTCCTGTGCCTGTTTGAGTGAACGGGGAGACTCGCTGAAGTCTAGTATTTCAATGTATGCTTCATCCTCACCTTGACTGTTGATCCGTTGCACCGCAGCAATACATCTTTTGTAGTTGATGCTGACCTGCCAGATATTACCCGTCACATCGTTCAACAAGTCTCTGGTAAACTTACCTTTCTTGGTGTCCCACAACTTGAGCATTCGTTCACTGCCACTGACAATCCGGAGTCCATCATGCTTGAAGCAGGTGATGGAGTTGGAGTGGCCCTCAAGTTTATAATAGTTTTCGCCGCTTTTGGGGTCCCAAATTCTAAGAGACGTGTCTGCAGCACCAGACACAAGGATTCCATCAACCAACTCAACCAAGCCCACGAGCGATGTATGTCCTTCCAAGGTATTAACCAATTTTCCGAGCTCGAAGTTCCAAACATTAATAGTATGATCCATCGACGCGGAGTAGCAGAGTTTTGACTCAAAATCCATGGCAATGGAATACACCTTGTCACTGTGTTCAGCGAGAACGTACTTGCAAGCCCCGTTATTGAGCAAGTCCCAAACTCTGACAGTCGAGTCATACGACCCAGATATGATAATGTTTCCAAATCCGGTGATTGTTCTCACGGCTTGGGTATGTCCCGACAAGATGGCAATCAAGTATGGATTGTCCACTTCGTTGCAGTCGAAGGGAGCATCATCTTCCAGCAGAACGTCGTCGTCACCACTCAATGGCAACTTCCAAACGTGAATGTTGTGATCTCTGGAACCAGTTATGAGTAACGGGAACTCGGGGAATATTATGTCCGCACCATTGTCGTCCTTGCCGATAACCGTTGGGTGGATAATATCCAAACAACGAATGGTGGAAGTGTGTCCTCTGAAGATATGGGTGCATTTTCCGGTTTTTATGTTCCAAAGTCTGATTGTTCTGTCGGTGGAGCCGGTGACCAAAGTGTTACCAGTATACTTTAAGGCCCAAACACCACCGTCGTGGCCCTCCAACACCTTCAACAACTTTCCTGTTTTGGTGCTGTAGATATTGATGGGCTTTTCGTCTATTCCGGTGATGATCTTTTCGTCGTCATGCTGCAAGCAGGTGACGACCTTGCTGCTGGGACACTTGACACTGATGCGCTTTGGCTTGTACGAGGGCTTCATCCAGCGGTTGTAGATAATGCAGCGCTTTTTGTAGAGCACCTGGCCGATGTTGAATTTGCTGATGTCAGAGCACCACTCGTGGAGGTTTTGCTCGGGGTTCAACAACTCCTGCTCTATCACGCGGTCGTCGGTGATCAACTTGTCCTTTTTGAGGAGCTGGGTCCAGATGTTGGTGTTATTGATGATTTTGGACCAGCTCTTGCACACACGCGAGATGGAGAGCAAGGTCTTGTAGTCAAGGTAGGACAAGATCTTGTAGGTCAACTCCAAGGGCAAGTTGCTGATCAAGTCGCGTCTCAAGCTGTTGTCGATGATGCCGTTGAGCGAGCTGAGCGACGAGCGGTTGACGTTCTGAAGGAGCTTGAAAATGAGGTTGTTCTGGTTGCGTTCCGAGAGGTAGTTGGAGAGATTGAGCATCATGTCGATCAACTCGCCCTGCGTGGAGGGCGGCGTGAGCTGCGACTCGATGTAGTTGTAGGGCGGCTTGCTGTGGTGGTCTCCCGAGACCGGCGATGCGATGGGCGACGGAAGCGGCAACTGCTGGGTCTCAAAGTCTGGCGGAGTAGGCGAGGGCGAGTTTGGCGTGCGAGGGTTGGTGTTGGTGGAGGACGTGATGCTGGCAGTGGCCACGGCGGTCGGCACGCCGCCCACTAAGCTGGTGGTGGCGATGGTGGTCTCGCCACAGGCGTCGCCGCAGCCGCCGGACGACGGACACCCCGTTCTGTTGCAGCTGGACAAGCCGATGGTGCTGACGGCGCCGCCCTCGGTGGTGGTCATTCTGCGCTTGGGCGGATGCACCAAGCCGTCCCGCTCGCGGAACGCGCTGGGCACGGCCGAGCTCTGGCTGTTGCAGTCGGTGTCGGAGATGTTCATGTCGTCGGCGGACTCGGTGCTCTCCTTGTCGCCCGGGGCGGCGTCGGCGGCGCCGTCGCCGGCCGGGCGGTAGCGCTTCCTGCTCTCTCTGGTCTCGGAGGTGCGGATGGAGAGCTTGCGGTACTCGTTCTGGAGCCAGACGTCGCAGAGCTTGCCGCCGAGGTTTTCTGCCTCGAACTCGAACCTGGCGGTAGAGTCCTGGAGTGGAAACAACTGGGGCATTTTACCTCTTGTCATGGGGAAAGAAGCTGGGATGGAAGGGGAGGGACGTGGCTAATGGATGGGCAACGAAGGTGGAGCCAAAGGAAGGAGGGAGACGTGTTTTGGCGGCTGTTGTGGCAGGTCAGGACCACAAAGCAGCGTGAATCTGGAAGGGCGAGGACTGGGCACACAGACACGGGGTTTGGAGACAGAGACACGTGTTTTCCAGGTCTCGGCACACGCAGGGTCTGGACGTGGCAAAAGAAGGGACCGGGAAGGTGGTGATGGGGAAAGAAGGGGGAGAGAAGGAAGTGGTTCTCCTGTATGGGTAAATAGTAAAAACTGGTACTGCGACATGCAATTGGAGACATGGGGGAGACATGGGAGACATGGGGGAGACATGGATGTCGCGGTTCACAACCGCAGGGGTCAGGAAGAAGGAAGAAAGAAGGGAGGATACAGAGCATACAGGGGAGGGGAAGTGGAGTGCATGGGCAGATGAATGGATAGAGGTGTGAATAATTGGATCCTATCAATTTTTAGGATATGAGAAGTTGGGATCTTTGGAGTATTCATATTTGCAGTACGGATAATTATTTAGAGCCCTTATGCAGAGAAGCGAGCAGAAGACAGAAGGGGTAGAGAGTGGTGAAGAAGTGGATAGTGGATGTGGATAGAAGAAGTAGATAGTGGAAGTGGATGGAAGATGTGGATGGAAGATGTAGATATTATAGAGACATTACATGTGTATGCACAAACTGCGACATGATTATCGATAGGCTTGGAATGTGGAACGTGCAAATGTTGGGAAGAGTACAAATTAATAAAGTTGAAGTTAGATTAAAATGGAGGAAGACCTTTTCTATCACCAACCATCTCATTGTATTCACTAGATATGTACTAGATACTCATTCTATCCATAGACAGTGTGCTACTATCGAAGGGTCGAAATGTAGTCTTTTCTTTTTGGTAATGGGTAGCGAGAGCATAGATACCAAAAGCCTGCACCCGAAGAAGCCACCGCTGCTGATAATGGAACAATGTACCAGTTACAAAGAGATACAGTAGTGTGTGAGACTGTAGCAAGTTCTGGGGGCTTGGATCTCTACAGGAATATATTGACACGACTCTAGTGCCAGTAATTCAAGCTGTGAGATCAGTGAATATGTAATATGTGAATTTGTAATATGTGAATGTGTGAATTATTTGTTCATTATTCTCATTAGCTCATACGGATGGTACCGGCTACAGCCTCTTAGTCCTATTCCCCTAAACCCCAGAAATGATCTATTCTGGGAATTATTCCGGATGTAATCTTAATTATACGCAAAAGAAACATTACGCGAAACACGCTCTATGCATAAACTCATACAGTAATTATTCCATGAAAGTGTCCAATTGCAATTAGCAAAGAAAAACCCCTTTACTGATATTCGGCAGTGATGGCAAAGAAGAATCCCTTTACTGAGATTCGGTAGTGATGGCAAAGAAAAGGGTCCTGCTGTCTAATTACACTAATTATATCACCAAGTCGTTGAATGCGTTGACATGCGCAACTCTTCTGGAACCTTATCTGCTAGAAAGCGCATCCCACTGCAATAGAGCCCAGGCACTTCACCGCCGTGCCAAACGTACAGCACGTAAAAGATACGTCGGCAGTACGTGTTTGGCACAGGACGCGGTATCGAAATCACATTTCATTGGCTTTGAATGATTCGATATGTCCAAATCGTCGCCTAATGTATCAAAATCTCGTGCCTGTCATCTCCGTAAGGAGCAATAAAATTAAGGAACATGTCCGGGTGAATACTAAGAGGGTAATAATGTAGAGAAAGAATTCTAGAACAAGTCCCGAAACCCAAAGGAGATCATTATGTGATATCTGCCAGAATAAATTGCAGAAGAGCTGCTGGAGTAAATCTGCTAGAATATATTGTAGAAGAGCTAATGAAGTGAATCTGCTAGAATAAATTGTAGAAGAGCTGATGTAAACCTGCTAGAATAAATTGTAGAAGAGCTGATGTAAATCTGCTAGAAATAAGAAATTGGAAGGCAATGATACTGGTTTAATTTGCTATAACAGACTAGAGAAATTCTGGTAGAATGCCTCTATAATCAAGACAGCTAGAACACTGCAATAAATCTTCTAGATTCTACTGCTAGATTAGACTGGTTGAATCAAGACAGCAAAAGTACTGCCGAATTAGAGTACTGATATAGTAATGCTACCAGAAACTATTATAGTATATCTGCTGGAAACTATTATAGTATATCTGCTAAAACTATTATAGTATATCTGCTAAAACTATTATAGTATACCTGCTGGAAATTCCAGACATTACCGCTTGAGTAATATTGCTATTGTGAACACCACTATGAGAATATTGCAGTGATGAACACCACCATGAGAATATTTGTGAACACCACTATGAATATATTGCAATAATTTACACAAACATGAGAATACTGTTACTGTAAACACCCTATGGGAACACTGCTATCTCCACAATGCATTACCTTCAATACTAAAGTTAATAATTAATTAATAAGCATTATTCCACTGATATGAACTACATGAATATTTAATGTAAAACATTATCCCACTGATATGTCTACATTAATACTTGCGTCTACTTGTCAATTATACCACACCTAAAGGTTGTTGATCATGATACCGGGGTTTCCAGGAACAGCACTTTCCACAATCTTACCAGTCACGGTGATCTTCACCGGCTCACCTGTAAACACGTTGACACCGTCGGACGAACCGTTGTCGAACTCAATGATCTCCATGTCCTCCACCTTGATGGAGTAGGTGGCTCTTTGGATGTTGGCCTGCACTGCTCTCAACACCTCTGTTTCCAGGAACGTGAGTTTTCTGTTGAACACGGTGGCAGGGTCCTCGGAGGCCAAACGCTGCTTCAAAACTGAGATGAAAGGCATGGCCCGCTTCATGTCCTTGCCGACCTTCTGCTTAATAAGCTTGTTGTCTTCCAAGGAGTGAGACTCGTACAACTCACGGACCACCTCGATGTAGTTGTCCTGCCATTCGGGGAACGACTTGGACACGTACATGGTCAACTTGGCGGGCTTGGAAACGTCGACATCCGAAGGCTTTCCGCCCTTCTTCTTCTTCAACACGTTGGCCTCGGCCTCACGAATGGATCTGGCCAAGTCACGCACGTACGCAAGAGCATCCACCACCGACTTGGAAATGGTCTTGTTGGCTCTGGGGAACTTGGTGTTCTGGACAGAGCCGCTGTTGCCCAAGACCTCACGGTACAAGTACTCGGCAAAGTGAGGCGCAATTGGAGCCAACATGAGCGCCTGGGTCTCGATGTATCTGAGCACAAGGTCCCGGTGCATGCCAACGGAAGACACCGAGTCACGGTAGTAGTCTCTGGCGGTCTGGTAGTCGAACAAGCCGGTCTTCAACGCGGCCTTGTAGTTGGTGGCATCGTAATGGGCGTAGGTCTGCTCGATCAAGTCGTTCATCTCGTTCTCAAAGGCCTGGTCGAAGAACAGGTCGAGAGGGCCGGTTCTCAAGGTGTCCTTGGCCTTGACAATCTCCTCACACCACTCCTTGAACGTGGTCAATCTCAAGATGGCGGCGTTGGCGTTGGCCTCGTCGAAATTGGCGTCTTCCACGGTGTCTCCAGCATCGGCCAAAGCAATTCTCGAGGCATCGGCTCCGAACTTCTTGACGATTTGGTCCAAGGTCAAGAAGTTTCCCGTCGACTTGGACATCTTGGCGTTGTTCAACATCAAGTGGCCGTTGGCACGGATGCCCTTGGGCCAGTACTGCTTGGGGAACAAGGCCACATGCGAGTAGATGAAGAAGGTCAAATGGTTGGGAATTAAGTCCTTGCCGGAAACTCTCACGTCAAGAGGGTAGAAGTACTCGAACTCTCTTCTGAGCTGCTTCAACTGCTCCTTGGGGATGTCGGAGTCCACGTCGTCACGTCTGGTGAAAATGTAGTCGAACACCTCGTCGGTCATCTGTTCGGGCTTGATGTCGAATTTTCCCTTCACTTTGCCGTAGTAGTCCGAGTGGAGGTAGTGGGCAATGGTGTAGTAGGCCATGTAGACCGTGGAGTCCGACAAGGACTCCACCAAGTAGCGTTGGTCCCAGGGCAATCTGGTACCCAAACCGAAGTTTCTGGTGACGGCCCAGTTCTTCAACCAGTCGAGAACACCCTCGAAACCGTGTCTGGTCTCCTTGCAGAAGGTCTGCATGTTGGCCAAGCACTCCAAGGCCTGGGACTTCCAGTTCTCTTCACCGTAGTCAATGTACCATTGGTCTTCCAACGACACAATACACTCGTCTCCAGATCTGGAAATAACCACGCCTTCGGGCTCGTTGTAGACAAAGGCTTCGCCTGACTCGATCAAGTCGGCCTTGACCTTGGGCTTGGCCACCTCGACCTTCTCGCCAGCATATTTGCCAATGATAATGGTACCGTTGTAGAAGCCTTCCTTGTAGGCAAGTTCCTTGGCAGCAGCCAATTGGACCGAGTCTTTAGGCGATTGGATCTTCATGTCGTTGACCAAGAACTCGGCACACTTGTTGCCGTACTTCTCGGTCTGGACAATAGGAATAATTTCACTTTGCACCCAGTCCTTCTCGATCTGGTAGTACTCGGACTTGTTGGCCAAGTCTCTGGTGGTGACGAAGTCATCAGGCGAATCCGAAGGCACACAGGTGACCACTCCGGTACCCTTGGTGGCCAAAACGGTCTCCATGGGCAAGACTCTCAACTCCTTGTACACGGCCAAAGGCGCCTCGATCCGGGACCCAATCAAGGTCTTACCATTGAGCTCCACAACCGGCTCGTAGAAGCCTCTCTTGGGAGTCAAGTTCTGGTACGACATGTTCTTGAACGCACGCTTGGTGGTGATGTAGAACTCGTTGTTCTTGGCCTCGAACACGCCGTACTCGATTTTGGGCGACACGAAACAACAGGTTTGGCCATACATGGTCTCTGGTCTCAAAGTGGCGGCAACCAAAAACACCTTCTTGTTGGCAAAGTCGAAGCCGGAGGCCGTAAGCGCGTCCTGGGCAGCAGGAGCAAACTCTTTGACCAAGATCTTGATGCCCACGTACTCCTGGGGATTGACACCTTCACCCGATTGTCTGTCGTGGTCCAAACAGGCCTGGCCGTCCAATTCCGAGTAGATGGTGTATCTTTCGCCGAACTTGATCTTGCCACAGTCTCTCAAGCGGTTGATCTGCCATCTGACGAAGGCGTCGTAGTAGAGGTTGGCGTCGGTGGTGACCATGGACCTTCTCCAGTCCACTCTTCCTCCGAAGTCCGTGACGTCTCTCTGCACCAAAGGGGGGAAGTAGTGCAACCAGTAGTCGGAGTCGGCGAACTTGACCACCTCTTCCTTGGTGATGCCCAACTGCATCATGATTTCGAACTGGTACTTGCCTCTGCCCTGCTTGGCCACGGCCTTGGACTTCTTGGCCGTGAACTTGGTCACGTCCTCCTTCTTGACGGCCACCTTGACCTCCGGCTCGTCGTCCTCCTCGGCAGGCACGCCGCTGAAGTCCTTGCCAAACATCTCGATCTCTCTCTTGATCTTGTCGGCAGCCGCCTTGATGGGCATACCAGTGCAGTGGAAACCCAAGGGGAACAAGGCTCTCTTGCCGTTCATTCTCTCGAAACCGGTGGCAAACTCCACCTTGGACAAGGTGAAACTGTGTCCGGCGTGCAAAACTCCGTTCATGTAGGGGTAGGCCATGGTGGCGAAGTACTTGGGGTGCTTGGCTCTCAATTGTTCTCCGTCTTCAATTGGCTCCTCCTCGAAGGAGGGAGGGTCCACCTCGAACACTTTCTCGTCCTGCCAGACCTTCTGGTACTTCTTCTCGATGTCGATCAAAGCATCTCTACGTTGGGTGTTTTCCAACTTGATAGTGGCACTCATGATGGTGATGGAAAGTGAAGTAGAAAGTAGTTAGTGAAAAATTATCTTTTGATAGGTCGTGCGGGTGTGAATTTGGCAGTACAGACGTGGTGGGGATGGATGTAATGGGAGTAAATTTAGGGGAAGAGGAGAAAGGGATATGATATTAGACCCAAACGGAGTCTGTTTATGACGGGTATTGATGTTTTTTAGTGGCCAGCTTGCAGGAATGCCGCTTTTGGCCGGGGTACGGCCTGGTCTATATAGTGAGCATAGACGAAATGAGTCACAATAGTAAGAGTCACCTAGGGCCATCTACGGTCCCAGAGGTGCTGGAAAAGCCAAAATTGACAGGGAATATGATACAATGGATGAGATCATGGTAGTCGAGTTTTATTCTGGTTGGACGTTTGGAAACAGAGATATTTGGTGATGTGTGCAATTTTCGCAGCCGTTACCATGAGACCCAAATGGAGAAAGTGGATGTGAATGGAAAAATATGCTCTACATTTGAAGAAACAGGAAAGTATCGAGTTACGATATATATAACGATATATGGTACCTTTAAAGGATAGACTACTATGATTAAATAAATTAATCCTTCAGTAAGCTATCATATCTTATACTTACTATTGGTGAATAGTCGTTGTAGTTCGGTCGAAAATATTCATGTAGGACTATTGAAATACTGGATACGAAATATTGAACACAATCCATGAGGTGTGTGAATTCTAGCCAATTGTCAATGCTTTGCTGTATTCAAAATTGGGAATAATTCAGAAATAGAAGGACGTTAAATATATTTTGTGGTATATATTCAACTATGGTTCAATACTCAAACTTGTTACCATTTCTCATTGTTACCATTCAATTATACTTCATTTCAATTCAATAATTCAATTACACTTCATTTCATTTTCTTCGAGGACGTCTTCTCTGCACTGATGTGGGAACCATCAAGGGACGTGGCTTCTTATGCACATTCTGGCCCTTCAAAAGATTGAGTATATCAGCTTTAGCAACCACTTCCGCCTCTGTAGATCCCAAGTTAAACTTTCCTGTCATAGTAGCACTTCCAGAATGCGAAACCTTTTCGAATTCAACCAAAGCAGCCTTTTCCTTTGGATACAACTGGACCCTAGACACAGGCCCAAATTCATTGCTCAAGTAATCACGAATTTGCTCAGATGTCAAAGTTGTATCCAAATTCTGGACTCCGATTGTTCTCACATCATTGAAGTCCACACTGACGTCTTTGTTGGCCCGTTTCTGCCTAGAAACTTCGATCTGCTTTCCATCCACAACCGTGTGATGCTTTTCAAGTGCCTTCTGGGTATCTTCAGCAGTTGAAAATGTGAGGAATGCAAAACCATCATTGACTTGACCTGGTTGTCTTTTACGATGGTTGCTAGGAATAATAAGACTCTCGATCGATCCACAATCACTGAAAAGTCTTCTGATATCTTCCTCCTTCCAAGAGAATGGAATGTTGTTGAGTCTGATCTTCCGATCACTAGAATTGGTTGCTTTAGAGGGCTGGGAAATGGCCACCTTGAGCTCATACTTCTTTTGGCTATTTTTATCCAACAAAGACCTTCCATTTCCAAACCTAACAGCTTTCGTCGCTTGTTCAGACGATGCATATTCAACATAGCAAAATCTTCTATCATGGAGCGCACGTTGAGATGGAAATCTAATGCTTACTATTTTTCCATACTCTTCAAAAAATTGTTTGAGTTCATCTTGACTCATGCTAGGTGGATAATTGGTGATGAATACGGTGGTTTCAAGCTTCCTTTCGACATTCAAGACATTGCCATCTAATTTCTTAAGATGCTTTGTTAAAGCCGTAAATACTTCTTGCTCGTTGGAGAATTCAATAATGGCACTCGATTCGGTGTATTTGATAATATTTCTAATAGTTCCACACTCCAGGAAGAAACTTTGTATACTGGAATCAGATATAGCCGCAGGAATGTTCGATACCAAAACAGTAAAAGTTTCTCGGGATCTTACCAATTCCGTGGAGGAATCTGGTTTATCTTCATCCTCGTCCCTCTTTCTTTTATGGGGATGTTCTGTTTGGATCGAGTTTCTTCGTTCAATCTCATTTTCTAAACTGACGACTCTCTTCAAGTTGTTGTTGGCAATCACGACAGCTTCTCTGTTTGAGTATAGGTTGCCTGCAACATGCTGAAATTGTATCCAGTCTTCCACTATTGTTTCCAAACCCGAAATAGAATCAATGGACTCCACTGCTTGGATATATAATTGGTTGATTTTGTTGTCATCTGGGACTTGTTGCTTATAGAAATTAATGGCATAGAGCCAAGTCGTTCCTTCAGATGGAAATGTTTTTAAAAGCATATCCACTATTTCCAAGGCAAGGCTTTTATCATCGAGTTTCAACAGAATAGAAACAGCAAGCTTTTCCACAGAATGATAAATATCATGACTTGCCAAAATTGAATACTTTGCGAATCCACGAATATCGTCTTTGAGTTCTTTCAAATTCTTGTCATTGGATTCTGCTTCAAATCTTTTCAATCTATAGTGCAAAATCGAAATAGCTAATACTTTCCATTCATCATAAGAGACCTCATTATCACCTGCTTCTAAGAGATCCTTGACAGAATCCCATCTGATAACCATGAATTCAAACGTATCATCACTGTTGTCAAATTCAGGACAATTTCTGATTACTTCGGCGTAGCTAAGGGGACTATTGGGAAAAGTTCGGACAAACTTGAGCAAGGTGGATTCCAAAATATCCTTGTCCAGTTCCTGCTGCCTTTCATATAAGCAATAAATGTAAGTCAACCAAACTTGTAGTTTTTGTTTGCTTGTATTTCTGAGTGATGCACGGGTTGGATTCATCTGCAATACGAAACGATTGAATACTGAGTTTAACAAGGGTCCTCCTGCGCCATAGTCCATGTGATTATGGATACTTTCCAAGTATTGGGTCCATAATTGGGGGTTTTCTGGGTCATTAAGAAGCTCTATTTCATGGATCTCGACGTACTTTTGCGCCTTCTTCGTTCTTTGCACTATTTCGTTGGCTTCACGCATATGTTCAATGTAGTTCAGCTCGTCAAACTTGGTGATAATGGCCGAAAATTCAGAGAAAGCGTCCTCTAAACGAGAACTTGGATAGACTAGTCTCTTCTTATACAATGCAAGTAGCATTTTGAATTCTGGGGAGTCTGCATCTTTGGAGTCTGTGAGTTGACGAGAAAAGTATTCTAGAACAAGGTTCCACACGATATGTCCGTCCCTGAAATCATCAGCCACCTCTTTCAATGCCTGAGTGAAGAGGCTTCTGATCATTTCTGGAGATATCTTTCCTTCGTCTATGCTGATGACGAAGTCTAGGTAGCTCTTCCAGTAGATGGAAGTGGGATATTCCTCAAGAATTAGCCCGTAAAACTCTATCAATTCGTCGGTTCTGCGCTCCTCATCATCAATAGACGCGATATCTTCCATCCATTCGGATATTTCCTCGCTACTGATGGTGAAATACTGGAGTTTGGTTCTTCTTGCCTTGAGTAGGGTTTCAAGGTTGGTTTTGCGATTGAGCCGCAACAACTCGATCAACTGGTCATATTTCTGGCCATTAAACTTCTGGATGGCAAGATCATCCACAAGAGTCCCGATAGCACCTGCTATCTGCACTTCCATGTCTGTATTGATGAGGGCTATGGCTTGTAGTGGAAGTTAATGAAACTCCATATTAGTGCGTGCGCGAACCACAAAAGATGCGATGGCCTTGATTAAGTTGAGAAGTTCAGATAATGCAATAGACCATTAGAAAGAGTTGCAACGGCAGAATCGTGATATTGTGGTAATTAACGCCTAGAAAATTGGAATACGTGTACACAATCAGCTTGAATATCTTTTGCACCTCTTTTTTCGGGAATTTTTCACACGATGAACGCAGCTGGCTACCTTAGATCATATGGATGGAAGGAAGGAGAGGGGCTCCAGAAACACGGGATCAAGAAGCCGATTCTTGTAAAGCACAAGAAAGACACCAAGGGCTTGGGCCACGAGAAAAACGACGCGGATATGTGGTGGGAGAAGATGTTCGATGGCCAGTTGAAGAATTTGGAAGTCAACTCAAATTCCAAAGGTGTATCATTTGAGAGCAACCAGGAGCAAGTCTTGGTAGATGTGAGAAAGGCTACATCTCCTTTGTATCGGATGTTTGTTAAGGGCGAGGGATTGAAGGGCACGGTGGAGCTGACCGAGCTGTTGACCATCAAAGAGATCAAGGTGGATGCAACGAAGATCCTCCAAGAAATTGAGGGTGCCTTTAGACACGAGAAGAAGGAGAAGAAGGAGAAGAAGGAGAGGAAGGAAAAGAAGGAAAAGAGGGAAAAGAAGGAAAAGAAGGAAAAGAAGGAAAAGAAGAATAAGAAAGAGAAAAAAGTGAAGAGCGACAAGAAAGAAAAGAAAGAAAAGAAGGAAAAGAAAGAAAAGAATGATGTAAAAGTGAAGAAAGAGAAGAAAGTGAAATCAGACAAGAAAGTGAAAGCAGACAAGAAAGTGTCCAAATCCATACGCTCCAAAAACGAAGAAGTCCACGCCAAAATGGCCTACAAAGTGGAAAAGCCAAAACGTAAATAACCCTGCATGACTACCGAGTAGTCCTTATAGATCATTACTACCTAGAAATATTCACATGTGTAGACTGCCTCCTTCAATGGCCCTCCTCTAAATTAAGTCGTGAGCTGCTCAATACAGACGGCTCTGCTCAATGCGTCAAACTTGCAACCTGCAACCTGTTGGAAACTCAATTCCCAGAACGGAAAATTAGAGCCTCATTTGTTATGAGATAAGAGCATATGTGGCAATTCGGCTACCGAGGGATCATAAAGGGAATGCGAAATGCAGTACAAAGCCAGATGCCGAAAATTCAGGTTAATATTTTTCAGTTAATGGGATAATATTTCAAGTTTGTTTCTTCCCTTGTCATACCTAATTTAACACAGTAAATTCAGACTAATAGGCATGCGCAAATATAATGAATGTCGCAGTCTGCAAAAGATTATTGACCAATTCTATGTAATTCGACAGATTTGAATAAATTAAGGGAAAACACCTAGTTTTAATAGAATCCTACAGATAATGTTAGGCATGTCATTTTGTAAATCAAGTTCAAAATTGATTCTTATGAGGTCGAGATGTTGTACTTTTTTTTGGCGTTTTGACAAGCTTAAATTTTCGGAATTATCCAAAATAATGTCGTACTCGTTTTGAAAATTTCCCTGAGAATAGTGGTAAACCGAAATTAACGACAATACCATTCGACATCTAATCCGTAATTCGAGACATTTCTACTATTTACAAATGAATTTATTACAAAGAAATGCCGACATTGATTACACGGAAATTGTTATCATTCGCACTCAGTTAAGAAAAAGAATGCTTCTGCTAATAGTTTTGACAGGAAACAAGGCCGACATTTTTTCATTCATTCAACGGAATTCAGAACACTTTTAGAAAATACAATTTTGTCGTAGGGTCTGACATTCACCAGTTTTATGACCGAGTTTCGAATTAAATTAACTGTATCCCTTTACCTGAAAGTTAAATTCAATTATACGTTTGGCTTTGTACTTCATATCGCAGTTATCACTTTATGTACTCTCTGTAATCGAATTACGACATATGCTCTTATCTCATAAAAAATGTCGCACTAATTTTCCGTCCTGGGAACCTAGATTCTCAAAACAGATATAATTGCGATATGCAGTACAAGGGAAATATTGCAAATTCAGATTTGAAGAGTTCATAAAATAAACCTAACTCTTAAACTAACACTACGCGAAGGCCAGAAGGCAACATGACGACCAACACCAAGAGCTTGGCGAGCTTGGGGTCCCCTTGACATTTCATCCACAGCTCTAATCCCTCAAATCAATCTCTCAAATCGCTACAACCGAGTCATTGACTCCGTAATAACAATAACTATATAAATACGTCCAGATTGCCTTTATAATTTCTATACTGGTCTTATTAACTAGCAATCACTAGATATCTATTTGCAAGACAAGATATATTGAAGATTTAATCATTATTAGGTCTATAAGTGGTTTACTATTACCAGAAATCTGAATATTACTACTTACGATATTATCTGAAATATCAAGCTAACCGATAACGCCACAACCAACAGATTAGTATCAACAATAACTATGAAGCATAACAGTTATGTGAACGTTACATGTTCAACGAGTGATATGGACAGCCAATATACTGGGATGGTAAACGAAGGTGGTAGGTTTCAATGCGTCAATGGCATACCATATGTACCTGCTCCCAGATTTACGTCAAGAGCCATTAAAAATAACAATATGTCAAAAATATTGTTGGCACTCCTTATTTTCGCACTGTTAGTCACGGTTTAGTTGACATGTGCTGCAGAGTTTGCACCTATCGACAATAAAGTACTATGGCTGCTTACCCTTTTATTATACGGCGATTTGCCAAGATACTAGTTGGTGTTTTGACTACCGGGGTTTTTCCTCTTGGGGCCCAAGCACCAGACCGCCTCAAATTAATGTCAAAGCCGGTTCCGTCAAGAAATCCACAATTCAGACAGAAATCTATATCAAAATCCTTAAGTGTAGTAGCAAAGTCATACCTGGCTTCTATCTTGCTCTCTGAATTTCTTTCAACGCTCTCTTTTCGAGCCAGCTTAAACGTGTAAACACATTCAGTTTTCAAGAATGTACAAAGCGTTGATCTGCTCACAACCAGTCCCCCAAAGTGGCTAGTTAATTCCTCCAACATGCCATTTAGGATGGCTTGAGGATTTTCATCGACATACAGCTTAAGATGTTCCTTCATACTTCAATATAAACTGTAACAAGTGTTATGGTCCAAGTCAAGCAGTCAAATCAATTCAGGGTTCGAAGTGACACTTTTCGTGTAGTGAATCACTAAAACAATTAGACTCACACTAACGAAGCACGGCTATGTGTGCAATTGATTATATCACCCCAGAAAAGTAGAATCCTACAACGCCTGGTCACTTCCACTTGAATAAATCCAGAACATGCACCCACTGTTGCTTCCACTATAAATTAGTGCTTTGCATATGCTGGCCATCTTCTCGGTTTTGCAACCGGAGGGTCGTTACCTCCAGTTCCCACAATTCTTGTGCCCAGTGTTGAGCACATCTTGGAAGAATCAGGAAGAATAAGGAGTTTTTGAGCATGCCAAGTAATAGTTTGAGCAGTCGGTCTTCTATTAGCTTCAATTATGCCAAATAATAGTTTCAGCAGTACGCCTTCTGATAGCTTCAATTAACCTTTTCTATCCTTGCCAGTGTATATACGATAAGTTCGAGCGGTCTTTTCCTTTTTACCACAACCTCTGGCGGTTTAGACTCAACGTAAGTATTTCCATCCTTGTCAATATGGTTTTCATACCTTTGCTAACCGCACTAGCTACACAATTGGATTGCGATATTCGAGTACACGTTTAGACAAGTTTTCGCTGGCTGCAAAGGGAGGCAATCTGCTAGATCGATTTCGTTAATCACTCGGTCTCCTTGTTCATTGGTCAAGGTGTTAAACATCCTCATATACAAAACCGGAAGACATCCTGACCCAGTAAAATTTCCTAATTATAATATTGTTGGAAGGAATCGCTTCTATATACTCGAAATTATTCATAGGTCCAGATGCTTCATATTTGAGACTGTGGCGAAGATTTAAGGGTTGGTACGACATATTGAAGTGGGTTACCGTATACTTAATCATGCCAAATGTGGAAAATAGATGTTCATACCGAACTATATATATGTGAATTATTGATATCTAATTAATTTTTTCTCGCTATAGAAAAAAAGTATGGAACAAATATTTAATAATATGAAGTACCTGTCATTAGTAAAATTGCGACCAAATTGATTCAATAGTTTTAATTAATTCTAAATAATTTTACCATTTTCTTTAGAATCAGAAGGAATACCAGGAATATCAGGTTCTGCTGTATACTACATGTGTGCGACATTTTTTTGTGTTGATTGTGCCAAAAAGTCTGAATATTCTACTTACGTTATACAGTTAATTTAAGTCGAAACGACAAAATTGTACTCTCTAAAAGTGTTATGAATTCCGTGGAATGAATGAAAAAAAAGTCGGCCTTGTTCCCTTTCAATACTATTAGCAGAAGCTTTTTCTTAACTGAGTGCGATGATAATAATTTTGCATGTAATTAATGTCGGTGTTTCTTTGAAATAAATTCATTTGTAATTCTAGAAATGTCTTTTACTACGGATTAGATATCGAATTGATTTGTAGTTCATTTCGTTTTACCACTATAATAGGGAAATTTTGAAACTTCGATAATTCCGAAAATTTAAGCTTGTCAAAACGCCAAAAAAAGTACAACATCAACCTCATAAGAAACAATTTTGGACTTGATATACAAAAATACAACCCTAACATTATCTGTAGGATTCTATTAAAACTAGGTGTTTTCCCTTAATTTATTCAAATCTGTCGAATTACATAGAATTGGTCAATAATCTTTTGCAGACTACGACATTCATTGTATTTGCGTTTGACGAGTAGTCTGAATTTACTGTATGTATCTGAAATATAAGGCTAACTGGTAACGCCACTACCCAATACAAACACAACCAAACAAGACAACATCCATATCTCCTCTCCATGGCCAATTCCAATGAAGGTGCCCAAGGGTTCGGGTCAAAATCCGCCCTTCTTCAGAAAATAGGCTGGCCCCTTTTGTATTTTGTCATTTTCATCTACATTCTCAGGTACACTTTCATCTACTGGTCACTCATAAGCGCTGGATTCATAACAGCTGTGGCCATATTGGTCTATTCGGTGCTATTTTCCAAAGTACGAAGACCCCAAGCAAAGAAGAGCCACTTAAGACGGTTCAGGTTTGTCCAACCCGAGGATTGGAAGCTCCAGGTGCTTGCATTGACCACAGATCAGTCCAAATTGAACAGCCCCACCACTGGTTCGTTCCTCATTTCCGAGACGTTCGATGAGTTTGTCGATTTGATCATCAAGAGCTTCATCGATGGCTGGTTCCATCACATCTCCAAGTCCACCATCTTCCAAGACGACATCCGGATCGAGTTTAAGGGCATCATCAATAATCTCCAGACGAGGCTCCAACAGGTGGATTTCGCCAAACTCTTGGTTCTCCGATTAATTCCCGTGATCCAGGACCACTTCACCCATTTTGTCAAGGCTGAACGAGCCGTCTACGCCAAAGGGAACATTCCCAAAGCTGACTCCACTGAATTTCATATTGCCGTGGCACAGGCTTATGATAGAGGCAAATTGCACCCCGGTGTTACGGTGGGCGAGTCTACCAACGTCAATGAGAGAGCATTTTTAAGATCAAAAGTTTCATCCTTTCTCCCGTACGTGATTTCGGACCTCGAGAAAAACAACGAAGTTGCCGTTTCCTTGGTCACTGAGATTCTAGCATGCACCATTCTTACCAGCATTTTCCAAATGGTAGGAGAAGGCGATTTCTTCAATATGCTCATAGTCAAACTTGTGGGTGACAACTTAAAGCATCGGGGTCAAGTGAAGCAATTGAGAGCAGCGTTGGAAGAACATACCCAACAATTAGCCCACAAGGCTTCTCTCAGGTCATTCAAGCCATTAGATTTAAATGGGAAGTATCGCATCACCGAAACCACAGATGCCAATACTTTCAAGCAAATTTTGAGGTCTATCAGATCAATAGTATCAGTTCAAGAACTCAAGGAAGTTGAGAGCTTCGTGTTACTACAATTGAAGAACATGTCAAAGATATCTACAAGAGACAGCAGAAAGCTAGTGGTTATCAAAAACCTCCAGGCGCTCAGAAACATGGTACAAGAAAGATTCTATGCACTTAACGAGTCAAAAACAAATAAGAATTCGACAAAACTTGTGGATACCTTGCAACTTTCCGATTTATTCCATCAGCCGTCAGCCATAAAGTTATTTTCCGAATACTTGAGTAATAGTAATAAGGAATATCTTCTTGGCTTTTTGCAGGCAATTGATACCCTTAAGGCTCCTTTGGAAGATGCTACAATAGGCGAAGACGGAGAGACAAATCTTTCCATGTCACTCGAATTCGGTACGTTTGAGGACATCAAGAACATATATCATACATTTTTGGAGAAGAACGACTTTAACGTAGATTATGACTACAAAGGATTGATTGAAAGTTTGATTTCCTCACAGGATCTGCTGAACTCAATGGAAGTGTACAAGAAGTGCAGAAAAGTTTTGTTTAGACTTGAGAAAGATGTGTATCAGGCACTTAATGAAGGCGAATTTCAGCTCTTCAAGAGATCATCATTATTTTCCAAACTTATCAACTTGGATACGGTCCAGAGTGGGACTGATTCCACTGTCCAAGTTACGGATGATCTGGATAGTGACGTCAATCCAGAAGTATTGACAGCAATCGAGAATGCATTTACTAAGATTATGCAAGACCCCGAAGAGGAGAGTAATGATTATTCATTCGATAATCAGAGTGATATGCTGTTATATGATGACCCAGAAGAGAGAGTGTTACTGACTATCGATATGAAGAGGAATTTATTTGGCGAAACGTCCAGTTTATTTGGAGGTGATTCTGCTGATAATACGTCCAACAGACTTTCCAAATTATTTGATGACATCAGTGATGATTCTATGACAGATTCAGATTCTATACTATTAGACGGTAGGGATACTCCAGAGGAAGTACAAGAAGAAACCGAGGGAAACGAAAACAGTGATTCTCAAGTATATTTGGCAGCACCTGGTAATCTTAGCTTAGCTGAAGAAATTTCGAAGCTTTCTGAAGAAATCGAAAAGTTGAAAGACCAACTTTACATTTTAGATCCGTTAATTAGAAAGGCCGAACTCACAAATAATACTTCTGAACTCAAGATTTTGAGAAAGTCAAAATTGAGCTTAGAAAGAGAAGTGACTTCAAAAGAACTCCAATTGCAACAATATATTGTCCAGGAGAATGACAATTCGTTATTTGGGAAATCTCGGGTCAGCATTCAATCATACATTAGTGGAAATGAAAGCGGGAAGGAATTCATCTTGTACATTGTCGAGGTCCAAAAGTTATCCAGTGAAGATGCAAATGTGGTTACAGCTGGTTGGATTGTGGCACGTAGATTCAGTCAATTCTTCAAGCTACATGAATATCTCCGGGCTAGATATCCACAGGTGAACCATATTAAATTCCCAAAAAGAACTATGCTGGTCCTTAAATTTCAGCATCGCCAATTGGTGGAGCTTCGTAAGGCTGCCTTAGAAGAATATCTCCAGCAATTGATCAAAATCCCCGATGTGTGTTCCAACAAAGCATTCAGGTCGTTTTTGTCATCGGAAAACTTCAATCTTCGCAAAAACCAAGCATTTGATGAAGGAATTTCTACCCAGCAAAACTATGAGATGCGTCCGAAGAACAATATTGAAACGGTTGCAAACAAGCTATACAATGGAATTTCGAATCGATTGGGCCAACACTCCTCCGCTGTACCTGAAAATGCCGGCGATGAAGACATGTTGGAGAACTTCAGGGATATGCAAAAAGAATTGCTGCAATATGACGAGGTGGGATCTTTGGCCAACGATAGTGATAATACGAACAAGGTGTTTGTCAAGCCTATCTGTGATCTATTGATCACAGTATTCCGGTTGAACAACGCCAAGAGTTGGATCCGAGGACGAGCTTTAATTGTAATTCTCCAACAGCTCTTTGGCACTACGATTGAGAAAAAGGTCAACGACCAGATCAACCAACACTTGAAGACCGAAGAGTCGGTCCTTGATATTTTGATCTTGTTGAAAAATACGCTTTTCCCCAATGGCAAGTTTAAAGATCCCCCGGTTGTTCGGACCATGTACCAGCAGTCTATCACGAAACAAGAGGCGCTGGTGCTCTTGTCTGCCTTTATGAACGAGACGTGTTCCAAGGTCTTTGGATCGTCAAACACTACATATGCCTCGGTGAATTTGTTTGCGATGCTCCAGAACGAGTATCTCAACAAGCACTTGCTCTTCGAGCTCTTGGAGGAGGTTGTGAACACGATCTTCCCCGAAGCTCAGGGGAACTGAACAGCATGGCCGATTGAGAAATTGTGTCAAGAATAGTCTCCACCCAAGGAAGAAAGAAGATCTAAAAGCATGCACTCACCAGACTCAAGGTCAATATCAATATCCATATCAATATCAATATCATTATCCACCCCCAATATCAATATCCACCCCACAATATCCACCCCCAATATCAATATCAATATCAATATCATTATCCACCCCCAATATCAACCCCAATATCAATATCCACCACCACCACCACCACATAAGCGGTTACTGCACCAGGTCGTCCCTAGATCATCCAGATGCTGCCATTGGCCATTACTGTTGTGAGCGTGTTCCTGCTCTTATCACAATGCGAACGAATGACGAGAACAAACCACCCAGACGATTCCTGGCTCCTATTGAAATAGACGCTATTGCAATAGACGCTATTGAAACAGACAGAAGGACACATCTCCAACCATCCATACTTCAATACACCCATACCATCCTTCCATATTCCAGAAGCTTAATAGAAGCCCGATGTCTGCAATACTCTCAAGCCTTGGCTTGTGATTGGGCACATGACGAGGCAGTGTTCACACTGGCCTCGTGACTGGCCCGCCAATGTTGTTTGTTGGCCACTGGGAAATGTGCGGCAATATGCCGCACTGTGTGGAAAGTGTCAGGTAGTAAGGCGCATTTTGTCATACTTTGGCAGGACACACCACAAGTATAAGAAGCGGGAAAATACTGATCCATTTTGTCCAAGGTAGGTTCCCTCCTTTGCCACCATGCCCGACGCCAATCCCAACAATCCACCCAAAGTGCCCAATGGCTGGATTGCCAAATTCGACGACAAGTACAAGACCTGGTTCTACGTTGACTTGAACACCAAGCAGTCCCTGTGGGAAGCGCCCAAGGGCACCGAGTTTCCCCACAGTTCTCCCAGTGGCCCTCCTCCAGCATACAACGAGAAGCACGACTCCTCGCAGTCCAGACCCTCTCCCAGCTCCCACAGCTCCAATTCCAGCCAGAGACAGAGCGGTCCTGGCGGTCCTGGTGGTTCTGGCGGTTCTGGCCAGCAACAACGCCCACCCTCCGGCCCCGGCTACGGAGGCCAGCAGCAGCACCTGCTGGGCCCTCAGAGAGGCTACGGTGGCGGTCCTCCGCCACCACAACACCACCAAAGCTACGGCGGTCCTCCTCAGGGCTACGGCGGTGGTCCTCCTCAGGGCTACGGCGGCTACGGTGGCCCCCCACAGGGTTACGGAGGCTACGGAGGCCCACCCCAAGGTTATGGCGGCTACGGCGGCCCACCACCCCAGGGCTACGGGTATCCCCCTCCACAGCCCATGATGCAGCAGCAGCAGCAGCCCCACAAGAGCAGCGGCATGGGCAAGATGGCCTTGGGAGTCGGAGGAGGATTGCTTGGAGGTATGTTATTGGGCAATGCGCTTGAGTCGTACGGAGACCACGAGTACGAGGAGGGCATGCAACAAGGCTACGACAACGGATACGACAACGGATACGACAACGGGTTCGATAACGGCTACGACGACGGCGGCGGCGACTGGTAGAAAGAGAGACCAGTAGAGTGAATATACGAAGCCCTAGTACAGTGTAGAGACAAAACACGTGACATTTAAACTGTTGTCACGTGATATGCGATCACGTGATCTCTGTCACGTGCGCCCTTTTGTCCAACCAGCGGACAACAATTTGCACTGACTTCGCTACCCACATCAATGAGATTCTCCAGAGTGTTGAAGCAAGCAGAAGAGGTGTTGGTCAAGGCCGCATCCGGTAACCCTACCGGCTTGGCCGGCTTGTACCAACATCCCAACCCAAGACCCGCGTTGATTTCCTTGTACGGCCACACCTTGAAGGTGTTGTCTTCCAAGTTCCCCCAAGACTCCATCTACAGACAGTCGGTTGAGGCCATGACCCAGAACAGATTGAAGATTGTGGAGGAAGAGGAGATCACCGAAAACATCGAAAGCAAGATTGGAGGTGGATTGATCGAGGAGATCGTGATACAGGCCCACGAAGAGTTGACCTTGGCCAAGGAGTTGGCCGAGTTGAAGGTCTGGGAGGAGTTGGAGGAAAAGCCTTTGGAGGACCAATGGGTGTACTTCGGCAAGAAGATCTAGGCATGCATAGTATAGAATATACATTATTGAGACCAGTGTAGAGAGGGAAGTGATGGAAGGGAAGATGGAGTGAAGAGATGAAGGTGAAAAGGAGGAGAAATAGGACAGAAAGGATAGAGAGAATGCATAGTGTCTGGATGAGAAAGCTGCGGTGCAACGCAAGAGTTGGAGTGGAATAGGGAAACAGTTTACACTAGATATCTTTTTGAAAATGCATATTCAATGCCGTTAATCAATATACCAGTTAGTTAAGTATGACCAAGGATGAATAGTTACGTAGTTTAGTAAATAGTAATTATATGACCAAGGATATATAGTTACGGTAGTTTAGTAAATAGTGATTATTATATGACCAAGATATATAATGGTAGTTTAGTAAATAGTATTATATGACCAAGGATGAATAGTTACGGTAGTTCAGTAAATAGTAATTATATGACCAAGGATGAATAGTTACGGTAGTTTAGTAAATAGTGATTATTATATGACCAAGATATATAATCGTAGTTTAGTAAATAGTAATTATATGACCAAGGATATATAGTTACGGTAGTTTAGTAAATAGTGATTATTATATGATCAACGATATATAGTTACGGTAGTTCAGTAAATAGTAATTATATGACCAAGGATATATAGTTACGGTAGTTAATAGGAATTATTACTTTAACGTCTAGTACTTTGACATAGACACTAAGCCATCACTTCATACGAAGCAATTTGATGCTCTTAACATTAAAGAAATACTTTGAATGTTCATAATGTTCCACTTCATCTTTGTCTAACTTCCTTCATCCTTCTACTTCCCTCTCGACACTTTACGTATATTACTAACTAACACATGGCGGCGGCCCGCAACATCATTATACTCGTAACGGTCCTAACAACAGTTGCTCTTGGCGCCCTCGTTGGCCTGGGACACGTTGATCCCGGAGGAAGAAGCAGCGGCAGGAGCCTCGACGTGCTTGTCCTGGATAATGCCCGCCAACTCGTAGAAAATGGAGTCGACGTTCTCGTTGCTCTTGGCCGAGGCCTCCAAGAAGGGCACGCCCAACTTGGCGGCCATCTCCTCGCCCTGCTCCTTGGACACCTGTCTGTTGATGTCGTCGTCGCACTTGTTGCCCACAAGGAAGATCTGGGCGTCCTCGTTGGCGTGCTGGGTCACGGTCTGGTACCAGTTCTCGACGTTCTCGAAACTTCTCGAGTCGGTCACGTCGTAGATCAACACAATGCCCATGGCGCCACGGTAGTACGCCGTGGTGATGGTCCGGAACCGCTCTTGGCCAGCAGTGTCCCACACCTGCAACTTGATCTTCTTGCCTTTGCTCTCTATGGTCCGGATCTTGAAGTCTATGCCGATGGTGGTGATGAACGAAGGGTTGAACTTGTCTTCGACGAATCTCAACAACAAACACGACTTGCCGACGCCGGAGTCTCCAACCAACAACAACTTCATGATCATATCGTATGATCTGGAGGGGGCGGCTCGAGCGGACATTGTGGAGGCGAAATGGAGTGTGTAATCTGGGGCCCACGGGGTAGAAGGAAAAGTGCTATCGGAACAGCGAGGGGTAGAGGATGGTGGTGCTTGAGGTGTACTCGGAAATAGAGGGTTTGGTAGTTGGCAGTTGTCAGTTTTCGCCTCCCTGGAAAAAGCGGTGTGCGCACGACTGGCCCCACGGGTGCCATAGGCGGTGGAATTTGGTGACAGTGTGCATGAATGATGGGCAGAATGGTGGGGATGGAGTGGAGGTGTTGGAATGGGCTCTGGGGGCTGCTGGCGTCGTTCGTAAGGGTAGCAAGGCCACGTCGGTACTCCCTGGCACGTGATGGAAGATCACGTGACATTCCGCACCCTCCACATACTTTCTACTTCACACTTTCGACCCTAGGTTTCTCCAGATACCTGGACAATTATGCTACTTTCTTGATTTCGTGAATATTATAGAAGTGAGGTATGGATTCTGGATATTGTGCCTCTACTTTAATAATATTATAAATTTCTTTTCTGGTACTAGAAATGGTCAAGAATACTGTGTGTGAATATTCTTCTTGCCTGGTAGTATGAATTTATTGATTTGAGGGTTTTCTTCACTACATATTAAACTTCCCTTAATAATTATGATAAATGATTATGATTATTTAGAGTACTGATTTTCTTAACTGGGACATTTTAAACTTTCCTTAATAATTATGATAAATGATTATGATTATTTAGAGTACTGATTTTCTTAACTGGGACATTTTAAACTTTCCTTAATAATTATGATAAATGATTATGATTATTTAGAGTACTGATTTTCTTAACTGGGACATTTTAAACTTTCCTTAATAATTATGATAAATGATTATGATTATTTAGAGTACTGTTAACTGGGATATGTTTATTTTTCGTGGATATTTGTTATAAATGATCGTAATTATTCTAGAGTACTGGAGTGTGGATTATGGATATACTTGTATCATCATGATCCTTAAATATTCTAGAATTGCAGTATGGATTTCTGCATAACTATGCATCTAATTTGCTAATAAAAATTCTCTTCTGGTACTAGAAGCATTCTAAAGCCTTGGTGTGTGGATTGTGCATATATTATGATGCCTCTCTCTCTTCCATGATTTTGTGAATATTTTAGAGCATTGAAGTGTATAGTTCTGAACATTGAACTTGTAATTTCCTGATAAAATGAATCTTTTATTACCTGATATTATGAATATTCCAGAATAATCTTGAACAATTATGTTTCTACTTTCCCGGTATTGTGTATATTCTCTTTTCTGATAGAATTCACGGTACTTTTCCCTAAACAATTCTGAACGTTTTCTTTCTGAATTATGAATGTTTATTATGAATATTCTCTTTTCTAATGCTATGAATTTTCTAGAGTTTAAATAAGGTTTTTCTTGAGTAAGTACCACATTGACCTTTCCTGAATAATTAGAATCCTATTTCTTTGAATGATTTTAGCTATTATTCTTTCATGATATTATGAATATTCTTGTTCTGTGAATATACTAGAACGTTGAAGTAGGGTTTTCGCATGCTCTTTCCTAATAATATCCTAGAATTGAACAATAGATTTCTGAACTATTATGATTCCATTGATATTATGAGTACTCTCTTCTTCCTGGCCAATTGCGATCCTACACTTGCTGAACGATTATGACATTTCTATATTCAACTAAACTCCGACTCCGGTCGTGGCCGCAGTGCGTTCCAGGATTCTGACTCCAGTAATCCTGTAGTTTCTCTGACAGCCTCGATCCGTTATTTGCAAGCCTTTGCTTACAAGAAAACCTCGGCGTTGATCTCCACGGCCGAACCGGCGTATGGAATCTCGAAGCTTTGCATCACCTCGGGGTGCAACACTCCAATGGCACCAATGACCTTACCCTCGGCACCCTTGGCCACTCTGAAAAAGACCTTGGCCCCTCTTCCTGGGAAGAAAGTAGGGTTGTGCTTGTCCTCCTCGATCCAGTAGCCTCTGGAGTCGTCGGAGGCGGGGTTCTCCAACCATGGGGTTCTCATGGTTTGCATGATCTTGCCCAACAAGCCCTGCACCATCTCGAAACCAGAAGTCTTACCCACGTACACAGCAGACCAGTTGCGCTGGTTGTAGGCTCTTCTCTCCAACTCGGGGTTCTTCAACACAATGTCTCCAGCCTCGAAAACACGGATGGGCAACGAGTGCTTTCTGTTCTCCTTGACGGTCTTCAAGAGACCAGGAAGCAAGGTAGTTCTGACCACCTGGTACTCCACAGTCTTGGGGTTGGCCAACTTGACTGCCTTGGTACCGTCGTCCTCGGTTCTTAAGAACTTGAAGTTCTCGTCATGCGAGCACAAGGTCAAGGGCAACACTTCGGAGTAGCCAGACTGAGAAGAGGCCAATCTCAAGATGTCGGCCACCTTGTTGATGGGCAAAGGTGCGGCGACGACAGAGTCGCTCGATGGCTTGGTCTTCTTCAAGTTATTGTAACCGTAACCGATGGCAGCATCCTCCATTATGTCACATTGATGCAAAATGTCCGATCTAGTTATGGGGATTTCAACATTGATGATGTCCTTGTTGGTCTTGGAAGGAGAAGAGACCAAGGACATCTTCTTCAACAACTCACCGATTTGCTCGGCGGAATAGTCCAAACCAAGACAGGAGTTGATGTAGGAAATTTCCGCCTCGGCAGTTCTGTTCTTGACTTGAGGACACACACGGGATTGCTTGTTGTGCTCAGAAATCACTCTAACTGGCTCGATTTGGAATGGAACCTTACAGTACTTGGAGAACATGGCAACGATCTGGTTCAAAACCACATCGGTCTTGGTCTTGTCGGTACCGGTGATGTCGATGAAAACGTTCTTGGTATTCAAAGTAATCTTGGAGTGGTTGGAGTTGATGATTGGTGGCATGGAACCGACGGTTCTGTTGGCATCCAAGATAATGGGGAAGACGGGAGAGTCACGGATGATGTGCAAGTACTTGCTCAAGTGCTTGTCTTTTTCGTAGAATTCCATCATCTCATTGCCGTCCATTTCCTTCTCTTGGTTCAATGGAGTGAACTTGATCTCCGATGGAGGCAAGGCCTCGTAGGTGAAAGGAGGGGTCAAGGTGTCCAAGTCGTGGGTACCAATGGCCACCAAGGTTCTGTTACGGCACAAGTTGGTGTGCAATTTGTCTTGTAATTCAATGAAGGAGTTGTAGTTTCTCTCGTCGAAAACCACGTTACGCAAGATGGCGGACGCAGCGTAAGGACGGATTTGCAGGGTCGATTCCTTGATGGTCAAGGTGATTTCTGGGGTCTCTGGATTGAGAGTGTACTTTGGAGGCTCGGATCTGCCCAAGAATTCGTTCAACGCCTGCGCAATACCTTCGATACACAACATGTCGTATCTGTTGGCAGGAATTTCGATCTTGAGCTGAGGTCTTTCACCTTCGGCACAGTCCTCGGTGGTGTCCTCGTCCAATTCGATTCCGAACTCGAAACACAACTCATCGAATTCTTCGGTGGTGTATGTCTTACCGAGGAGCTTGTAGAGATCGTCCTTATCAACGGCAATGGTAGGCATCGTGGTAGTGGTTAGTATGAGTCAAAAATTTCGTTGATAAATTTTTTGAGGATGGGATTTACACGAGTGTAAATGTGAGACCTGCACCATGGGTTGCAAAAACATCACCACTATAATTACTGGGAGAATGGACAAGATTGGTGAGATTTTGTTGTTATTAACTTGTCGTGTAGGGCCAATGCCTGCTTTAGTTTCATTTTCGAACAATTTGGTAGAAATTTGGGTAAGATTTAATGGTGGCGTTATAATATAGGATTTCAGTAGTGTAGCAATCGGGACCAAAGTGGTGAATAGAAAGACCCAAGTACAAATAGAACTGGCCCTATGTGTATCGATAGTTTTTTAGATATGTTTTGACGTGAAAATGTAGTTTCTGCTAAATTTCTGACATAAAGAAACGGATATGTTTTTTTTAATCTTTCTCATTATGAAGATGAAAATAGACTTTATTCAAAAGAATGTTATTAATAATAGGAATAAAGCAATTCAAAGCAATTTTCTGAGATAGCTTCTGAAACAAGTACCATCAACTCATAATGCTGCTCAATCTCTAAAAGACAAATCATTTGATTAATTTCTTATTTAATTTGACTAATTCAGATTGAATACTGTGATGCATTATTTAAAATCTCAGCTAAATTAAAGCTCTTCTTAATTACTTAATAACTTACTGACTTCCTGTTTATCTTGTTCCTAATTCCAATCCTACGCAGCTCGTATTAATATAAATGCAAATCTATGTACCTACCAACTTATTAATTCCTAATGCAACCAAACCAGGGTCTTCTACAACCTCCAGATCCTCGTTAGATGTCAATTTCGTGTTAGAATGATCAACATCTTTTCTAACCTCCTTTAAGACATCTTCTCCTTCCTCTGCCAAGTGCTCAATGTCATTGATTTCGCTCATCAACGCACCCACGTCAAAGATGGGAGTCTCGTTGTTCTGTTCGCTTTCGACGTCATACTCTTCCATGGTGTTGGAAGTTGTGTCTGCAGAAGCCCCGTTTTTTGCCTGAGTTGCATCTTTCAGAGCAATATCCCACCAGTCCTTTTGCTTGGGCTTGAACCAGTTTTTCCATGTCTTCTTCTTCTCGTTGGCCATTTCCTTTTTCATCTTGGTTCTGGCTTCGTCGAACTCGTTGATCAACTTTCTCGTTCTTTCTCCCTCTTCGGGATCTGGATCTTCGATTTCGGCAAACTCCTCACTCAACATCTCCCAGTCCATTCTACTCAAAATCTTGGGAATGGCTTGTCTATATGACATGTGTCCTTCGACCAAGTCTGTGCAATCCACATTCTCAATGCCGTACACTCTTTCTATGGGAGACAAGCCGGCAACAGACAGAATACCTCCTCCGGTGGCTCTAAACAAGTAGCCCAAAATCCAATCTTTTTTGGAGTAACCGTTGATGAACTTGCCACTCACGACCGATCTCGCCAACGCCATTTGGTCCACCTTGACGGCCACAGGACATCCTAGGATAATCACATTCTCTACCAAGCCGTAGCCACCTCTCTTGGCCAACTCGATCAAGCACGAATACAAGAGCCGGGCACCCAAAGAAAAGCCCACCAACGTGATGGGACGGACTCCCATATTGCCAGATATCAATGTGTCTGCCAAAATCTTACCTGCTTTCCAGGCTCTATCGAGCGAAACGTTCCATGGATTGTCCAAGAGGTATGACAACTTGGAAAGTGCCATGGGCAATTGGATGGCGGACATCAATGCAGCCAAGATGGTGGCTCCCAAGATCTGCTGGATGGAAGTGGTCAATGCTTCTGTCGCGAGAATGCCGATGGTTTGTCCCATGGACTGTAACATTTCGGGTTCCCAAAGCAAGGAAAACATATCGCCCATTACCGGATCAACCGTGGAAAATGGCAATCTCACGTCATCCAACTTACCGTTCATCCAACCACTGATGGTGATGATGAGGTTGGATCTCTTGTTATTATGCAAAGGCTTGAGTTCGAAGGTATGGACATCGGCCACTCTACGAGCTCCAGCCTTGTTGCCGACCTTGGCTCCAGCAACCACTCCACCGGTGGTGATGATGGCACTGCCACCAACTCCGGCCAAGAAACTTGTGGTACCGGTGATGCCCATGGTGGTCAAACCGGCCGCTAGACCTGCTCCAATCATTGGTGCTAAAAGACCTGCCGATAAACCGATGGCCAAAGAACCACCCAAAGTAGCTAGACCGATATAGGCCAATCTCTTTCTTCTGTTGCGCTTGACATGTTTCTGGATGAATTCCCTGTCGGCCAAAAGCTCGTCCTTGTTCTCGATCGACTTGTCGTTGTTGACGAGCTCGAGACTTTCTAGCATGCGTCTTTGAAATTGGAACACTTCGGTGTCGGTGATTCCGACCTGACGGGCGAACTTGACGAGCAAAGTGTTGGACCTGCTGTCATAGTAGCCGTCGCTCATGAGCACCATGAAAAGATCACACACAATAACCCATTTCAAGCTGAACCCAGGGTACTTTTCCGACAAGCGGAGGGTGACGTCGTCCTTGACATCAGTTTCAACGAAATTGGAGCACAAATCCGTCACCTCGAGGCCATGGCCACTCAAGCGCTCGATCATCGTCTTCTCGTCCTCGGTGATGTCCAAATGGTCGTATAACTTGGACATCACGTACATGGACCAGTTGGAGAAGTTTCTCTGGCCAAAACTCATGGTTTTGGCCACCTTGCTGGAAGTGGTCAATTGGACCTTGGCCAACTCCGTGGCCATTTCCACGCAGATGAGCTTGGCCGTGCCCACGTAGGCAAACTTCTGGGCGTCGGTCAACATGTTCTTGGTGGACTCGACGCGTTCGTCTGCGTTGAAGTTCTCGTCCAGGTCCTCCTCGTCCGAGTCGTACACCTTGTCCTCGGAGTTGGGTTTGAACAAGAAGTCGGTCTTCTTGTCCAACTCCAAGTACTTGTTGACCTGGTCCTCGGTGTCGATCTTGGTGTAGCCTCGAGCGCCGGGTCGGTTCTCCAACGAGTCGAACTGATTGGAATGCTGGAATTCGAGCTGGCCACGTTCGTCGTAGAAGTCTAGGCCACTGATGGTCTTCATGGATTTCCAGTTGGACGTGTCGGTGGAGAAGAAGTCGTCGTCCACCACGTCGAGCTGTTCGACGCGGGAGTCGGCCGACTTCTGGGCCTGGATCTGCTCCTGGGCATCGGGACGAAAGCTGATGATCTTCTCCTGGAGGTGGCCCTCGTCGTCCTTGTGTTGATTGGCGAAATCAAACTCCACGTAGCTGGTTTCAGGGGTTGGCGCTTCCAAGAGGTCCGGATCTGCCGTAGAAACCACAGGAAGCAGCAGTTGCAGAGCAGGCAAGCTGGGAAGAAGCGAGATGCCAGTCCTCGATCCAAACTGCCGTGACTCTCGTGTGGATGCAGATCCACCGCTCTGCAAAGACGCCGACGTATCACAACGTTCGGTTAGTTCCATGGTGGAGCACCTTTGAGGTGGTGGCTGAAAGTGCTGTAAAAGCGGTCAGAATGCGGGCAAAACGGAGTGGATGGGAATGAAGGGAGTCAAAGGGACGAGCCGACTCCAAGAGCTTAATTGGAAGGGTTTAATTGCTGCAGATGTCGCCACTGGCCAAAAGGAAAGGTGATGTAAAAGGGTACAGTGTAGACGCTCTTTATTTTTCCTGGTTTTCGTGTACATGCTAGTAGAAAGAATGGGGGAACAAAGGCGATAGAAATGTGGATATTTGAGGTAATGGGACCAGATTAAGCAGGGGAAAAGGTTAGGAGGAAGAGAATGGATGTATGTTATTTGGTAGAAATTCCACTTCTGCCTGATTTTTAGCTGCAATTAATCAATTTGTAGTGCTTATAATAATGAGTATGACAAACGTGGAGAAGGTGAGGGTATCAAGTGCATTGAAGATACTGTCAAATAGGCGAGTATCTGTCAAAGTGGTGAATATCGTCATTATTGCCAAGGATGACATTGACAGTTTGAGAGTCTTCGTTTCGAATTAAATCCATACATTGACAGTTTTAAGAGTCTTGAATTAACGAGATGCTCATCTGCATGTTCAACTGACATGGGCTCATGGAATGCAGTCTCTCGCCTTATAAACTAGAGCATGTGCAAAGAGAGCTTAAAGGGCAGAACAAGTTAACTTTACAGGTATAATATGGCAAGGCAGTTATGGAGTTTAACAGATGAAAAGGTTATTAGGTAGTTACATAACAAATGTTGCTTAACTGAAATGACTATAGCTCAAAGGTCGATTTGGCTGTTACTACCAAATGTTATCTAGCCAAAATGTACTATAGCTCAAAAGGTACAATTTGGCTGTTACTAACAAAGATTTAGGTCCATTTTGCTGTAACTACCAAATATTAAGGTCCATTTGGCTGTTACTGCTAAATATGAACGTCCATTTGGCTGTTACTAACAAATATTAGGTCCATTTGACTGTTAATATTAGGTCCAATCGGCTGTTACTAACAAATATTAAGGCCCATTTGGCAGTAACAGAAACATACAGTGAACATTTAGATCATTTGACAGTAACAGAAAAGTACACTTAACATTTAGATCCATTTGGCAATAATAGAAAAGTACACTAACGTTCAGATCGTTAACATTTAGATCATTTGGCAGTAACAGAAACGTACACTACCATCGGGGCACTTGGCAGACCTTTACTGAAATGTACATCACTCATCAGACACTTCCTTACTTCAAGTTATAGAGATCTACAGCAGCTGTCTGCAACATGGTTTTACTCAAGTCGTCAATGGCCAGATGGCCTGCGCAGAGTCAAGGAATATGTTGCTACGAACCAAGTGGCCGAGCCGTACCAGAGGGTTTGACGCCTCCAGCAAGCTCAAGACCGATCCGCTTGCTTTCCAATCTGTCGACGGAGTTCTCCGTTTAATACCAAGGGTAGGACAATGCCCGACCACGTCCCAAGATTGCCTGCAGCCTAACTTGCCCAATGAACGCTCAACCTCCGAAGAAGGACCACCCATAGTACAAGAGTCGGACAGCCACAGACAACGCCAAATACTTGGCCTAGTGGAATCGACAGCCGGCCAAAGTCGTCAAACTAACTTCGCGTGCGCCGAACTGCTACGGCAAAGCCACTATAGCCGACCGAGGTCAGCTAAGGGCTTTCCGTAACACAGATTGTTGTGGTGAAAATTTTTGGGAAAGCGGTGCTTATATAGTGATTTTTGGTCACGTGACCTGCGAGGTTAGGGTTTAGGGCTAGGATGGAAGAAAGAAATGGGAACATACGTAGGGAATATCTTATTGAGTGTGTAAGAGGAGGTTGGTGGTTGGATAATGTTTATTGAATATTTACCATTATCTGAAGAAATGCAATTTAGCGTTTTCTGGAGTATTGAAGTATGGATTTTCTTAAGACACTTTATTGGCTATTCTCAACAAATAGTAATAGTGGCGTAATGCTAGCGATGGTACAATAGTACCAGATTAAATCAATTGGGAAGATCTGTGAAGTCAATCGTTGAATCCACTGTCGTTACCTCGATTTTCTTGACATAAAGTTTATAAGTTCATAGACTAAATTAATTAATCTGTTTGCACCCAAACAGAACATACTTCAATACTCTGGAAATCTCTCAATAAAAGGTTCAGACCTTTACTAATTACAATCCCCATCCTACAATCTAGATGTTTCAGTACCAGAAACATCCCCATTTTATCTACTTTGCTTCATCTCATCGCATCCATTGCAACCTTCGTGCACGACTCAATATCAACTCTAGCATCTACTACTATCACAATTATGAGTCGCCAGGGTGCCAAATCCAGCAGGGCTAAGCTGTCAAAAAATGAAGAATCCAAGTCTGCTATACCGTTTGATAGTGAATACTGTTTGGGCCATGTGAAAACCATCGACTTGTTCTCAGAAACACTAGTCAGTATTCTCAACTCAGAAGACCTCCACGACCATATTCAGGCAGTGAAGGGCGATCTTTACGATAGAAACTACATTGCTGCTTTTGATAGTGACGACAAGCGTTTTGCATACGTGTCTCGGTGGACGCCGGCAAGAGCACTTGCCTACACGTCTTTATTTGCATCCTTTCCAGAGATCAGAGCCTTGTTCGAAGACAAGGACAAGCAATCGCAGGTGTTGTGTATTGGAGGCGGTGCCTCTTCGGAGCTAGTTGGAATAGCGTCGGTATTCTGCAGATCCAAAGAATATAACTCAACTTCGGAGTCCAGTTTAACGGTGAATATTATCGACATTGCAGACTGGAGTAAGGTGGTGAACAGTCTCTCCAACTATGTCAAGTCCAACTGGATGTACAATCCAGACAAATTCAACACTCGTTTCATGCACGAGGATGTCTTGAATCAACCAAAGATCGACTACGGCGCCCAAAACTTGATCACCTTGTTGTTCACTACCAACGAATTGTTTGCAGAAAAGAGAAAGGAAACCATGGAACTTTTGAACACATTCAACTCTCAATGTCTGAAAGGAACGCTTTTGTTGATTGCAGAAAGCGCAGGATCCTACTCCCACATCACCATCGGAAGCAAGAAGTTTCCTGTCCAATTTCTCATCGACATGATGCTTATTGGAAAACAAGGTGAGAATAACGGTCCATGGGAGCTCATTGCTCAGAGTGACAGCTGCTGGTACAGAATCGAGGCCAAAGAGATCAACTATCCAATGAAATTGGAGAACATGAGATTTTTCTACAGACTTTACCGTAAAAAGTGAATGGATGTGAGAGTAGGCCAAATAGTCATAAATACTTCCTAGATTTTCAATTTACTCACCTCATCTTCCAAGGTTTCTACTGTGTCATAGAACTGGTCCGACTCGGCTTCAGCTTCCTCTGTTATCTTGTTTTCTCCACTGGAAAGCTTCGTTTCGTTGGAAGCTTCCTCTTTAATAAGAGGATCGGATTTCTTGTGCTCTTCATCTTTAATCGACAGATTGGTTTCCCTCTGTTCTTCCTCTTTAATAAAAGGATCGGCTTTCTTGTCTTCATCTTTGATCGACATATTGGTTTCTTTCTGTTCTTCCTTCTTTGCAAGAACAGCTTCATTCTGTTCTTCCTTCTTTGCAAGATTAGCTTCATGGCTCTTAATTCCTTCCTTTACCAATGCATCTAGCTCTTTCCTCCAGCCAAGTCTGTCGGCGAGTACCTCGGCAAAGCTGTCACATTCTTCAACCCAAAGAATGTCCGACTTCCGCTTCTTCTTCTTGAAATCACCAACCAACTCCTTGTTGACCAATACACGCAATGCACTACGTTCCACCTCTCCAGGAAGGGCTGCAAAGGGGTACACTGTAAGGGAAGTGCCTGCCACAATGGCCACTTCCACACTCTCTGATTCTTCTTGCCATAACTTGAAGAAGCGTTCAGGCAATCCTTCGCCAAAGAACACGATGTCAGGCTTGACGTAGCCGTTGCACTTCAAGCACGTGGGAATGCCCTTGTTGACCAGTGGGTAGTTCATCTGTTTCTTGAGCTCTTGTGTGCTCATCTCTTCGTTGCAGTCAATGCAATGGTTCTTTGCAAAGGAGCCATGGGCCTCTACTAAGTAGTCATCTTCAACCCCGGCTATTCTCTCCAAAGTGTCGATGTTCTGAGTGTATACTCTCTTCAACAACTTCTTGTCCTGCAAGAGTCGGATCAAGTAGTGGAACTTGGTGGGGACAAAAGTACCTGGGTACAACTCCGAGGCCAACGTATAGAAAGCACCAGGACTTTCCTTGAAGTAGTCGATATCGAACACTGCTTCAGCGTAAGGCAAATTAAGCTTGGAAAGGTTGGCATAGAGCCCTGTTTTAGGGCTTCTGAAGTCAGGAATACCTGCACTTGTGGAAGTGCCTGCTCCAGTGAAGAAGGTCACTTTTTTCTTTTGCTGAATTGCTTCCACCAACGGTGTCAAGTTGGAATCCAAAGACATGTCGAATGTAGTAGAAGTGGAGGGTTGTAAGAAAGAGTAGTATAATGTGTAGAGATTTGGGATCTATATGCAGTGAAGATATACTACAGGGTGTATTGGAGAAAATGAACTAGGGGAAATACCATAATAATAGGAGAGAATAGAAACATTGTTAATAGAAACTGACGATATTCAAGTATTGAAGTATGGGTTAACTGACGATATTGACTGAAGTCTAGATTGTCTTTATTAATTCTAATAATTATGGTTTGGTTCATAATTGAGAATTTACTAAATTCAAAAAAATGTAAATGTTGAATAAAATTGGAACGAACTTGCAATATTCACCTTAATGTAATTCAAATGAATTCCAGGATACATAAGCTTAGGAAGAATTCGTTTTTATTGTGAATTCCTTCGATGTCCATTTTGAGATCTTCACATTCGATAAATAAATATGATTCAGTCCTAATATTATTCTAGTGTATCTTTCAGTCCTAATATTATTCTAGTGTATCTTTCAGTCCTAATATTATTCTAGTGTATCTTTCAGTCCTAATATTTTTCTAGTTTATCATTCGAAGAGATTAAATTAGTCTTGATTATAATTGATGAATTCTTCTCAAAATGCCTCCTGTCTACCTTCGTATCATCCACTTTGCTATGTATTCTGGTTCAACCTGGTTGGGTTGCAGCCACTTGTGTGCAGGTTGACAATTATGTTCAATATTTTCACTAGTGGCAATTCTCACTAGATTGCTAACGATGAAGGTAAGTACATAAGTGAACTGCGGGTTTTATCATTCCAATGTACAACCGAGGTGGTTCAAAATGTTCCAAGCTTGTTAAATCTCGAAATTCCAGTCAAAATCGACCCATTAAGTAACCATTGAACTAACACCTAGCAAAGAATCTCTGCCTTGGATTTGCAGATCCTTACCGGAGAAATCGCAGAAAACATCGTTTCATACCGATTGCTGAACATCTACAACTTGTCCAGTTCATCGAGGCAGTTTTTGCTCAAGTTTGCTATTCCAGATTCCAAGAAAGTAGTGGTGTTAGATTGCGGAAACAGAGTACACTTGACTGATTTCGAAAGACAAATTACCGAGACCCCTTCCAACTTCGTTTCTAAGCTCAGAAAGCACTTGAAAACCAGACGGTTAACTGGTCTCAAGCAAGTTGGCAATGATAGAGTATTGGTGTTCCAGTTCTCCGAAGGGTTGTACTACCTTGTGCTAGAGTTTTTCAGTGCCGGCAATATCTTACTCTTGGATCATGAAAACACCATCTTGTCCTTACAGAGAATGGTCAATGACAAGGGAGACAACGATAGATATGCTGTGGGTGAAAAGTACAAGGCTTTTGACAACAGCTTGTTTACAGACGAATACGTCTACCAAAAGAAACAATACTCTATTCCAGAAATCAAGCAATGGATCGAAAAGCACAAGCAAAAGCTTTTGGAGTCGCAAAACTCTGGTAAAAAGAGCAAGGTGTTTTCACTCAACAAATTGATGTTTGTCAATGCCAGTCATCTCTCTTCGGACTTGATCCAGAAGAACCTACACGACAGTGGAATTCAAGCAAGCAAGAGCTGTCTTGATTTTAGCGAAGATGACGAAACCTTGAGTTCTGTTATCCAATCTTTGGAGAAAACCGAGGATGAGTACATGAGCTTGTTATCCAATGCGCTGAATTTGAACGGCTTCATAGTGTCCAAGAAAAATCCATTGTACAAGCCAAGTGAAGAAAATGACGACTTGAAATTCATTTTTGACGAGTTCCATCCTTTCAAGCCATACAAGGAAAACACAGACGACCTCATTTTCACTGAAATCAAAGGATACAACAAGACTTTGGATGAATTCTTTTCCACCATTGAATCTACAAAGTATAGCTTGAAAATTGAACAGCAAAAGCAAAATGCTGCTAATAGACTTGACCACGCAAAGAACGAGAGAGATAAACAAATTCAATCTTTGGTGGCCATACAGGAGCTCAACTTCAAGAAGGGCGATGCCATTATTTTATCTGCTGACTTGGTTAGCTCATGCATGGAAATGGTTCAGAACTTGATTGATCAACAGATGGATTGGACCAATATTGAAAGTTTCATCAAACTAGAACAATCCAGAAAGAACCCGATTGCATTGAATATTAAGTTACCTCTTAACTTGAAAGATAATAAGATCAAGGTCTTGTTGCCTGATGTGGATAAGCTTGAAGACAACGACGAAGATGCTGCTGACTCCAGTTTAGAGTCAGAATCAGAATCAGAATCGGAATCGGAATCAGAAGTAGAGTCCGATTCCGACTCCGACTCCGATTCTGAAGCTGTAAAGCGCAAGTCTAAGAAGAAGCAACCTAAGAAGGTGAAACCCCAAAAGAATGAACAGAACGATAGCATCTCCTGTTGGATAGATTTGGCATTGTCCCCATATGCAAATGCAGCATTATATTTTGACTCAAAGAAGACTGCCGAAAGCAAGCAAGTCAAGGTGGAACAGAATACCCAACTTGCTCTTAAGAATGCCGAGAGGAAGATCCAACAAGACCTTGCCAAAAATTTGAAGCAAGAAAATGAGACCTTAACGCATTTCAGACCCAAGTTTTGGTTTGAGAAGTTCTACTGGCTTGTTTCTAACGAAGGATATTTGTGTTTGGCAGGAAGAGATACCTCACAAGTGGACATGATTTACTTTAGACATTTCAACGACAACGATTTTTTCGTATCATCGGATGTGGAAGGTTCTTTGATGGTTTTCATCAAAAATCCATACAAGGGAGAAACCGTTCCACCTAGAACATTGATGCAAGCTGGAATGTTTGCCATGTCTGCTTCTAACGCCTGGACCAATAAGATTACTACTTCTCCATGGTTTTTGCCTGGTACTTCTATTTCAAAGAAAGACTTTGATGGAAGTTTAATTTCGCCTGGTTCGTTTAATTACAAGGGCAAGAAGGAGTTTATGCCACCTTTGCAATTGGTAATGGGATTCGGACTCTATGTGTTGGGAGACGAAGAAACTTCCTCCAAATACAAGGAGCAAAGAATCAAGAAACAAGAAGACCACGGCTTAAAGGTCTTTATGGACAACAATAAAAAGGACTTGGAGGATTTCATCAAGAGTACCATGACAGAATCCAAGGAGGAGAGCGAGCAACCAGAAGCAACGTCTGCAGTGGAACATGAGGAGTCAGCCGAAGTTAATTCAGATTCAAACGCAGATGGAGAAGAATCTGGACTCGTTTCCGATGAAATATCCATACTGTCCACGAAAAGTTCAAACGTTCCAGTCAAGAATGTCCGTGGTAAAAAGGCTAAAATGAAGAAAATCGCAACCAAATACGCGGATCAAGATGAAGAAGAGAGAAGAATGAGGATGGATGTGCTTGGAACTTTGAAACAGGTCGAGGAAGCCCAGAAACAGAAGGAGCTAGATGAAGCAGCCGAGGCTCAATTGCGCGGAAAGAAATATGAGGAATCTTTAGCAACCCAGCGTAAGAGAAAGCAGGACAAAAGAGAATACGAGAAGTATATCCTGGAAAAGTCCAATGATGACGAGTCTCAGATGACCAATTGGGTCGAAATCCTTGATTCCTTCATCTCTAAGCCTCAGAGAGGAGACAAGTGCATTGGTGTGGTCCCTGTATTCGCTCCTTGGGTGACTTTGAGCAAGTTCAAATACAAGGTGAAAATTCAACCTGGAAATGCAAAGAAGGGAAAATCAGTGAATGAAATATTGCATCATTTCACTACCAGAAAAATTGATCCGACCGAGGAAGACACTGAAATTGACTGGCCATCCGAGAGAGAATTCATCAAAGCTGCCAAAGCAACTGATTTGATTGGTTCGTTACCTGTAACGAAGCTTCGTATCACTTTGGGTGAAAGTAAAGATGGCAAGAGTAAGGATACCAAGGGTAAGGTTTCTAAGGGTAAGGATTCCAAAGGCAAAGCTTCTAAGAAGCGCTGAAGCAAGGTAAGCTTGCTAGGATTGGCTACATGTCAGGGACAATGTTCGAAGGTCACTCAGAAGAATCTACACAATCCCAAGTTTCTAGTGACCTAGGTCAACGAATTGGCCAAATAGACAGAAATTATCATGAAAATGAAAATCAAATCATTTTTGGAATTATCAGGAACATGAACATCTCACAATAGTATTCTGTTTCGCTTTTAGTCACGGGAGCCAGATATATCATATTGTACCATATGTTTTCCGTGTTACTGTCATCTCATATGTTTTCCGTGTTACTGTCATCATCTTTTCGAATTCTTTAGGTACATCAAAATTAAAATGTCAGGCACTGTTTCGAAATCGTAGCACTTTCCTTCCAAGGTTACAGAGACCAAGGTGTATACCGAGATACAGTGGGCCAATTGAGAATAATGGACAATTAATTCTAAAATTAATTGGTAGATTGCACTAGACTCCATATCCAAATCTTCAGTAAATAATGCTCAATGTGTCAAATTGTATTGCTATCCCTGCCGGGTATTGATGAGTTTGCAATAGATTAATGGGCTTGCCATAATTTCAAGCTTTATGCTCGTGGAACTATCAAAGTGACCGAACATATACATTGCTGGCGATAAAAATGAATATTTTCAGATCGAATTGATGGAAAATTCAGCTTAGGAGCACGATCCACCCGTCGGGATTAGCCATGTCAGAGGTTATTGCGTGAGGAATAATTTCAGTCACAGGCATAGGAACCAAAAGCTAATTCGCATTTTAATAATTATGAATTGATATGGTTGGAACTGTTGATAGTACAAACGTAGGAGTTGGGAGTTTCATGTCAGGTGTAGCAGAGGTCAAATTACCGGAAACTTCAGAGGGCATTAGGCAAATTTCAAGGTGTGCAGATTCAAAAACGTGAAAATTGGAGAAAATACACCGAGTGTCAAGCAGAGGAGCAAAAAAGCTGAATTAGAGAAAGGGCAGTGATTGGAGAGGAAGGCCCAAATTGACAGTTTACGGCGGCTAAGCCAATGCGTTGTTCGCGTCTTCTGGAAGCTTGTAGTTGCCTCTTTTCTGCTCGCCACACCCATCGGAATCCATCATCGCAATCGGGTCGAGCAATAATTTCTGGGCTAATAATTAGTCTGTAATTAGACTGGAATTAGACTGTTGAAATTGATAGTGCCGGTGGGCTAATAAATTAAGCTTTTCGGATTCCCAGATAATAGTGCCTGTCCGATCTTGCCCTTTTCTGGGCCCGGCTAATATTCAGGGGTTTGACACAGGACAGATAGGACGCGGTGCTTGGGTAAGACGCGGTGCTTGGGTAAGACGAGGTGCTTGGTTGGACAGGGACCAGGGACCATGGACCACCATGGACCGGAGGAATTGAAGCACACAGTCAACTGCATTGCGTGTAATCCACAACAGTCCGCCTCCAGTCAGACGGGGCTTAATGTCAGGGTTCCGTTCGCCGATCGGTACGCCGACATTTCACGTCTTGATACACCTATTGTCGTCATCAAACTCATTGACTCGCGTTTTCATGCTCCGGTTGGGCTCGTGTCTCATGCACCGACAATTCTTGACGCAATTGAAGAAGGCTGTCCAATAAATTGCACCCATAGGGTGCTTTGGTGCAGGGGAAGCCACCGCCATGCCCGCCTACATGGCGATATAATTGCTCGGGGGGTCCTTATTGTAGACACCTTGGGCCCCAATGCGGAAGTATGGTCTGCGTCATGGGGAGGACAGGAGAATAGGGCCATTGTGCGTGGAACAGCAAATACGATGGTTTGGCGCAGTGTTTGGGTTTTGAGTATGGGCAGTGGCACAATCGCCTAGAGTTCCGCCTGACGGGTTTATCAAGCGGAATGCTAGAGGGAGGGTAGAATAATTACAGTCAAGAGTTAGGCAGTTGGTACTCGGCAGAATGAGAAGAAGAGAATTGGCTTTGTCCGAATAGAATTTCATATAAGGAAAGGCAGAATAGAAGTACACCTCAAGAGAATTTCATAGTAGATTGGCTCTCTCCAGAAGTAGCACGTAGTACCAATTGCTTTCTCCAGAAGTAGCTCATAGTAGAATTTCATAGTAGAATTGGCTTCTCTTGAAGTACACTTCATAGAATTAGCTTTCTCTGAAGCACCTCATATCATAGTCTTTCTCTGATCATTGGCTTTCTCTGAAGCCAGAACGTTAATTTTATCTTACTCGTCTGTTGATTATTCTGACCAATTGGCTTTTCCTCCTGTGGCTATTTAGCTTTCTTGATCACCTTGACTACCTTAGTCCTCGTCTCCACGTACGTACCTGGTACACGCAGGCACCAAGCAGCCCTTCACCTCACTTGTGCAACACCTTATCGTGGGTGGAGTTAATCTGCAAAGTGGCCTGAGCCTTCCCAAAACAGTAACTGCGAAGAACCAGGCCGCGGATGCCCACCTACAGTCTACAGAAAGAAACACGACAAGACGACATGATGAGATGGGACCGGGTCTCGGCAAAGCGGCGGCAGCAGCAGCAGATGGAGTTTCACCAACTCCACCAGCACCCTCGCAGCCTCGCATCAGGCAATTGTAGCCAGGCCAGCAAGCACAATGAAATGAGGACAGAATGGAGATGAAATGGATCCAGGCCAGGAGGAAAGTAAGTGCGTAGATCTCCAATGCACAGCTGCAATGATTCGACGACTCTAGATGGCCCAGGCCCTGGAGATGCGCCTTATCCGTCTGGGAAAACCCCCGACCAATATCCGCAGCAGAGGTCAGTCCCCGGGGTGTTTGACGGAGTTATGGGCGATCTCGCAGTGGGGAAGTGTGACCAGCACCAAGCGAGCAGCAGCGAAGGAGTGAAGGAGTAAGGAGAGCGACAGTAACCGACAGAGTGACAGAAGAAAGGCGGGCAACAGTGGTTGTGGGAAGCCGAGGCAAATTGGCCTATTCTAACCTCCTTTCCCTTAAGCTACCCTGCCTGGTCCCATTCCACCCTGTTTCAGGACTTTGCACCCAAACAATATCAACCAACAATGCCACGTGACCCGCCCTTCACATGATCGGTCCCCCTTCCACTGCAGCCAATAGCAGGAGGCACAGACCTCTGACTCAGCACCAGGGACCCAGTTCCGCGGCCGGACTCAAACCCCGAGTCCTGTTTTGGACGTGGCGTTCGACGCCCAATTGGGCCAATCGCTGGCGAGGCCGCCGGTCCCTTCAAGGGCTCAAGTGGCCAGGACCAGCAACTTCGGACACTGCAAGCACACTGCACACAGACCCCGCCAACCACCGCCGGAACCCACCCCACAGCTTTGTCCGGTTTGGGCCAAAAGTTGGCCGATTGTCCCAAAAGGTTGCAGATTGTTCCAGACAATCAAACCCCTCAGGTGGTGATTCCCACAAGGCACAAAAAGCAATGCATTGGGGGTAAAGCAGGTGCCGGAAGCGGCAGGCGCGTGCAGGACGCGCGTCTGCAGGACAAACAAATTTTCAGCGAATTGCATATATATATGGAGAAAGTTTGTCCTCTGCCTCTATCATCACACACCCCCAGCCTGAGCCGTCTCTTCCCCACGGTCCTCGTTCGTCTTATTTAGTCCCTGGTGTTCCCCCTCGAAATGGAGTCACTCGCCCGCGTTTCCATGAACGTCTGTCCCTTTGTCAAGTCCTCCTCCACCCAGGCCATGCGCCAGTTGAGCAAGCACACCGGCGCCTTGGCCTCCCAGGCCCGCCAGTGTCCCATCATGGGAGCCGCTATCACTGCCCGCGAGTCTGTCCGCTGCTACTCGTCCGCCTCCAAGCCCGTCAACGCCACGGCCTCCTCGAGCATCACTCCCCCTTCCACCGGGGCCGCCTCGGCTCCTTACTCGTTTAAGGCCGACCAGCTCACCGGCTCCAAGTTCGACCTCGCGTCCTCCGAGACCCCCTACGACTACCACGGCTTCTTGTCCAACGAGATGGACAAGAAGCGCACCGACAAGTCGTACCGGTTCTTCAACAACATCAACCGGTTGGCCCAGGAGTTCCCCAAGGCCCACCGCAACGAGGAGACCGACAAGGTTACCGTGTGGTGTGCCAACGACTACCTTGGCATGGGCCGCAACGAGCAGACCTTGACTGAGATGAAGCGCGTGTTGAACAAGTACGGTGCCGGTGCCGGTGGCACCCGGAACATTGCCGGCCACAACCTTCACGCCATCCGTTTGGAAAGTGAAATCGCCGCCTTGCACAAGCACGAGGCTGCGTTGGTCTTCTCTTCCTGTTTTGTTGCCAACGACGCCGTCTTGTCGTTGTTTGGCCAGAAGATCAAGGACTTGGTCATCTTCTCCGACCAGTTGAACCACGCCTCCATGATCCAGGGTATCCGTAACTCGCGTGCCAAGAAGCACGTCTTCAAGCACAACGACTTGCACGACTTGGAGATGCAGTTGGCCCTGTACCCCAAGTCCACCCCCAAGTTGATTGCCTTTGAGTCGGTGTACTCCATGTGCGGTTCCGTGGCCCCTATCGAGGCCATCTGTGACTTGGCCGACAAGTACGGCGCCCTCACCTTCTTGGACGAGGTCCACGCTGTGGGCATGTACGGCCCTCATGGTGCTGGTGTTGCCGAGCACTTGGACTTCGAGGCCCACTTGAAGTCTGGTATTGCCTCTCCTGCCACCCCCACCGTCATGAGCAGAGTGGACATGGTGACCGGAACCTTGGGTAAGGCCTATGGCATGGTCGGTGGCTACGTCACCGGTAAGGCCACCATGATCGACTGGTTCCGTTCGTACGCTCCAGGCTTCATTTTCACCACCTCGTTGCCTCCTTCCATCATGGCTGGTGCCACCTCTGCCATCCGCTACCAGCGGGCCACGTTGAAGGACCGTGTGGCCCAGCAGAAGAACACCCGTTATGTCAAGAACAACTTGAACAACATCGGTATTCCCGTGATCCCCAACCCCTCGCACATCGTGCCTGTGTTGGTCGGCAACGCTGCGGACGCCAAGCGTGCTTCGGACTTGTTGCTCGACAAGCACAACATCTATGTCCAGGCCATCAACTTCCCCACTGTGCCCATTGGACTGGAGAGATTGAGAATCACTCCCACCCCTGGCCACGGCCCAGAGATCTCCAACCAGTTGATTGGTGCCCTTGATTCCGTCTTCAATGAGTTGTCGTTGAACAGAATCCCTCAATGGGAGAGCACGGGTGGTTTGTGTGGCGTTGGCGACCCTTCGGTTGGCGAGGTGCAACACGTCTGGACTGATGCCCAGTTGGACTTGGTCGATGCTGATCTCAACAGCAACGTGACTGATCCCATCATCCCGCCAGTTGGTGTTTCTTCTGGTGTAGACAGCTATTAGGATATGTAATAGTCATTTAGTTTATGTTTCTGTGGACATTAGGATGTTTTTATAGTCGCCATGTCAAATATGATGTATTCTACTTCTGTGTATATATAAGGGGCTGGAGATATCGGCGAAGTTTTTGGAAAGAGAATGGAAAGGGCAAAAAGCGATAGCTCCGGGGCCCGAGTCAAATTTGGGGCCTTTTGCATGTTAGCAGGTGCGGCATGATTGTAGGTTAGACAGGGAGGAGACAGACAGCAGGAAATGGACCAATAAGATCATAGTGACCTGGAGTAGAAGTCACCAAGTGCGAGACAGAGGAAATGAATATAATGAAGAAGGCATGAAGAAATTAGGTGAAGATGACAAAGAGTGAGATGAAGGATGGATGATGGATGGGTGCAAGAGAGTGGAGGTATGTTTAGAGATAATTTAGTGTTGTGAGATGTCGAGTCATTAGTAGCTAGAGATACAGTTAGAAACAGAGCTATAGAAACAGAGCTATTGAAACAGAGGTAGAGACAGAGGTAGAGACAGAAATAGAGACAGAAGTAGAGACAGAAGTAGAGACATTCTAATGGTTAGAGTATTGAAGCATGGATTTTGACATAAACAGAGACAGGCTAATGATTAGAGCTAAAAGAGAGCAGGAATCAGATGGCTACATGTGGGCTAGTTTGTGACACTTGAGATTTCATTTGGAGTCTTAACTAGAGAATTGCTGTTTTTCATCCATTTAGAACTTAGGGTGATCTTACACTGAGCTCACTAGGTAATAAACAGCTGTTCCAATTATTTTAATTGAAAGTATCAGGTATTCTTAAATTTGCCGTGTTATATTATATTGTAGTGACTTTTCAGAATAACACCAAACCGCTTTGCAATTGATTATAGGATCAGAAACATGCAGAAAATATATCTTTCTTGTTTGGACTGTACAGCAAGTGCCACGTATCATCTCGGGGTAGCTACTATCTAATATTCGGGTGCTTCTAGTACAGATTACTTATTCTTAGTTTTGAGTACGCAGGTAGAGAAACAATATGAAGGTGTGTTTTGAGGGACACATTTTAAGTGATATCACACTAATACAACTATTAGTATGCTACTTAATAGTATTTAAGAAGCAATTATCGGCTGTAATTAACAAACCCCATTGAAGGATATTGTCACGAAAGAAGAGGAGGTTTATGGAAAGATTGAATGCGCCAAAAACCTTTTACAGAGTACAGGTAAATTTCAACACTAAATTATACTATATATTTTGATGCAAGCTACAGGAAGAATCATTTTATCTGGAACTAAGAAAAAAGATAAAAGTCATATTTCAGACTATATTTGAATCTAGGAAATACATTGATCTCGACTGATCTCCAATTAGAGAATGGTAGAATTCCAAGTTGTGGAAGAAAAGCAACACCCAAATTAAACAACCTAGAAGTCATAAATCAAGACCTATTTGTTCATTAATCTACGTAGCACATTTGGAGAAATTAAAAAAAAAAACAGATCTGCTGGTAGTTCATGGATTATTACACACATGAAAAATTCCCCAATCTGTCATCACACTCTAAGTACCCAGGACAGTACATCTAGACCTAATTCTTCACTCTCTATACCCTAGTGTCGCGTCCTGCATAGTATCTCTTGCTCTTCACCATCTCCATTTTACGTGTAATGGTAATTACACGTCCAGATATATAACGTGCTTGTTTGTTTATATCCACATCACCATGGATAAGTCACAGCTCATCAAATTATACACAAATAGGCTTGTTCGGGCATTGGTCCCGGCGGAATACGGACCTGAATTTATCCAGAAACTCAGTTTGGAACTAATCTCAGCTCTAAGTGCTCCGGAATCGGCCATTGACCCCAGTCAGAAACAGTACCAGATAGGCCAAATAACCTCCAGGTTCAAGTCCCACTTCCTCAACCAAGGCCACCACGAAGAATGGGCCACATTCCAACGTGCCTTGGAGTCTTTGGGCCAGATCAATACCTTGGACCAGATCTATAACTATTTGGTGTTTTTGAGTGCCCTTCACGAGGGCCCATCGGACCATTCTCCAGCCCAAAAGCATGCCCGTCCGGCACTTAGTCCCGGAAGTGATTTCTATAGCCCATCTCCAGTGATTCCGTCGAGTCGGCCCTATACAAGAAACAACCCCGATGCTCCAGGAGGAAGCTCTGCACCCCATGAATTCCCCCAGTCGTCGCCCTACCGAGAAGGTTTGGTGTCGTTGAGCCAGGCGATATCGCCCTACTACGAAACCATGCCCGAGGAAACCATCTTGACGTACCTTTCCTACAGTCTCCTCGGTCTAGACTCCAAGTTACTCGCATTCAACTCCGATACCCACATCGAAATTCCCTCCAACATCAACAACAGCTACACGGGCATCCTCTTCGACGTGCTCGAATGTGCGTTGCTCTATAGAAGCATCCATCGCTTTGCTCAGGCCCACAAGGGAAAATTGAATTCTCCCATCAAGACTGCATTCCTCACGGTGTTGGAGTTCCAATTGACCAAATACATCAACCACATCAACCAGCTCTTCAATACCCAGCCCACGTCCCTAATTTCAGTTTACAATAGCATTTTTGACTGGATATACAAACTCAGACTCCTCTATTCCTTGGTGCTTCAGGTCCTAGACATCAACGGATACGACTTTCTTTCCAAGGTCTATGAGTTAAGCAAGTTTGGCGACTCCAGCATCCAAAAGTTGGCCTCAGAAATCTTTACCAAGATATCCCAGCCATACTTCCAAATCATAGAGCACTGGATCATCAATGGAGAGCTCATTGATGAAAGTGACGAATTCTTCGTCAAGTTCGATTTTGAAAAGAACGACTTCAATGACATAATACAGTTTTTGCCTTCCAGAATTCCTTTCTTCATCACCAAAGAATTGAGCTATAAAATATTGCAGATCGGCAAAACATTGATATACTTGAATAAATACTGCAAAGAGTTGGTCTGGATCAACCAATACAGCAACAAGTACTCCCAGCAAATATTCCAGGTGAATCAGGGCTTGCAAAGCATGGACACAGATTCATTCAATGCATTGATAAAACAACAATACCAACAATTGTTGAACTTTTTCACAGTGATGATCTATGGGCCCAAGAATGAATTGGCACAACACCTCTTCAACTTCAAAAAGATATACTTCTTGCAAAATAACGATTTCATAGATTCGATCATCGCTAACGGTGTTGAGTTATTCAATGAGCCATCCACGATGATTTCGTCGAATTATTTATCCAAGATTCTCAGTGAATCGATCAGGGGCTCATCACTACAATACAATAAGTATTCCAATCGACTCGATGCACGAATTCTTGATCCTGTGCATGGCAATATTGGGTGGGAGGTTTTTACCTTAGAGTACCGGATAGAAGACTTGCCTATCAATTCATTGTTGGAACCGCAAATGGTGCAATATTTGAAAATGTTCAACTTCTTGTGGAGACTTCGTCATTTGCAGTACTTGTTGAACCAGAATGCCATTGAATGTGCTGGGTTGCGCAAGAACGAATTGAAGAAAATCCATGCCAAATACATCCGGCTCAAGCGTGGAGCACGCATGAGCATTCGTGACAAGAAGATCATGTGGCTCATGAAGTCGTTCAATACCATCAGCATGATCCGGTCCACCTTGGTCAAATTCATGAATGCATTGTTGCTGTACTTGTCGTTCGACGTGGTGGAGGATGCTTACAACCGGCTTTTGGTGGACAAATTGTTCCAGTCGAGCCAGTTACGAGGCAACAAAGACGACGAGGGATACGAGAATCACCAGCTCCAGCTCTTGAGCAAGTTGAACCCGAAATTCCTCGCGTCCCTCGGAAGCAGCGTCCACAATACAACGCCCGACACCATGGTGCACGAGATGAATGAGCTCACGGCTGATGCCATTATAGGGGTGCATGAGAAATATTTGGGGCATATCGTAAAGAACAAGCTCATTCGCGAGGACCTGGTGGGCAAAGGCAGCAAGGTCAGCTTCATCGAGCAGATCTACCGACTTCTCGAGACCACGTTCCAGTACTTTAAGAGTGCCGAGGAGTACAACCACTTGGTGGTGAACTATGTGTTGATTCTCAACATCGAGGCTTCGCGGGATCACCTGGACTTGGACGACGAGATGGTGGACGTGGAGGCGCTCCAGGATACCGAGGACAAACTCCATGCCATAATGGGGCGGATTTACGGAGAGCTCTACCCCCGGTTCGTGGGAGGACGCGACGAGTTCGTAAAGGACCTTCGAATGGACTATGATCTCCGGCCCATGGTGCACATGTTTGTGTGATATGCGCTTAAGGACTCGAGCTCGTAAATGGGTAGTGGCAGAAAACGTCTCGGCAAAATCACAGGCAAGAAGACCAGCAATTATCAACAGGAAAGGAGCCACAAAGAGATGCCAGCTACCTACACCAAGCTATCGATCTTGTTGATCGGGTCAATCAAGACATCATAAACAGCTTCAAAACCAGTTAATGGCACGACTGGCGGTAAGATGGCCCCTGCACTGTGTCACCTGTCACTTCCCCTTAACCCATTTCTTTCCCCCAGGCTATTGGCCCACTGGATTAAACGCGACCCCAGACCAGATCGCAACGGCCCCACAAAACATCCCCAAATGGTCTCACCACCCACGCCGAGGTCCGACCTCCAAATGCCGCAATGATGACGTTGCTACCCGACCCTCCATCGTCTCTTTGTTGACGCCGGACCTCAGCCCCATCGCTGTACCCCGGACCTGTTGTTGGCCCTTGTCTTGTCCTGTTGTGTTCTGATGTGTCCGGCACATTGCACCACCACTGCACCACCACCGCACCACTCGGGCCTCGGTTGCGCAGTGTCCGAAAAGATATAAAGCCCCAGACTTCTCCAGTTTTGACTAACCAACAACATGGAAGAAGTCGACAGTGTATTAGTGGACAACGTTAAGTCTTTTGCTGCCGGAGGGTTCGGTGGTATTTGGTATGTATAGAACCATGGCACCTGCAGGGTGAAATGGCGATCTTCAAGAATTTGAAGTGGTGTACACGATCGTGATATGATAGCGACATAGAGTATTGAAGCATGGAGTGATAGCTCAGTATAGATCTAGCATTATGAATAGAATGGTGATTATAGGAAAGAATAAGTGAGATGAAAGTATAATTGCCACTTCTCTTCTTAGGCCCCTTTTATGCAAAGCGTGTATTAGACAGCGTCTAATCCACATTACTTTGCTGCCAATCCATATTAAACATTCACTATTTGAACTACTAAGGTTCTTCCTCCACTTTGGCTCTATTCATTCAATCTGTACTATGATCATTCACTGTGATTGAATGTTCACTGTGATTGAATGTGTTCATTCAAATGTTCACTGTTCATTCAAATGTTCACCGTGTTCTTTCAAATGTTCACTGTTCATTCAAATGTTCACTGTGTTCATTCGCCATGTTCACTTAATCACGTTGTTCGGTCACTGTGTTCACGAAGTCATTCACTCCGCCCACTCACAAGTTCACCACTAACATCAGTGCTGTCATCACAGGCCACCCCTTTGACCTCGTCAAGGTCCGTCTCCAGACCGGTCTCTACAAGTCTTCTGTCGAGTGTGTCAAGACCACCATCGTCAAGGACGGCTTGCCAGGCCTCTATCGTGGTGTCCTCCCCCCACTCTTGGGTGTCACCCCCATGTTCGCCGTGTCCTTCTGGGGTTACGACGTCGGAAAGCGCATTGTCGGCAGCTTCACCGGCAAGACCCCCGAACAGTTCTCCATCGCCAACATCTCCACCGCCGGTTTCATCTCCGCCGTTCCCACCACGCTTGTGGCGGCCCCATTCGAGCGGATCAAGGTCATGATGCAAGTTGCCGACGGCAAGGGCGCCACCATGGGCTCGGTGGTCAAGGAGATGTATCGTACCGGCGGGATCCGGTCCATCTTCAAGGGCTCGGTGGCCACCTTGGCCAGAGACGGCCCTGGTTCGGCCCTCTACTTTGCCACCTACGAGTACTTGAAGAAGAAGTTGTCGCTGCCTGGTGAAGACATGTCGCTCTTGGCCATCTCTACCGCCGGTGGTTTTGCTGGTGTGTCCATGTGGTTGGGTGTTTTCCCCATCGACACCATCAAGTCCACCCAGCAGTCATCCAACGTCAGCGTCTCCATTGCGCAGACCACCAAGAACATCTACGCCAAGGGCGGTATCAAGGCCTTCTTCCCCGGTGTGGGTCCAGCTTTGGCCAGATCGTTCCCTGCCAACGCTGCTACCTTCGTGGGTGTGGAGTTGGCCAGAAAGGCCCTTGACAAGGCCTTTTGATAGACCTATTTATTAGACTCCTAGAGCATTATACCTCGGGATGGTGTAGAGGAGAAGAAGAATACATGATAGATGAGTTTTCAGAATTTGGTGATATAGCCACTGATGTAGACAATAAAAGGATAGAGAATAATGGGAATGAACAGATGGGAGTAAGAGTGGAGTCTTTCTAAAATTCGAAAAGTCAGAAAGCAAGACTACTATTTCCATTAATGCAAACCTGTACCCCAGTGAATGTAGCTATTCATAATGTGTGGACTTTTACCGTGGATTTGGTAAATGCAGCTAGCTTTAATGTAATTACTCGATAACTGCAAGAAATTTCGTCATAATTAGGTGAAACATTATTATGGTCTCAAATTCAATTAAATACACTTATTCACTGACAACAAGAAATTCATCATTATTAGTATAGTGAGTCCAGTATATGAAGCTATCTTCATTGAATTAAAAACAATTACCCAGTAACTGCAAGAAATTCATCATGATTAGCATAGAATTAATAATAATTACTCAATAACTGCAAGTAATGCATCATAACCTAAATTCAGCTATGTAGAGACCAGTAGATTCAATTTCTTGAATTTCTAAGTATCTCGCTATTAATACAAGCCATAGTTTCATTAATTCAAAAACAAATTTAAGTAAATGTACAACTTCATCACTATGTTATAAGTCCAAATAGTTTAATCGCCGGTAAACTGACATTGGAGTGAAAGTAATTGCTTGGGTGTAGATAACTATAAACTTGTTCAGGTAATCATTGTCTAGTCAGTTAAACTGTGAAAAAAATAATTGGTCGTAACTAGAAAAACTAGAAAGTACACACTGCTGGATATTAAAAATACTGTAGGTATATAATATGACATGTGCCAGAAAGTAATTATTGTTGAATATTTAAATACTGTAGGTATATAATATGACATGTACCAGAAAACTATGTAGAATAACCCTTAATTAACAGTAATGGCAAGATATCACTGCATAGACTCCAAAGCCAATATTCTCACCTTCTCTATTGCCGCATAATTGGAATGTCTTAAATTCACACTCTAAATGTCTTATATTCACACTCTAAATGTCTTACATCCACACTCTAAACATTAACACTAATCTAGATTATATCTTTAGAAAAATGAAATTGCACAATTCCAACACATCCACTCAAGATCCAATCAATAAATACCCTCAACACTCCCCCAATCCTTACTTCAATACGTTTCTATTTTACTCTACCTACCCTCCATGGTCGTGCGCCTACCGCCACACCTGGTCAACGAAATTTACTCAAACTGCTCCACTCTCGATAAGATAAAGCCGACCGCATTCTATCACCCAATTCCACCAAAATGTCGTTATCAGATGAACAGGTATGTCTCCCTCCATGTCCCCTTCCAAATTGCCCCGTTTTCCCGATGGATACTAACCCCCTAGGTAAAATCAGAGCTTAGCAAGATGCAAGCGTTTATCCAAAAGGAGGCCCAGGAAAAGGCCAAGGAGATCCGCTTGAAGGCCGACGAAGAGTACGAGATCGAAAAGGCGTCCATTGTCAGAGCAGAGACCGCGGCCATCGACTCCACCTATGAACAGAAGTTGAAGAAGGCGTCTTTGGCTCAACAGATTACCAAGTCCACCATTGCCAACAAGACCAGATTGCGCGTGTTGTCCACCAAGGAAGAGGTGTTGGAGGAGATCTTCACCGAGGCCGAGAAGGAGTTGAAGAAGGTCACCGCCAACAAGGGCCAGTACAAGCCGGTGTTGACGGGCTTGATCGAGGAGGGGTTATTAGCATTATTGGAAAAGGACGTCTCCATCAGAGTCAGAGAGGCCGACGTCGCGTTGGCCAAGGAGGCGGCCGAGGACGCCGCCAAGGCGTTCGAGGAGAAGGCCAAGTTCCCCGTGTCCATCACCGTCGAGGAGACCTACTTGAACAAGGACGCCGACGGCGGTGTCATTGTCATCAACTCCACCGGCAAGATCGAGGTCAACAACACCTTGGAAGAGAGATTGAACATCTTGAACCAGGTCGCGTTGCCTGGTCTCAGATTGGAGTTGTTCGGCATCTCTCCCTCGAGAAAGTTCCTCGATTAGTCCCAAGACTCGTTCTAATTCTTTAAGGACGCTGTTGCGACCTGGCGACTGCTGCCATTTGATACTATATTCTTTATACTTCCATATTAATCCTTTTTGTCTGGATGTAGAACTCAAGTGTAGTGTGTTAATCTGACAAGTGATGGTTTTAATGGTTCTGACAAGTGAAGTGTTAATGGTAGTGTTAATGTTAATCTGACAAGTGATAGTGTAAATGGTATTCTGACAGGTGATAGTGTTAAAGGTATTCTAATAGTGATATTGTTAATGGTAATGTTAATATTATTCTGAATCTTTATACTTCCATATAATACTTCTAGGTAGATTTCAGACTGGATAGTACTACTAGAGCTAGTGTTGTCTTTATTGACTAGTGCTGGAATTAATGAATCTGTATATCTGACTATTGGTGTTAGTCTTAATCTGTATAATAACCTGGTATTATGCAGGTTGCCAAAAATTCTATAGTCCATACTTCTTTCTTACTATACACTATTCCGCCTTCCAGCTGGCGATAATCACCATTTCCTTCGACATTCCTCTCTATTGGCCCGGTCTGTGCACATATCTCCAAAAATCTGCATCAAAACGGCCCAATTTTCGAGGATATACTCCGAATTAGACATTCATTGCCACTCCGAAACCGGCGCTTCTGCCCAGTTCTGGCACCAAAACAACTCCCATTGCCTCTTTGAGGCCTGCAAACACCATGGTATATCGATTCGGTCTCGGTAGCCCAACACTTTTGGCCGAAGGCTTGCGATCCCGGGTCTTTTTGCATCACCATCTTCGAATACCTCATCGAGCATTGACCGGTCCATCATCCCTTGTGACTGCATTCACGGACAAACGGCGGATTATCACCAGAAGCAAATCCACCCAGGCCAAAGCTCGTACTACCGGTCCCATCACTGCATCCGAAGAGCCTTCCCAGAAAAGCATCCAGCCCATTGCCCCTAATGACCTCTACGTTTCGTGCACCACGTTCGACAACAAGGGAAACATCACCGGAGTGTCCCAGAAGTTCCATAAAATGAACTTCTTGAAGCAGAACTTCCTCTTTCCTCGTGATTTGCGTAAGATTGATACGTCTTCTGTGGATGTGATTCCTTCCATCATGGTCAGACCGCCCCATTCCATCCTCGTCAACTTGCTACACATCAAAGCCATCATCAAGAAGGACTCGGTGATGATTTTCGACACCTCGACGCCCTCGGTCGCCACCAAGTTGGGTATTTTCATGTACGACTTGGAGTTGAAGTTGAAGCTTCCTTCGGAGATTCCCTACGAGTTCAAGGCGTTGGAAAGTATTCTTGTCAGTGTGATGAGCTCGTTGGAGTCGGAATTGAATCACCACCGCCGTTCGTGTGGACGGATCTTGACGGACTTGGAAAACCAGATCGATAGAAAGAAGCTCCAGGATCTCTTGATCAAGCTGAAGAAATTGGCCTCGTTCCACCAGAAATCCATTCTCATCAAGAGCGTGTTGGAGGAGTTGTTAGATAACGATGAGGATTTGGAGGCCATGTACTTGACAAACCATCTCGAGCTGTCGGTGGACAATTACGAGGAGATCGAGATGATCTTGGAATCATACTACAATCAATGCGATGAGATCGTGCAGCAGGCCGGAAGCTTGCTCAATGATATCAAGGTCACCGAGGAGATCATCAATATTATTCTCGACACCAATAGAAACAGCTTGATGTTGTTTGAGTTGAAGATCACGGTGTATACGTTGGGGTTCACTGTGGCAACCCTAGTGCCGGCCTTCTACGGAATGAATTTAAAAAACTATATTGAAGAATCCACCTGGGGTTTTGGACTCGTGGTCGTGGTGTCGTTGATTCAGGGAGCCTTGATCACTATGCTTAATTTCAGAAAGTTGAAGATGGTCCAAACTCTTACTATGGGCGATTCCCGAGGCAAGAGCTTGTCCAGGGCCTACACTGGAGATAGAAGAACCTACCATAAGGACTCGTGGTTTTACCGACTCATCCACGGTTCCAGACGAACCACCTATCACTATCCGTCTAGAAAGGACAAGGATGTGATCTGGCGTATGATTAATGACGACAAGCCATTGAAGTGAGATGGAGAGGAGAAGTGTGGGACTTGACCCGTTGAAACGGTTAAATTACAGAAAGAACAATTGTAATAATTCAGAACACCAGTGGGACAATTACAGAAAGATCAATTATAATATTACAGAAAGACCAATTGTAATATTACAGAAAGACTAGTTGTAATATTACAGAAAGACCAAAGATAATGATCTGGTAATTAAATAATCTTGGTGAATTATCTTACTTTGTCGTCAACTGTCACTAATAACTTTTCATAGATTATTGCATACTACTTGTACATAGCAGGGAATCGGATACATTTAATTCTTAGATATGAATCAGATACATTTAATCTAGTCAGACAATGTAAACCACTTGAATCAAAATTGTGAAGAATATGATCAATTCATCTAGTTGATAAAAACTAATATAAGACACTTGCTTCAAAACATGAAGCATTTAATCTAAAAGACTAACCCAAAATTATGAAGAATAGAATCTGAAGACTATCCTAGACATCAAAATATGAATAGAATACATTTAATAAAGACTAACGTAGACATCAAAATATGAATAGAATACATTTAATAAAAGACTAACGTAGACATCAAAGTTATGAACAACACTTTTAATAAACGACTAACGTAGACATCAATATATGAAGAATCTAGTTAGAAAAATCTAATATAAAACCTCTCATAGAATCGGATGCATTTACTAATAGTCTTTTTTCATCAAAATCATATAGAAAGTACAGTAATTACATTAATTCTTATCAGTAAAACTATTAGCTCTGTATATTATGGCTCTGTACATTTCAGAATAGACCACATTAACCCAACATAATTGCTCTATGGAAATAACATCGGTATTGAAGGGTGCTCTATGGAATCACATCAGTATTGAAGTATGGGTTTACATCAGTCTCATCCTCTCTTGTATTCTTCAATATTAATTCATGAAGTACAGTTAGTCGGAATCGTCAGAGTCGGAGCCATTGACGACCGCTTCCTCTTCTTCGTCGCTGTCCTTGACATACCCCGGCAAGTCGTTTTCGTCGGTGGGTTCGGGAATTTCAGTCACGGTATCTATAGGCTCGTCGTCGAACTTCTTATGCTTGCTTTTGGGAGAGGCTGCAGAAACGCCGGCCGAAGAAGAAGCCCGGCGTTCTCTGAACACAGGCTGGGCATCCTTTTCAGCACCAGGCTTGATCAAGGTACCTTCCACAGACACTACTCTTCCGGCAGAATGGATGGCCTTGATGGAGAACTGCAACTTGCCCTCGACCTTGACGCCGTTTTCGTCGGTCCAGTGGCCAAAGGACTTGTATTTGGAGGCGGCCTCGGCGTCTTCCTCGGCCACCTCGTCCTCCTGGCTGGGTATGAAGCTCCAGTCCTGGGGAATGTTGTATTTCTTGATGGATGCATTGAAGGTGTCGTGGACCAACAAACCCAAGTGGGAGGCGGTCTGCATGTAGATGTAGCCCTCCAACACGTCGCCGGCCTGGGGTCTCCATATCAACAAGTCGAGGGTGATCCACAAGAAGGTGAAGGGCGATGAGCCCTCGATCTTGGCTATGGAGATGGGCTGGTTGTCGGAGTCTGTGCTTATGTTGTCGCCGGACAACTGGATGTTGGAGTATGCTAGCACCACGCCCTTGGCCTTGGCGAAGTAGTTCATGATGAGGGGGTCCAAGTGCTGGGCCTTGATGCCGTTGATGGGGTTGTTCAAGTGCATTGGGGCCAACGACACGAACATTCGGGTGGCCACCTTGTGGAAACATTGGGAGATTCCGTTTTCGTTGAGGATGTTGGAGCTCTGGGGAATGATGCTGGGCCTCTTTGCTGCAGGCATGTCGCCTGCCAGGCTTCTTTTGGACATGGTTGTGTGAGATGAGTCGAAGATGGAATTTTTCACTGAAATTTTGCGATGAGATAGTGCGAAAACGTGAGATGGAGAAAGGGTGAAAGAGGAGTGAAAGGGTGAAAGAGGAGTGGAGACATTGGGGAGGATAATGGGGAAGTTGGCTGTTGGGATTGTATTGGAATTGTTTTTGGTGTGTTGGATGTTATTTTGGGGATTTTTGGAGCATTTTTGGCGTATTTTTCATATCATTTTTGGCGTATTTTGAGTATAGATTCCTATACTATAGCTACTATGAAGTACCTAGAGTGCGATTAGTAGATATAAACTACAGAAGGGAAAACAATTGTATGGATGGTGGGTATTATTAGTTCAAACACTCTGTAACATTATTTGACGGTGGTTTCTATCAATTTGCTATGTTGTAGAGTTTGTGGAGACTCAAATTACTGTTGTAGGGTTATTAACGTGGAGATTCAATTTAGTATGTTGTGTTTTTAACGTGGAGATTCAATTTAGTATGTTGTGTTTTTAACGTGGAGACTCAATGTACTATGTTGTAGGGTTTTTAATGTGGAGATTCAATTTACTATAGTTTTTGAACTCCCTATGTTCGCATTTTTCCTACTACCTTGGACATGTCTCAAATTAACTGTGTATTTATTTGAGCATATACTTTGTTCAATTGATTCTATTGTATCACCTTAATTTTTCTGTTATAGATATAACTTGTACTCGACTTTTTTTATTTAACCTCTTCCCTAGTTTAAACAAGGACCATTTCTACTTCACTTTCTTCAAACACTCTCCAGTCAGTGCTTCATATCTTACAGTAGCTGCTTTAATTCTAATTATTAATTCATCTCATAGTCCCAATACCTGTCTAATTATACATGTAAAATATCTTCTATGCCCTGTCCCTAATCTTAGCAAATCCAAACGCTTCACTACTATCCTGTCTATCCAAATGGTGTCTGAAATTGATACTCTCCTCTTGCTTGAAGCTCTGGTCCTTCTTCTTGAAAGAATAGTTGATATTAGGAGCTCGGAATACGGCAAAGTTCTTGAGAATTCGGTTGGAATACTTGCTAGGAGCATCTTCAGCCTCGCTATATTCAGGGACACCGGTGAAACGGACTTTCTTGCATATTCCACTGGAATTGGTGGACAGTGACGATGAGGCATATGTGTCTTGATCTCCAGAATTATCAGAAGCAGGCGACGAAACACTGTTACGTTGGGTATTTTTCCTGGTCAACTGGGCCCTGGTAGAAACTATTCTTGTAATTGGAACCGTTGCAACGGGAGCAGCAGCAGTAACAGTAGATCCCGTTGCTGAATCAACTGTAGAAGTTTTATTCAGGTCAGAAGCGCTTCCGTCCAACACAGAAAGTGAAGCGGTGGCTTCGATAACTTCTGGGTCAACCGAGGTTGATTCTGTAGGACGTTTCAAATTCACAGATCCTGGAAGATTGGGGTCATAGGTCACCGAGGTGAACAATTCCTTCTCCTGAGTTACCAAACTACCTGACTTCGCTGCTTTTCTCAAGTGATTTTGCAATCTCTGATTTGCACTCATCCTGCTGACAACTGGTGCTTTCTTCGCCTCCAAATCTTCCTCGGCAACGGCTCGCAACTGGTTTTGGATTTTATTGGGGGAGGCCACGGGTTTTTCAACAGGAATCGAATTTGAACTGGTTTTTCTGGAGACTGAAGGCGATCTTCTTACCGGCTTTGATCCAGAGCCTCCGGATAGTGCAGCAGCAGCTCCTGAAGCTGCATCGCTGACTGAAATGTTTGGGATTGTGTTGACCAAAGGTTGGGAATTGGAGCGACGACGACCCACGGGCGGCTCGGTTTCCACCTTTGGTGATTCAAGATTAGTCAATGAGCTATTGGACTGGCTGAAGATGGCCGAAGCAGGCCGACGGATTGGAGATTTGGCATTTGAAGCGGGTGGTTGAGGAGGCGCCAAAGCATTGCGCATGGGAGATGTAATGGAGCCTCTTCTGCCCAAACTAGCAGAGCCGTTGCTATTGACACTCGACACCGAGGAAGAACGTGAAGGTCTCGTTGTTAATTTTGGCGTTTCATTGAGATCCAATTTCTTCAATTTCATCTCAACTGGATTGGTGGACGAAGTATTCAAAGCAATTGGCTCGGGTACCTGCATGCTTGAGGTGCTGGTCAAACTATTCAAGGAACTGGTGCTGCTAGATGGTTCAAGAACCTTGGTCTTCTGGGTGCTCTTGTAAATTTCAAGCAAGTTTCTCTTGGGCAACTGGTAAACTCTTCTGAAGCGCAATTCGGCGATAATCCACGTACGTCCGAATTCCTCGAACTTTTTGATATTAGACTCAAGAATGGTACAGGTCTGACCCACAAAGTTACTGAAATCATTGATACTCTTGAGACTCACTTCAAAACGTGAGTTGGGACGGATGAATCTCGTGAGATTGGCGATGACGGTACCATTCTTTTTGGCCGAATTGAAAATGTCTTCCATGCTGGTCAACAAGTTGTGCTTGAAGTACGCCGAGTTCTGCGATTGGAAGAGCAATTTCTGGTCCAGCAAGTGTTGGTGGTTGGAGAGGTAGATTTTTCTTCCGAATCGCCTGAAAATGGTGTACAAATCGTTCAACCGCAATGTCAAGAGGAAAATGCGGTGTAAGGAATATCTGAAGTTGGGCAAGTGCTCGAGGCCATGCTTGATGGTTTTGAACTTTTGGATGATGGGTTTCAACTTGTCGACGTTTTCCTGCAAGTGCTTTGTGATTAAGAAGAGCATCTTGAAGTCCATGTCCACCAAGGTGGCCTCGATGAAGTCTTCGTTCAGAAGTAATGTCTCGTCACGGGGAATGGGAAAGTAGACATTGCTGAGGGTCAAGTCGATGTCGGAGGCCGAGTCGAAGAGGTCATTCTGGATCAAAGAGTCGACCTTCTCGAAGTAGTCAGGCGCAAGTTCAAAGGAACGTTTTGCCTCGATCTTGGCCTGTTCCAATCGCTTTTCGTAGCCCTGAAGACAGATATTGGACAATACTTCCAAGATCTTCAAGCACTTGAGAGCCACGGGAATCTTGGGAAGTTCGGCAAGTGGAACCACGGCAGTGTCTTGGAGATCGTAGGGAATGTGGGCCACTGCGGTGGAGATGGTGATTTGGGCGGTCTTGACCAACTTGAAGTTGGAAAGAAGCTGCAAACGGGCCAGGAACGCATTGTCGTTGATGGAGAAGAGATTTCCGGTGAGGAGCACGATAAACTGGATGAGTGGAAGCAGGTCGAAGATCTTTGCGGCGGCGTCAGCCTTTTCCTTGTCGGTGGCAGCAGCAGAGACCTTGGGGGTGCATTGGGCCACGAGTTTCTTGATGCTGTCGATAACCAAGCGAAGCTTGATGATGGAGTATTCGTACTGGAGCATCTTGCAGTCGAGGGAGGTGATGTAGGTGGGACCGGTGGGGATGGATGGCTGGGGAACAGCCTTGGCCGTGGGAGTGGCTTTAGTATCTGACTTCGTTGAATCTGTCTTGAAATCTGATTGAGTGACTGGTTTGCTTGAAGTGTCTGTTTTAGGACCTGATTGAGTGACTGGTTTACTTGAATCGAGTGTTTTTGGATCTGATTGAGTGTCTGAAGCGGAAAAGGTCTTGGATTCTTGACTGTCTGAAGTGGCCGATTTGTCTTCAAGAGAGGAATCAGGGTGTTTAGAGTCTGGCTTCGATTTAGCATCTTTCAAGACGCTTTCACTCAATTTATTATCGTTCAAGACGATTTCATTCAATTTATCATCTTTCACTTTCTCCACTTTATCTTGTTTCACTTTCTCTACTTTATCTTCTTTCAACTTATCGCCTTGATTCACTTTCTCCACGGTGCCATTGGGCCCGTTTTCGGAGACTGACGACATGAACGGACGGATTTCTCGAGACGGGCGATCTAGCAGAAAGGGCACGCTAGCGGAGATCTGCCGAGAAAGGGGCACGATACAAGACCTGGACAAGGGACGTCAACGGCAGTCCAAATGGCGGAATTGACCGGCACGAAGGTGTATAGTGACGGTCGTGGCACTGGCAACGGACGGATCGGGCTGGATCACACGAAGAAGACCACAGGCAATGGCGGTAGGACAATGGACACGGTGGTGGCCGTAGAGTGGAGGAGAGGACAGAAAGACGCCGGTAGGTGTGGAAGCACGGGACGGAAAGACACGGAGCTGGAACCAGGGGGAGTGGATGGGGCAGGGGCGGGGCACGGGGACTGGAGGGAACGGGACACGAACAGGAGGCAGGCAACAGAGAAAGATGGAATGGTTGCTGAATATGGGCCAGAAAGACAGACGCCAGAAGGTCAGGTGACCGAAACGATTGCGCAAGAATAATAAGAGCGGTTAATTGGAGACGAGAAAGGGAAAGGAAGGGAAAGGAAGTGAGAAGGAAAAGGAAGGAAAAGTGAGGGAAGTGAGAAGGAAGGAAAAGAGAGGAAGTGAGAGGAAGGAAAAGGAAGGAGAGAGGAGGTAAAGGGAGGGAAGTGAGAAGGTAAAGGAAGCAGAGAGGAGGTAATGGAAGGAGAAGTGGAAGTGAGATGGAGATAGATGGAGATGTCACTGTAGATAGTAGTGAGTGAGAGTACTGGCGATTGATTGGAGAAAGTGTTACGAAAGAGTACGGACGTGGCGCTAGCGAGAGAGACGTCAGAGATAGTCATTCGCGAAATGAGATTAGCGAGAATGGAAGTAAATGAGAGTGTGTGAAAATTGGAAAGAGTGAATAGTGAGAGGATAATTGAAAGAGTGAAGGGTGATAGAAAATAGAGAATAGAGTGATAGTGATAGACTGAATAGTGATAGAAAATAGAGAATAGAGTGAATAGTGGTAGAGTGATAGTGATAGGGTGATAGTGATAGAGTGATAGTGATAGAGTGAGAGTTAATTGTGAGAGACTGAAGTAGTCATATCTATTGTCAGAATTAAGGTGATGGTAGAGAGACTTGAATTAGATATACAGGGTAGATTGTTGCCAAACTGTAGTGACAGATTGGGTCATTCGCTCCGGAGTGTAAGTCTAGTGACTACTTGTTCAAGGGCATGTAATGGAAAGTGACTAGACAGGCAATTGTGGATACTGGTGCTACCATTCCGTGCAATTGGTGAATACTGGTGCTACCATTCCGTGCAATGGCAGTGTAGTCACTCCCATTAATGAGAGAAAGGTGCAATTTGTCACTAGAAATGTCTGTAGAGAGAGATTAGTGAGAGATTGGGTCTGAAAAGTTGGTAGTACCCAAGAGTGCGTGTAGGGAGAGATTTGTGTGTAGGGAGAGATTGTAGGGAGAGATTAGTGAGAGATTGAAAAGTTAGTGCGAATTGAATACTGACATTTCAAAGCTTTAGCAAGTCAAAGCAACACCACCACTTCCCACTCCATGTCTAAAGTGCTCTATTTCGCAGGCGCAGTGCTTCTCATACACGCAGTGTACTCGTCCATGGAGTTTCACCAGCTTCTCAAGAGCGTACACCACCAGGATTCGGTGTTTCTGGTGCCGACTGATATCGTACACGAAACAGTGTACGGATTGGTGTTGATCATTGTGGGGGCAGTGTTGGCGGCCCGTAACGACGTGGTATATGCCATCAAGGGCGATGAGACCAAGGACGACGCATTGGAGGGCATCAACGTCAACGTCGCAGTCAAACAGGACCACCAGTACCTCAGACCCATCGAGATGAAGTCTGCCGTCAAGTTGATGGAGCAGGTGGGCGTCAACGACTACGAAGAGCTCGACACACGCTTGGACTACTTCGATGTGGCCCAGAAGCGCCGCGAGTACGCCCAATGGCTCGAGCTGCGCTAGGAAGGTAATACATGAGATACGAAATAATGTAGAAAGAAGGAAGGAGATTGAACAGAAGGCGAGAAGATGTGCGGTTGAACAGAAGGGGAGAAGATATGCGATTGAACAGAAGGGGAGAAGATATGCGGTTGAATCAGAAGCGACGACAGGAGAAACTAACTGAAGTGAATTCAATTGATAAGACTGAAGAGAATCAAGAAAGCATTTAAATGAAAGAATTAATTGGTAAAATAGAAGTAGAGGTGATTAAATAGGAAAGATTGAAGTAAAAGAATTAAGCAAAGATTGAAGTAAAAGAATTAAGGAAGATTGAAGTAAAGAGAATTAAGGAAGGTTGAACTAGAGAGAAGTAAAGAGAATTAAGCAAAGATTGAACTAAAAAGAATTAATTCGAGGAATGGAAAATAGAACAATTATACTGCAAGTTCACGATTATTTGTGATATTTTGGCTTAAGTGGCTATATGTCTAATTGGCTGAATATTCATATCTACTTCTTTCATTCCGAACAGTCAAGACAATAATAAATTTAAACATGTCGTTATTTCAATTGCGTAAGGTGTGAATTTTTCACAAGACCCACACATAAGAATACCATGGGCAATTTACGACAACATATCTGGACATTGGTCCTGGGATTTTGCTTTGCTAGGAATACGTTTGTTCTGACGAAACTTTAATAATTATGATTTGGTGAGCTGGAAATCATTGAAGCACGTAAAATCGAATCTCGGGCTTTCTTTTCTCCGGCTTTCATGTAGATTGCCATTGCATCCAAATCGATATATAAATATTTGCACTGAAATTACAACTAACACAATAATGTGTTCAATTCAACCCACAATAATTACTTACCAATCCTATTCAATACTGCTAATACTAAATTGTGACATGACACTAGTAAGTATAACGTCCTTTTTGCCATTTAACTTCTCCTAGATTATTGACTCTCAGAATAGATTTTGGTGACATATGATCAGTTTGAACTCAACAAGTATTGTAAAAATCCATACTTTGAACCAATATGACTCTCAAATGGGCTAATATAAATGTCATGCCACAGTTACCACTTTGACACATTAAGAAAAGACTATTTTATAATTCTATCTGCCCATCTTCACAGATCACCTCATCCGATTGACGTATTTTCTCCACTCTGCTTCTCTTATCATCTCATCTCATCTCATCTACTGGTCACAAATATCCCATCTCTATGGTCATTCCTGACGGATTCTATGATTATTATACGAATATATATAGTTTAGATCTGCTTCTTCTGCACGATCTCGGCCTTGGCCTGCATTCTCTTCTCTCTGTTGGCCTTGGCCTCAGGACCAGCCTCGGTATCCAAAACGTAGTCCCACCATCTGAAGGAAGACGAGTAGCCTCCAACAAAGTAATGGTGGTGCAAGTCGTGGTGGTCGGCACCGGCCCAGAAGGGAAGGAAGTTGTGCAAGGACCAGGGGAACTCGTAACCGGAGTGGGAGTCGATGGCCTGGAACAAACGCAAAGTCACCCAGACACACATGGTGAAAAGATGCAAGTCTTTGGTGAAGAGACACCACACAATAGGAATGCCCACGGTTCCACAGCCCAACAACATGACCTCGATGGGGTGGGCGTACTCGGCGGCCATGCCGAAAGGAGCCGCGTATCTGTGATGCTGCTTGTGGATGTACTTGTACAACACTCCGTAGTGCAACGCCCGGTGGAACCAGTAGTGCCATGTGTCTTCAAGAACAAAGAAGATGGCGGTCTGGAACGCGATTCGGGTCCACGAAGGGAAGGGCACGTCGTACGAGATGCCGATACTCTGGCACACGGGGTGGAAGAACCAGATGGGGAACGCCTCGAGCACAAAGTGGTGCGTAAGCACCGACTTGAAGCACTCCCACTGTTCCTGGCTGCTGGGGAGCTTGGTGTCCTGAATCTTGTACTTGTTGAAGTAGGGGATTCTGTCGATGATGAACCAGGGCAAGGATCTGCCGAAATACACCACTTCGTGCATGAAGAAGAAGATACATCCCGTGGCCAACAAGTCGTTACCGATGTAGTAGTAGATGGAAGCCCACAACTTCTCGACCAAACTCAAGTGGGGAAGCTTGTCGAAGTTTCTGAACACGCCAGCGATGGTGGTGGCATTCTGGAAACCCGAATAGTCGTTGAACACAGCGCTGACCATGGTGGATGAGTGTTTGGAAAGGAAATCAAAATAGGACGTGGGTTTTTATACGAAGAAGTAGCATTTTCTTTTTCGGTGGGCGCACGCCCCTACTTTTGCGATACGACGGGAACGACGCGCTTCGTATAGCGAGGCGAAGTATTGTTGTGTGCGACATTTGCGACATTTTGTGGGCGACATTGGGACCGAGGTCAGGCACCCTGGGATGGGGTTGTTCCAGGGGGAAAATGGGGTGACGTGCTGCGATGCGACGGGAACGAGGGGGGCTTTGAAGGTATCTGATACGGTCGAGAATGGTGGAACGATGGGAGTGTTGTGACAGGGATTCTTGCGACATTTATTGTGCGACATGATCCAGTGCATGGCTTGGTACGACATTTTTGTCGACTTCCGATCGATCCCTCGGTCTTGAAGTCGCGCCATACGCGACATTTCATTTGCGACATGCGAAATGATCCGGTGTTTGCACGACATTTCATCCTCCGCGACATCCGGTATCACTTCTACTACTCGGACTGTACGACACAGAGCCCGGTACGACGATGAATAGGCCCTGTCTCCAAACCCCGTCGTCCAGATTTCTTAAATTCCTTATCTCCAACTTCGGGGCTTTGAAGTATACGTCGTTTACGGTTGCAGTCATTCGGGTCCGAAAACTGCGCTCACCTAATCATAGAACGTTCCAAAAGTCCATGATTAGAGAAGCTGACATTACAAATCAGATGGAATTACAAATCAGATGGAGATAGAGGATCAAAGGTCCATGGAATTGGGACATTCCAAGGAATAACGTAACTTTGACTATTTCTTTATTAATTTTGACTAATTCTTTATTCGAGTTGTAATTGTATTGAAGTATGGATTTTCTGGATTATAGTAAGTCCGGTTTTTTACTTTTAGGTTTTAGAGGGTCTCGCCAATGTATTGCTCAAATCCAACTAAAATAAGGAGTATTGAAGTATGGATTTTCAAGAATAAGGAGTCGGTGTAATTCTACTCAGCAAGGTGCTAGAAACTAACAAGCTCCATTCTGCTATGTTTAGAATTACCAAGTCAAGAAGCAATGAACAAGCTCAGTGCTATTAAATTCGGTGATATTGTTACTGAGAGGGTGCAGATATATTGTAAGCAGATAGTCAGAACAATTAAATTGTACAAGATATCAGAACAAACGAAAAATATGTGCGATGGAAGTATAATAGAGCAAGTCATTTTATTCATGAAAACTCTTTTGCGGACTTGTAACTTCTCCTCAATTAATTGTCTCCCTTCTTTCCGCGAAAAGCAACGAGCACACCAAACCCCGTGTACTCACTTCCACTCCACTCGGATGTAGTGGGTCATTCCCTGGAAAGATCCCGATTAATTCCGGTTAATATTCAAACGGCGGACTTCACATTTCCCTAACGGCACTTTGCAACGATTTCACCTCTTCAGTTGATAAGACCAAATGCCTGTAAGACTCACATCCACCCGCTTCCATACCTACAAATTAGTTACAATCCACTGGTCCAGAAAATAGTGATTTTTCCGGGATAATACTCTCTCATATCCGACGGAATTGCATGCGTCTGGGATTCCACTGCCAAGTCCTGGGGCATGGGTGTTACTGAGCAACGTCAAACCAGCACACGTCCGCTACTTGTCCGCTATTTGTCCGCTATTTTCATGCACAGTTATCATTTAGCCATGGTGTATTCATCTGCGACTTTGTGAACTGTTTTTCTTTTGTATTTTATTGTGACTTTTTGTGAAATATTTATTGTCTATGACGGTAACTATTCTAGAATAGTTCCTCTTTTTCCGCTCTGCTTCTAACCATGAGATGAGAAGTTTTAGTTCGATCATGAAACTCTTCCTGATCTCTCATGAAATTAGGACTCTTCCTCCTTGCTTTTTGCACCCAAAAGATCCTCAACTACTTTCTACCTCCAACAATAATAGTCTTCACGGCATAGTAGGCGATGGGCAATGTGGCGTGTTGTGGAATTGTGGATGCAGATCTATTTTTATTTTTATTTGTATTATTTTTGACAGCAACACGTCGAAGTTCTTATCGTTATTTTTACGGACCTCATCCCGCAATGCCTTTCGTGTCCAATACTTTCCAATCCACAATTCCGGAGTTTTGCACCTGGATGAAGAGCTGAAGTCACTTTTCTGTCCTATTGAACTTGTAGTGAACTCTTGTTCAAGCACATACTGGACAAGCTACGTTAAGGAAATCGTATGTAGTATTATATTAAAAGAGTGACATGCACTTCTTCAAGTAATTAGATTAATTATAAATCATGGAATTGAAAGTGTTTGGATTGTTTACCACTTGGATGGACCACAAGCTTGGCCGGCGGCCAATGGGCTTCTGATGGCAGTACCCAAAGTGTCAGAAGTGTTGATGACATTGACACCCCACCAGCTGGACATGTTAGTGTTGGTCAAGTTCAAACAAAGGAAAATGATCAACAAGGACCAGGCCAAACCGATATCCAAACCGGCAGACAAGGAGTAGTTGTACTTAGACCACCAGTGGAACCATCTTCTCTTAACGAACCATCCGAAAAACAATCCGACCATAGAGTAGGAAGCGTAGTTGTATGGAGTGGCAGGTGGAATCAAACCGGTACCAGAGAAGAACACGGGCCAGTTGATCCATCTGATTGGAGAGTTGGGCCACTTCTTCAACACGAGCCAAGAAACAACGGGAAGAAGGGCACCAAGGAGGAAGAACCACAACAATTGCCAGTAGAGTTGGCCGTGGGAGAATTGTCTTTGAGGACCAATGACACCCCAGATGATGGAGGCGTTGAAGAACACAGTACCGTTAGGACAAGTGTAGTTGTCCTTTTGGTCGGCAGCACAAAGGTTGTCAATAGAACCGTAAGACCATCTCAAGACAGCGATTTGGACCAAGGTACCCCAGATGGTGGCAACGAATTGGGCAGAGAACAACAATCTTGGGGCAATCTTCATGTAGTGACCCAACTTTTGGTCCTGGATGAAGATGATGGCCTGGTTGTTGGTGATGTAACCGAAGGTCTTGAAGAACATCATGGCAAGAGGCTTACCTGGAAGCATGTAACCGATGATGAACTCGGTGATAACGTTCAAACCGACAGCGATGTTGGTTCTGGCGTAGATGATACCGACAGGAAGCAAGAAGAAGATGGCAATGAGCAAGGCAACAACCAAACACCACACTGGCATCTCGGTGTTCCAGCCTCTAACGGTAGCAACGGACAAACCGAAGAAGACAAGGAAGACAATACCGTACCACCATTCTGGGACGTTCTTGTAGTTTCTCATCAATCTCTGGTGGACATCGGGCTTTTCCTTCTGCTTGATCTGTTGGATGATTTCGTGACCGTGGAACAAGATGGTGTGCATGATGGTGGCGGTCATGGAGGCGAAAGACATACCGTAAGACAAGGCGAAGGTGGTGGACAAGAAGAGAGGAGAGTAGGCCTCGTAAGCCTTCTTGTTGAAGGTCAAGGTGGCCGGGTCAATGATCTTGGTCACATTGTACTTCTTACCAAATCTGTCGTAAGAACGAGAAGAAGAGATGGGGAAGAACTGGGCGTACCAGGTGTTGGAGTAGTGGATGGCTGGGGTGACGATCCAGAACATCACCACGATGGAAGCAGCAATGGTGGCGATGGTGGATGCAGGTGGAATCAATGGAGAACCGACGTAACCGGCAATTTGATTCCAGTCTAAGGCGATACTGTTGGGGAATAAACCCAAACCGGTAGAAGAACCGAACAACTGGTTGATGATGGCGTTTTCTGGCTTGATCCAGGTGATCCAAGAGAAGTTGGAAAGAGCTGGGAAGATGAATCCAGGGAACCAGTACCACACGAACGAGCAGGCGAAGACGACACCGAAGAACGCAAGACGGGAGATCTTCCATCCGTTGGCCTCGTGGTTGACGTTGCTGTGCAAGTTGGTCAAGAAAGTGGCGGTGACCAAGTTGGAGGGCCAGATGGCTGAGGCAGGCTCAACCAAGACCTTTCTGGTGATACCAGCAAGGGCGAAACCGATACACTGGGTGGACCAGGCGGCCACAAGGTCGAAGCCCCATCCGAAGTCGGAGTTGTAGAACTTGTTTTGGGCAAGCAAAATGTCGGTGACGTAGGCAGAACCTCCACCGAAGGAGACGTTGGCCATGATGGAGATGATGGTGTGCTCCTTGATGTTGAAAGGACCGGGGTTAAGAGGCATGCCGAAGATGTTGACGTTGGGCATGACGTAGTACCAGGCCATACCCAAGGGCCAGGCCAAAATGGTGGTGACGAAGGTGGACAACGAGAAGACAGGAGCGTGCAAGGAGAACAAGAGGTTCATACCACAACCGAGGGTGGTCAAGATGAAACCAAGCACCCACATTCTGATGGTGTTCTGGGGAATGGTGGGGTCATCGCTCGAAGGAATGGAGGCTCTGACCTCGGGGTATGGAGAGTCGTCCTCCACTATGACGGCAGCATAGTCGTCATTGAGGGCCTCGTTCATGAGGTGGGAGGTGACAGGGTCGAATTCCTGCGACTTGGACACCACCAAGTTGACAGGAACCTTCTCGTCGGCCGACTCGAAGTCGGCATGCTTTTCGTGGACTTCTTCCACCGACTTGTTGGAGAGCAAACTCTTAATCTTATCCATGGCAGGAGGGGCACAAGGGCGGGTTCACAGGGAAGGAGAAGAGTAGAGGAGGTGAATAAAGAAAGGCAAGAAGATGAGGCGGTCCAGGATATTTATACTGCAAGAGGAGGGGACGGATATCGTCGTTAATGGACGAAGTGACTGGGAGTGCTGCTGGGCCTAATGCGATAACAAGGCGACCAGTGGTGCTGCACAAATGGCTGCAGCTTTCTGCATCGGAGGTGCAGAAAATATTTTGCGATGCAGCGTCTTTTTTTTTTTTGACCGAAGGTTTTATTCTGTCGAGACATGATAGGTGCCGGGATCACCCCGCGGATGTTGACACTGTGGTGTGTGTTTGGAACCGTTGGACGCGAGATCGAACCAAACGACAAGTTGGGCCAAAAGGCCAAGGCCAAGCGTCGGACATAGGCAGACCCCTGGAGCAGCCTGGATCGCGAGGCATCTGAGGGGCCTGTTGGCCCGCATCCCGCGGCCCCGTTCCAAAGCCTAAATTCTGGGGTTGTGCAGAAAGTGCGTCCGTTTGGCGAACGGCTTCAAATTAGTCCCAGTGCCCGCATTCGGGGTGACGAAATATACGAAGAGGGCGGATTAGGCCCGACCTCTGGCGACTATCTATCTGCTGATTGGGGTCATGTGAGTTTCGGCATGTCCGTTTGGTCTGGTTGACCGGAAGCCACAGTGGGACGAGTGTGTGGGATGGGGTGGAACTGTGCCGAGCTCATGCACTGTGAACCGTGTACCGTGAAGGGTGATGCGTGAACCGAACCGAATCCGAATGCTTCACATTCAAAGGCATGGACGCCTATACTCCGCTATGCTCTATGGTTGGCGACGCTGTCTCTCTGTCTCTATCTATCAGCTTATCAGCGATTATCTTCACCCTCCAGGCAAGGCTTACGGCACCCGAGCCCCAGGTTCCATAGCAGCCTACATGCTACATGCAGTCAGCGTCGTTACCTACACTCTGTGCTTACGTGTGTGGGCGATCCGAGACCTGACGCATGCGGGGCACTGGCCCTTCGGACCTATCTAGTTGGCGACGTGTGCAGTCTGGGTGCAAGAGGTGAAAAACCTGTCAATTCAAAGCCCCCAAAAGACCCTTGGCATAAATGACAGTGACACCTGTGCTACTAGTGTCACTGTTTCTGGAGTTCTTGGTGTTTTTCAACGAGTTCTGCTCAGGCTGGACACTACGCTGCTGTCCTCTTAGACCCCGTCTTCGCCGAAGATCTACGTTGTCCGCTCTGTCATGGTTGGAGCCCGGCTTTTGGTACCTTGGACTGCACGGCTAAAAAATATTTCCGGCGCCGTAGACTGTCATTTTGGGGTTCTCTGCAAGTTGTACAGGCTATCGTTATCGAGCTATATGCGATGCTATAATGTATAATGATGATGCTATAATGATAATGATAATTTGTCTAATATGCCTAATGTCTTTAATACTATAATGCTAATTTGCCTATACTATAATGCTAATTTGCCTAATGTGTTTTAATACTATAATCTAATCGCTCTGCCTCTACTGAATTATTCATCTCTCACAAAGCACGCCGCAAAGAACCCGATACCCCCATCCTCCTTGGGAACGGCCCGCACGCAGCCCCCCGCTAACGCGTCCATGACCCCAGCGTCGCCGTTGGCGAGCGAGCTGAACTCCTCGCTCCAGCCCCGCCGAGGCCATTGTGGAAGCACCTTGTCGCGAGTCTCCAACCGCCAGCCCCGGCCCTCCACCTCGGGGTCCTTGAGGAGATCCACCACCACCCGCTCGTTCTCGTGCGGGTGGATGGAGCACGTCGAGTACACCACCCGAGTAGCAGCGGGGAACAGAAGCGCATGCTTGACTATCTTGAACTGGAACCCTGCGAGCTTGTTCAAGCGGTCGGTGTCGATGAGTTCCCTGTCCTGCTCCTGCTCCTCCACCGCACGTCCAAAGATGCCCAGGCCGCTGCACGAGGGGTCGACGGTGATGCCCGTCACCTCGCCGAAGTCCTGGGGCGGCGTGGTGGTGAAGTCGGCGTTGGTGATGTGGATAAGCCCACGGCGATGCCCTGCAGCCGTTTCACACATGGACTTGAGGATACGGACCCGCTTCTGGTCCCGCTCAAATGCGTACACCACGCTGGCGGGGTCCGCCGCCACGTACGACGCATTGTGGGTGGTCTTGTTGCCAGGAGCCAGGCACGCGTCGATTATCTGGGTGTGCTTAGTGTGGTTTAGAATGTGGGCCGGGAAGCACAGAGCCCTGTCCTGGATGATGATTTCGCCGGCGGTGTATGCGGCGGAAGAGGTGATTCTTTCGCGTGGATGGACCCCGTAGAGGTGGGGGATGTACTCGTCGTGGTAGATGGTGCCTGGCTGGGTGATTTCGCCTATGGAGTCCACCTTGTGGAGAGCCTGGAACCAAGGCGCCTCAAGCACCCTGGCCGGCTCACACCGGATGGTGTTGATGCGGAACCACCGCACGGGCGTCTCGTCCTCGTCGGCGTCCTCGGTGGGCAATTCGGCCGCGCTTTTGACCTTGTACTTCAACTTGAGCTTGATGAACTCGGCCTGGAGCCGGGTGCGGTGCTTAAGAAACGCATCCTTGATGGGGTGCTTGCCCAGCTGGATGCGGCCCTTTGGCGAGAACAACAAGTCATGCACTAGCAACATCAACAACTCCTGGCTGACCTTGGGCTTGGTGAGCTGCTGCTTGATCTTGGCCTTGGCGATGACCTGGGAGATGTATTCCTTGTACTTGAGGGTGGAATACACCAACGCGTAGACGTGTTTCGGGGAGTTTGTGAGGGTCTTGTCATTGAAGATGCGCGACTGGAGCGATCCGGACCTAGCGGAGGGCTTGACGAAGCGTTCGGCTTCGAAGTAGAGCTTCATGTCGTGGTGAAGCGATGAGTTGAAAAGTTACGTAAGAGGGAAGTGTCGCTTATGTAAGCGTCCCATCTTATCGCTTACGTAATCACACTCGCGCGAGCGTGTTCCCGACATGGCCCCACCTGCCCTGCCGTAGCCGCCTGTTGTCCATGCAGACGCACGCTCACCTAAGATCCCGGCATATTTTTTATGCACCTCCTCCTTGAGCCGTCCGACCGTATCTTCCCCAGACAAATCGCTTGTCATAGGTTAGGCTTTACGGGTTGGACAATCGACTTATCAGAATGTTCCGTTATCGGTTATCGTCGTATACACCGTGATGGTAGGGCCGTGCCTCCTCCTGCCGCACGGCCATCGGCGTGTTTGTGCCACAGACCCCAGCTTTCGGTCTCACTTACCACTAGATGGAGACTACAATGATGATGTTCAAAGTATCAAAGCATTTACTCCTTCTGGCACCTGGTTCCGCCCAGGTGTCCTGTATTTACTAGTGTAGTAGGCACAGCAGCCCGATATTCCACTATTTCACTGGTCCACTATTCCAGCAGTTAATCCGACGATGGGAATCATAGTGCAGATGCCGTTTTCGGCCTGTGCATGAAAATACGGCAAAAGGCCAGGATTCAAGATCTACAGGCTCCTAGACTAACCTCTACCGAAAGAGATCTTCCCGCTAAGGCAATGCCGGTTATCGGCACAACAAAGGCAGATCTGGCCACACCAAGCGATAACACCTCGAATGCCGTTAAAGGGCAAAGATCGGCGGTGATAACTGATAGATAGAGTAAAGGGAGCAATTAGAGTTTGACACCCATAGTCCATGCAAGTGTCTGATGTGCCATAGACAGATTCGTATCTAGCCCGAAAGACAGGATCGATCAAGCCCAATAGACAGAATCGATCAAACGCAATAGACGGCTTCGTATCTAACCCCGAGTGGTGTGTCCATCGAATGCCGAGTTATATTTCCAAGCTCCATCTAATGCCGAGTTGTATTATAGCCCTGGGATTCCGCTTTCTGACATGACATTCACCACCTTTCCCCACTACACTACTCCATGGTGTCCGCCCATGCCAAGGCAGTAGTCTCCCCCTCACCTTGGCATCAGAGGAGCCCAAACCCCGACGATCTCCATACTGTAAGGATCGGAATCGCTTTCCTGCCGCGGTTGTGAATCTGGATCTAGTATCTGGCATCTGGAATGGAATGGGGCATAGTACTGTACCATGTAATGCTCCTGGCTACTGCGTTGTCCTGGGCTTTGTATTGTTGCCCGAATTGGGTGCCGCTCTCGGCATAATTCTGGCAACGGCCACCCACCACCCGGGCAAGAAATGGGCGTAATTAAACGGCCACACAATTCCTGGCCTGTCTTCAAAGCGGCGAAGAATGCAGCCCGTGCTCCTCCGTTATTTCCTGAAGCGGAGTGTCTGGGACTGCTTCCCCGTATCCAGGTGTGGTGGATAATGTATTTTTCCGATTACAACGCTATTATCGTGGATATGAGCTTGCTGGTGCCTCCTGTGCCTTTTGTCTATTTTGCGGGGTCATGGCACTATATGGGCTCCTGCCGTTACAATGAAGATGACTTCTCTGTTCCCCACGCATACGTCATCGGTCGGATTCAACTTGGACATACGTCATGATGGTGTCTTGACTACGACTATTTTAAGAATGGCAGTGTGTATTTTAGGAATCACCAGCATTCAGAATGTGCAATGGGTGTATTTTAAGAACATTCACCGGTGAAGATTCCTAGTGTGTTTTTAAAATATCTGCATTGAATTCATTTCATGTCCATTCGGTGTATTTTACGAATGCTCCATTGAATTCATTTCATATCCATTTGGTGTATTTTAAGAATGCTCACATTTATTAGTGTGATTTGAAGCTCATCAAAGTGTTATCTTTGAAATAATTAGTATGTGTATAATAATATTCACAAACATTAAGATTCACCTGCATTGAATCCATCTCGTGATTTGAGAATTTACATGAGGTGTATTACAAGAATAATCATCATTATTACATGATTTGAGAATTTACATAAGGTGTATTTCAAGAATATCATCAATATTATTCACATGATTTGAGAAATTACATAAGGTGTATTTCAAGAATATCATCGTCCTTATTCAATTGATTTGAGAATTTACAAAAGGTGTATTTCAAGAATACTCCCCTTCATTATTACCTGATTTGAACCTATCAAATACTAAAATTTTGAGATTTATACAAAAAACGCAGAAAACGCAAGAAACAGCAGGATGCAAATTCCACGCTAAATTACTCTTTCGATCAACCCTACGACGTCACCTCCTCCATTCTCTGCCCCTCCGGCCTCCACGTCCTGCTTTAGTCAACTAACTACTTCGTCACGTGATCAATCACGTGAACTCTCTTGATCTATCCTACAAGGCTGTGGCCACCCTCCACTCGTTTTCCTCCTCCATTTCCCGTTTCGCCTTCCACTTTCCCCAAAAAGGGACCCAATCCATCTTCCCCAATCGAGCCACACCCGAATCACCCTTTTCCATGCCGGTTCCGCCTCCTAATGCGTATCCTACCGGTACCAAGTTGACGGTTGGCTCTCACCATGTATCCATCATCAAGTACATCTCCGAAGGCGGTTTTGCATATGTTTACACGTGCAACATCGAGCCTGCATTCCACGGGTCCAATATCGCCTGCTTGAAGCGAGTGGTTGTGCCCAATAAGTGGCAGTTGACGCTCCTTCGGCAAGAGGTGGATGCCATGAGAAGACTCAGAGGAAACAAGCACATCGTGTCGTACATCGACTCACATGCGTCTCGGCTTGCTGCTGGGGCTCCGGGAGGTCAGCAAAGCAATGGGGACTCTGGAGAACAGCAATACGAGGTGTTCCTCCTCATGGAATACTGCCAGGGCAATGGCTTGATCGATCTCATGAACTCCCGGCTCGTCAACAAGTTGACTGAGCCGGAAATCTTGACCATCATGTTCGAGGTGACTGTCGGAGTGGCCATGTGCCACCATTTGGAGCCTCCGCTCATCCATAGAGACATCAAGATCGAAAACGTGCTTCTCGACTCGCATGGCACCTACAAGTTGTGTGATTTCGGGTCGTCTGTGCCGTACATGGCGGTGCCCAAGACGCCCCAGGAGTTCCAGGCCACCAAGGACGACATCAACCACCACACCACGCCGCAATACCGGGCCCCCGAGATGATCGACTTGTCCAGAGGCTTCCCCATAGATGACAAGCTGGACATCTGGGCATTAGGCTGTTTCTTGTACAAGATTTGCTACTACACCACGCCGTTCGAACTGCCCAACCAGGCCTCGATCCAGGACTTGGAGAAGACCATTCTTGCATGCTCCACCACCTTGAGATTCCACGACCGTCCAGGCCTGATGTTCTCGCCTAGGTTGAAGAACGTCATCAAGTGCTGTCTCAGAGAAGACCCCAGAAGAAGACCCAATGCCGTACAATTGTTGAGTGAAATCGCCGAAATGAAGGGAATCCGTGTTCCTAGTGTAATTCCATACAGTGTCAAGAACCACAAGACGTTCGGAGAAATCGACTCAACTGGTTCGGTATTGTCTTCACGTCCTCCCGCAGAATCAGCAAAGCATCACTTGAAGAATAACAAACCTGCTGATCCATTTGCGTCGATCGATAAGCTGAAATATCTCAAATCTGCCACGGTTAACCTTCCCACCGTGGGCAAGCCTCCAAGACCAAAGTCGGCCTACGAAGTGTCTGGTTCAAACACACCAGATCACACCAGATCTCATACTTTCGTGGACAAGCCCCAGAATTCCACATCCATACAGAACTATGTTCAACAAGCTTTGAGCAGAAACAGCGATGATCTTGGCCCTAGGTTAGAAGAAGAGAAGAGTGGTACACTTGAATTTTTGAGAAGCAAGGAAGAAGAGTCACACAGGCTTAATGCTAGGCAAGATACCGGTGGAAGCTTCAAGGAGATTTTGAAACATAACTTGAGGAAAATCAGCACAGGCAACAGCGTAAATGAAAATTCATTGACACCTAGTCACAGTCACGGTCATCCTCATAGCCATAGTCATGGACATAGTCATAGTCATGGACATAGTCATAGTCATGGCCATGGCCATGGCCACGGACATACCAGAAATAAGAGGTCAAGTATTTCCTCCATCAAGCAGATTCTTACTGGAAATAACTACCGCAAATCCAGTAGCCCAGATGAAGGTTATGACGAGAAACCTGTGTCAGAGCCAGCAAGAAAGCTTTCAATCCAGAGAAGAATGCACCTATTGTTGAATCCCAAGGAGTCTACTTACAAGACTGCTGAAGGCTATGGTAAATACACTGACGTTAAAGACCTGGATGAGCTCGACGCTATCAATCGTCCTCAATACCCTACTTCAGATGAAGATCGCGATTATGCAAAGGTCAGATCTAGAAATTTGAAACCTCCCAAGATCCCCGACAGTTTATCAGTGAGATCTCATAATATTGCCAAGTCCAAGTCGTTATCTCCTCAGCCAAGAGAAGTTCCTCGAGCAATAACCCCCCAACCAATAGCAACTAAGTCGGTCGGTAACTCTGCAGTGCATTCAACTTCTAGACCGCAGATTGTCATTAAAAAAGTTCCTCCAAAACCATCCAAGCCAAAGCATTTGAAAGGAAACAGCGATGTTTCGGTAAAAAGACTTAGCAGCACCTCTAGTGAGTTTTCAGTTCCCGATATTGATGATTTGGAAAAGCAGTTCTCGAAGAGATTCCCCAGTTATGTTTAAATAGAATGAATTCCATATTTTCCGAGTCTTGCAGTACGGACTTTTTTTTCACTTCAACGGTCACTGAAAAGAACCTACAGATTCCATACTTAATTTTCGTCTTTTTCCTACTGCAATTAAATACCATTTTCACCCTATAAATACATTGATAATACTAGCTACTTTGGCATCTCTAATTTTCTCTTATATAAGTTTTGCAATTCTCCCCAAAGCTAGCTGTTATTCTCACTTGAAGAATAATCTTCAATAGAGTCTAAGATAAAGTCCATTCCTTCATCGAATTTTTCGTTGATCACATCGTAAAGACCATCTGCATTTGTCCTCAATACTCTTCCAAATTTCCTTCTAGGTCTCTTGCTACCATCATCAGTTCCATTGGCTTCAGAATTAGCTGAAGCTCCGTTTCTACCAAAGGCACCGTTAGATCCTTGCCAGCATGGGTTTAGCGACGAAGTGAAAATCACCGAGTTTTGGTAGTACCAGTCAACCATGGATTCATCCATAGCAGGCACCAATGACTTTAAGTTTGATCTACTCACAAAAGCCACGGTTCCCTTCACCAATTCCTTGATTTCCTGTGAAGGTCTCTTGCCATACAAGTGAACAATAGACTGGTATGAATTTCCAAAACCCACAATCACCATTTTCTTCAACTTGGAGAAATATGCCAAATAGTTGTCCCATACATACAACAAGAGTTCTTGGGCAAATATGGTGGGATTGTAGACCTGGGATTGGCCCAAAGCCGACGATCCAGATGGTATGGGTAATTGGTATGATGGGATGTTGATATCAATATACCCTATGCTTCCACCCTGTGCTATGGCATCATTATTCTCTGTCTCCTTGGCTATCTTGGACATTATTTGAGTCAAGGGGTGCTGCAACACCACCGATGAACTGGCTTCAATGTTTCCATTGATTGGATTGACATTTGCCCACACATCCGGAGGATCATGAATGGTTAAGATGATAATAGAGCTGTCATAGATGTTGGGACTTGCGACAATTATGTCGTCTAGGTTCGAGGGCAAGTCCGATGTGAAAAAGTTTGATTTTTCATTGGAGGAAAACTTTGGTATGATGGGGATGGTAATGAAGGAATGGCGACTGGCCAAGTCGGCGACTTGGGAAGACCTGATGGGGTCAGCGATGTTGACAAGGTTGTAGCTTTCATTTTCATTTGCCAAGTCATACACGTCGTCGAAGGACTTGGCTGGCAATCCGTGTCTCAAGGACTTCCAGTATTTGGACTGTATCTTCAAAACCTCGTCAATAACCTCGATGGTCTCGAGATGCGGCTGTAATGAGATGGTGTCTTCGGGCACTTCTCCCACCAACACTTTGGCCACAGCCAATGCACTCTTACTGGTGGAGTCCAAATTGTAACCACCTTCCAAAATCACCGCGATCTTGGCCTTGGCGATGCTCTTCAACATGTGTGTCATGTAGCCGTACCCTGCTGGAGTAACATGACAGCCTCCAATGATGTCTCCGTCTGCGGCATCGAAACCGGAACTGACAATAATCAAGTCGGGGTCAAACTCCGACATCACGGGCAAAATCACCTTATTGAATGCATAGAGATAGTCCCCATCGTGCATGCCTGGGATACTCCATGGAATATTGATGTTGTAGCCTTCTCCTTCCTTTTCACCCACCAAGTCCGAGCCTCCAGCCTTGGTTCCGGGGTAGAACCGGCCATTCTCGTATCTATGGATGGAGATGTACAACACGCGGGGGTCGTCCCAGAAGGCCTTTTGCGTGCCGTTTCCGTGGTGGACGTCCCAGTCGATGATCACAATCTTGCGGACGGACTCGGGATATGACTTGAGGATGTTCTTTGCTGCCACGGCCACGTTGCTGAAGAGGCAAAAGCCTCCGGGGGTGTCTGGCTCCGCATGGTGTCCTGGAGGTCTGACGATAGCAAGGGAATTTTTCACCTTTCCTTCCACCACCGCCTTGCACGCCTCTATGGTTCCTCCGCACGACAACTTGGCCGAGATGTACGAGTCGTTGTTGACGTAGATAGAGTCGCCCTTCTCTGTTTCTTCCAACAACTGGTCTCGCGACATGGACTCGGTGGACTGGATGTATTGCAAATGGGCCTCGGAGTGCACCTCCAAGATCTCCTCTGCCGTGGCTTCACGAATGGGGATTTTGACCATCAACGGGCCGATTTCTTCAGTGCCTGCCAAAGAGCTGTCTTGGATAATGCCGGCCTCAGCCAACCGTTTGTAGATACGGTAGATCCGCCGGGGGTCTTCGGGATGGGGATCTATGTACTCGAAGTACGACGTGAATATTTTGGCATGGTACCTCATGCGGACGTCGTAAACCAAGCCTGTTTTGAGAGGACTGTAGAAAAGCTGGGGCACCGTGGGAGGCACAACAACGATGTCTGACGGTTGTGCATCGCCGTTTGCAGGACCTGTTCCATTCTCGGGCTTGGTGTCGATGCTGGAAAGCTCGGTGGACGCGTTGGGTTCGATCTTCTCGTCGGGTTGCTGTTCAATCTTGACCTTTTTGTTTTCTGAACCCTGTTTCAAAGTGCCGTTTTGTTCGAGCTTCAGTGTGGCGGCGTCCGGAGTCGGATCTGACTCGGAATTGGCGCCATTTACTTGATCGAGGGTTCTTTTCTTGACACTTTCGTCCAACTTGGCGTCTGCCTCAGACATCTTGCGGAGAATTGGGGAATTTCAAGATAAACACAGTATGGTGTTCGTTTTTTAGTCGAGTGTGTAAAGTAAAGTGCAAAACGTCAGGGACAAAGTGTAAACAGCCATGTTGGAGGCTTGCTGAGAGAGGGCGGTGAAATGGGCGTTACGGGTCTCACAATGGAGAGATAAAAGGGACATTGTATTAGGAGTTAGATGTAGATTGCTTTGCTGTGCTTTTACGGAGAGAATTGGGGTTATATGGAGGGAAATGGCATGGCTATTCTCTTGGTAGGTCTCTCTAATGTGCATTCTGCCAGACGTTAACTGCACTTTGCCCACGCACCGGCCAACCTGCAAACTGTCCATGGACTCCTGCAACCGTTTCAAACTGCAAAATCTGGGGATTTACTCATACTTCCTTTCTCTTCTTTCCTCCAAACTCCATCACCATGAGCCTGATGGTGCCCGATGCACGGGATAGAATCGATTCCCATGGAGACTTGGACCAGGACGAAATCTACCACGAAAATCTCCGCTCAAAACACGTCAATTGGACGTTTGAGCCGGTGGAAGGCTTCTTCTGCCAAAGCTCTCCAGACACAGACGACATGACTTTCGACTACACCCAGCAGAACTTCGGGGCGTTGATGCCCTGGAGCCAGTTGATAGAGCAGATTGAAGGCCTCAACGCCAATTCAGCCCCCAATGTCGCCTACAAGGTGCTTTTTCTTGCCCGTCATGGCCAGGGCTGGCACAACATAGCGCTGCAAAAATATCCCAAACACGAGTGGTTTGCCAAGTGGCGCTTCTTGGGGTCGGACGGCGAGATTGTCTGGGGTCCAGACGCCCAGCTCACGGAGCTCGGCGTCCGCCAGGCGGAGGAAAACCGCCACGCCTGGAACAAACAGCTCGAGCTAGGTGCGCCCATGCCGTCCAAGTTCTACGTGTCGCCGTTGCTGCGGTCCATTGCCACGCTCCACACGACATGGCAGGACCAGCAGATCCCCCGGCCATTGGTGCTTGAGAATCTCCGGGAAACCATCGGCGTCCACTTGTGCCACCAGCGGTCGCCCAGGTCGAAAATCAGTGAAAAATTCCCTTTTTTGGCCTTCGAGCCCGACTTTCCCGAGGACGACGTGTTGGCGCAGCTCCACACCCCCGACAGAGAACAGCTCCACCAGCAGTTCATGAGAATTAACGGCGTTCTCCAGTACTTGTTCGAAAGCGACTGGCTGCAATCGGGGTGCAAAAACGCATTTATCTCCATCACCTCGCATGCTGGGACGATCCGGTCTTTTGTGACGGCCACGGGGCACCGCAAGTTTACCATTCCCACGGGCGGAATGATCCCCATCGTAGTCCGGGCCACCAGAAAGCCATAGGGTGGTGTTGCCTTAGTCTAGGTCCATCGCGCTGTATGCAGGTCGCCAAATTGATATAACATGCTCATCGCATCTTCTCCAAACTACACCCCCCACAATGAGACAGAAAAGAGCCAAGGCGTACAAGAAACAGATGGTCGTGTACCTCCACACCTTCAAGTTTAGAGAGCCGTTTCAAACCATCGTGGATGCCGAGTTGGTGCTCTCCTGCACCAATGCCCAGTTCGAAATCGATAAAGGCTTGAACAGAACGGTCCAAGGCGAAACCAAGCCCATGATCACCCAATGCTGCATGCAGGCGTTGTACGACAGCAAGAACCAGCTGGCCATCGATGTGGCGAAGACGTTTGAGAGAAGAAAGTGCAATCATCGTGAAGCTATCGAGCCAGATCGGTGCATTGAGTCCATCACCAACATTGACGGAAACAACAAGCATAGGTACATTGTGGCGTCACAGAGCATTGCGTTGAGGAGACTCTTGCGTCAGGTCCCCGGTGTGCCTTTGATCTACATGAACCGGTCGGTCATGGTGATGGAACCGTTATCTGATGCCAGTGCCCGGTTTTCTGAAAGATTCGAGAGAAACAAGTTAAGCAAGGGCTTGAACGATGCAAAATACGCGGGAAGACCTCAGGTTGAAAGCAAGGACGAGGGAGACCAGACAGAAGGAGCCGCCAAGCCCAAGAAGAAGCGGGGCTTGAGGGAGCCCAATCCGTTGAGTGTGAAGAAGAAGAAGGTGGAGCCCAAGGAGACGCCTCAGGTGGAGAAAAAGAAGAGAAGCAGACACAAGAAGAGCACAAATGAAGCAGAATCTGTTGAACAGTCTGAAAATCAGGATACTTCCAATCAGGATGCCAGCAAAGAAAAGGAAGAGAAGGATCAGAAAGAAGCAGCAGTTGAACAAGAAGCCACTTCTGAAGCACAAGAAGCCACTTCTGAAACCGCCCAAAAATAAAGGCAGCTTCTGAAACACTAGGGTAAACGACCAAAGTACCCACTTCTGAAACTACCAGGATCATCTACTTCTGAAACAATCCAAAAGGTCCATCTTCTGAAACTATCAGGATAAACTACTCTCAAGAAATCCAAAAGATCCATCTTCTGATTCAGCCAGAATAGACCACGTTTGAATCCTCCCAAAATGATCATTTTCTGGATCCAAATGCTCTGGAATCCACCATCTCATTATTTGGGATCCACCATCTCATAATCTTTGATCCACTTTCTCATTATTTGGGATCCACCTTCTCATTATCCGTGATCACCTGCTCATTATCTGTGATCCACTTTCTCATTATCTGTGATCACCTGCTCATAATCTACCTTCTAAAAAACCATGTGTATATGCATATATATCTAAGATACATCCATCAATATCAAACTGATGAACAATGAATATCATCAGGACTTTCAAAATCAGAAGAACTCACTCGTTGGAGTTCTCCTGGAGGCTGGATTCGACCACTTCCGAAGGGTCAGTGGACGCTTCATGTGTAGAATTTAATACTGTAACACCAGGAGCCTCATGTCTGGGTGTTTTGTCGGAGTTAACCGTATCACTGCCTGATTGTGAAACGGGCATGAGTTCTTCAGAGGATGAAGAAGTGGTAACATCTAATGAGGGAGTAACATTATCTTCGACTGACTCTTTGTTATCAGCACTAGTACCATCTGAATCCTTGTCATCAGAAGTAGTATCCAATGACTTGGTATCAGAAGTAGTAACATCTGACTCCTTGTTATCAGAAGTAGCATCCAATGACTCTTTTTCATCTCTCTTTTCCTCTTGTTCCTCACTCAATACGTCGAAAATGTTTTCAATTGCAGGCTTGGGCTTCGCCTTGCCTTCAATCCTCAAGATCAACGTGACTTCCGCATCAATGGTGCACAATTTGCAATCGAAAGCCAAAGACTTCTCTCTAAGAACCGAACGGGACACTTCTTGGACCTGCTCCAATTGCTTGGTGTATTCAGGACTGGCTTCTTTGTACTGTGATTTGGAATAACAAGTAAATGTCGAGCCATTTATCCAGCTGACAGTGTAATCAGCAAAGCCCAAGTCCTGAGTAACCAGAGCTAGGGCCAAGGAAAGATCGTCCTTGGTCACGCCAAAGAAAACGTCCTGGATAAGTAACCCATTAAATGGCGAGCTGGCATTCAATTCTTGAGCATTGGCAGACTTGGAAGCTTCCAACAACGCCTCTCTTCTCAAGCCCATGGCTTCGCTGATGGTGTAAATAGGAAGCTTGGTCAACCGAGTGATCACAATGAAGACAGAGCGTTTTGGCTCGGGGTCCTGTGATTCGGAATATAAATTCATCACCTCGGCCAAACTGTGAATAAACGCACGCTGAGGTCTCGACATGGCCTGGAAATGGTACGTTCTTCTGGGGGACTTGATTCCATTGTCCAATTGGATGGTGTAGTCCTCCACGAACGACCTCATCACGTTTTCTATCCGAGAACTCCAGGTGGTTTGTCTCAGATACGTGTCGAAGATCAAGTCGGTGTAGATGAAGTCTTGTCCGGCAATCTTGTTGACGTCGGACTGAGAGAAATTGAATGCTTCTCTCAACTCCTTGTCCCGTTTTGCCTGGACACACGCTTCGTCACATTCCAAAAAGGTCCCGATTCGAGAGGGTTCGTCTCGGGAACTGCCACAGGGAAGCTTCCTGGTGATTCGGCCACAGTCACAGCTGATTGACACCAATTCCGTACACCGGGTCACGTCGCAGTCCTTGCTCTTGCCGGTCTTGTTGAAGTGGCACTTGAGTTTGCACGAATGTGGACAACTCTTGCGGATCTTCTTGCACTGAGCTCTGCAGAGTGTGGAAGTGTCGTGAATATTCTCCTTTGTACACTTGGAAGAACAAACACGGACACATGGATGTCCACAGGATTTTGGAGCCGTACAAATGTTACCACACGAAACCTGGCTTTGAGAACAAAGAACACCCCGAACTCCGGGGTTCAATCCACAGTCACACTCTCTTTCGGTAAGATAGGTGCATTTGGGACAACTGACGGAATCGTCGTGGCACTCATGGAGCTCCTTCCGGTGGCCACAGCTCTTTTCACGGTCACACTGCTCGTGACAAACGAGCTTGCTTCCACATCGAACAGGTGCTGGAATCCGGGTTTTTCCACAATGGCACACGAGGTCGTCGTTGGTAGACTCCAAACAGGGCCCACAGGGCCCGTTGTGGCACAAGGCCTCGCAGTAGTGGGTTCCACAGGACTTCAACCGATTGCACGGACGAGTACATATATGGGCCGGTTCCAACGACATAATATCGTCTTCAAAATTGGTTCTGACGTTGTTTCGGATGGCCTTCTTCTTCTGGCGCTCCCGTTCTTGGGCCACCTTCTCGTACTGACAGCATTCGGCCCGGTGGTAGTGCTTGCGGCAGTTCAACAAGGCCTGGCACTTGTGGACACATTTGGGCTTGTATCCATCGGTGAGGAATTTACAAGGCACGGTGTAGGATTCATGGCCACACGAGCACTTGACGTCGAAGTAGTTGTGGCATTGACACTCGCCTTCGTGGCATTTCATCAAACAGAGACATCCACAGGGCAAGGGCTTGTCACATGTTTCTTCACATTGAGGAATGGGGTCGGTACACTTGGTTCTTTGGGAACTATTGAGCTTGGTCTTTCCACAGGAGCAAGTCGTGACCTGCGAAGGCGCCAATTTGCACGGCTTGACCTCGCGGTCGAGGGGCTGGCACGAATAGTCTTCGTAGTGGATGCCACACTCGTAGAAAGACCGGGTGAGTTCATCGCAGGCGACGCCTCCGATGAAGACTTCGCCCGTTTCCGAGTGGCAGGACTTCAACGAGCGCTTGTGGCACGCAACGGCCATGTCGTTCTGGCCACAGTAGCACCTTACGGACACTTCGTCCTGGCAAGGGCCGCAGAAGCCCAGATGGCACCCTCTGGGGCACAGGTGCCCCAAATCGCAGCGGGAAACGTCACAGGGGTCGTCACAGGCCCACCCCGAGTCGTAGGGGGTGATCAAACAGGGGAGTTGGCGCAGCAGCCGGCCACAATGGCACTTCATAGCAGGTCCGATGGCTCCACAAATGGGATGGGAACCGGGATGACACACGGAGCCACAAGTATGAATGCACGATTCGTACTTGTAGGTACATGAGTTGCCGCAGCTGAACGGCACCAACACGTTGTTGGAGGGGTTGGAGACCCGTCCACACCAACACGTGAACCGAGATGGGATCTTGTTGGTGGCGATGTTGCACGACGGACACCGCCAGTTCTTGGACGCCTTGTCGGTGGAGGAGCCGCGGATGGCCCAGTCCTTGATGCAATCCAAGTCGTAGACCCGGAAGCACGACCGACACGACCAGACCTTGGAGTCCAGGTCGATCTCAGCAGTACACACCAAACATACGTAGGTGCCCAGCTGGATCTCACGGAGAATGGTCGACGAAAGCGTCTCGTTGGTGTAGTCGTCGTCATTGTCCTCGGATTCCGGCTCGGAATCTGACTCGGTATCGTCAGAGAAGGCGGCAACCGCGGCCTCTTGTTCCAGAAGAAGACCAGGATCCAGAGAGGACTCGGACGAAGAGTCTGATTCCAAGTTGATGATGTGGGGATGGTAGGTGTTTTGGGACGTTCCTCGAGGAGGAGACGTGTCTGCCTCAGGCGGAGGCGCCGGAGGCCGTAGATCAGTACCTTCTTCCATGCTAATTGGGGGTTGAAGATGGAGATGGGCTTCTCTATAAGGGTACATAAGTGGTACGCGCACGCCCTATTACTCATACTCTGTGTGCAGTGATGATAAGAGAGGAGATACATGTACAGTACTGTGACCCCGCAAGAAGGTGGATGTGCTGGGTTGCGAGGTGGACGCTACGAGCTTGAGTTTTGTGCTGTTTTCATGGTGTTTTTTCTGCTTTTCTTCTGTTTTTTCTGGTGTTTTTCTTCTGTTTTTGGTGCTATTTTTTTCCTGTTTTAACTCCTTTGAAGTGGGTACATATTGAAATTTGAGTAGATTGGATATAGAGCCAATGGTTCATGGAGAACTACTGCGTTGTAGCGTGTTAGATATTGGGGTTATTGATAAATTAACACTATAATGTTAACTAGAAATAGGAGTTTTTAGAGATTCTTAGTTAATTATTGGGTTTTAGAATGATTCTAGAGAATTGTGGATACTGATATTAACTAGAACAATGTCACAGATATTGAAATAACTTCAACTTTTGAATTTGTTTATGTTTATTTGTATTATTTCGTTAACTCCTGGGTTTTATTTTGGGGGTATTGACACTAAGACATTGCGATTCTTCAGCTAAGTATTGTAGTATGATTTTAGAGAATTGAAACTGGTTCATTGGTACACAAATTCATAGAGTTAGAGCTTCTAGTTTTAGAGATATTGGTAAAAATCATACAACAGCGTCATTATACAAATTAGAGCTAGGATTGTAGATTCTAAAGATTATTCTACTGTTATTTAGAGAATTGGGGGTATTGGCAAAAGTAACAAAATACTGCCTTGATTTCTAGTATCGATATTGGGGGGTATTGATACTGTAAGAAAGCAGTTAGCTATTGAGTTCTAAAATAATTCCAGCGAATTTGGGGACACTGAAATAAGTCAAATAGAACTTCTTTGGCTACTGAAGAATATTTTCGAGTAAAATGGTGTAATTGATTAATTAGAATAAAGGAGGAGAACTTTACATTGGTTTCTAGTTCAAAAGGGGCTATTGGCACTAATTAGAAAATGTATCCATAGCACTTAGTTAAGCCGACGTTCTCTAGTATCCTATCGGTTCTAGTTGCAGTTTTGATATCCTATTGGTTCTAGTTGTATTATATGGTTGAAAAAACCCAGTTTCAAAGATTATTTCTTTCTTTTTTCAATTATGGCATGATTGTATGGTATTCGTGAGAATAACCTACTATCACATACCATGATTAATTGAGTCTGCTCCTTTACTCTACAATGTTCAAATGCAACCTGTATTAGAATAACTGACCAGTGCAACCATTAGACATAACAATTAAAAATTATCCGGAAACTCTTCGGGGGTAGAATACAAAAAATCGTAACTCATGATCTCTATGACGACAAATCAATCAACTTATCCTCACACTTCTTCTCTTGAAGAAGTCCATTACTTTACGGGCAGCGCTGGCCTCTTTGCCACTAGCAGAAGAGCCACCAGTCGAGCCCGATTGGGTGGACTTGCGAGAATTCGAAGATGAGCCTGAATTAATTCTTTTCTGTTGTTCTTTGTAGGAGTTCACAGGAGGAGGTGCAGGAATATTCAAATCAGCTGGTTCCAACACCTTCTTGGAATCCACCGAAGGCGACGACGAGGCCGTAGAGGTGGTGGCAACATCACTGGTGCTACCATTGCCGGTCGCAGGAACATTATAGTTACTGTATAACGACAACAAACTGAATCTATTGCGCTTCTTGTTCTCGCGAATCTCTCTATTCTCTTTGTCATCGTCCTTTGAAATCCTTCTAGACTTTGAAGTCTTGTCAGTCTTGTCAGTCTTGACTGGGGCTGGTGTCGAGGACTTTTTCGAGCGAGGCTTAGCCGTCAATGGCTCCTCAAGCCTTGATTCCTTCTTGGTTTGAGGCTCAGCAGCACCGTGATATGCCTGTTTCACATCCGTGGCTGAGGTAGCTTCGTGCTTTTCCTTGATCAATGGAGTAAATTCTGGTGAGACTTCTCTCGAAGAATGGATTTTGTCTTTCCATTGTGTCTTATCTTCACCTTGGACATCAGGAGAAATGATTTGGGTATCAAAAGTGGGCAGTTGATTAATTTGAGGGGTGAGAATCACATCTAATCCAGTAACGAGGGACGTAGTACTTCCCTTGACAGGACTGACTTCAGCAAGATCTAATTGATCCATCTTATCCTCCAAGTAGCTCAACACGGAATTTCTCTTTTTGGCCATATCGGGAGATTCATTGACATCATTGCTCAAAACACCATTAACGTGAACGTGAGTCACGACCGAGCTCTTTCTAGATGGGACATTGCGTGACGGAGATTTACCAGAAGGACTGGAGTTTTGCGACTTGGCATTCTCCTCGGACATAACGGAAATTGGTGAAGCCTTGCTTGGGGAAGTAGAAAGGAACTGTGGCATGGGTAAGTTAATAGGGGATGGAATCTTAATGTAGTCCAATAAAGCAGAGGAGCTTCCGTTAGGACCAGACAAAAGCGAAGTAGTCATAGACGATGGATGGTATGATGTAGGTCTGGGCTTGTTGGTCGAAGGAGGCAATCTGCTTGATTCACGGGAGGACACATTAGTTCTTGCTGACAAGGAAGCCGCAGGAGGAAGGATGGGGGTTTCTGGCTTCCTGTTGGGGCTCTCCACTATAGTAGAGATTGGAGTGCCGGTATAGGTAGTCGATCTAGGAATGCTAGTTGGTGGAGGGAAGTGGTTACCACTGCTGCTAGAAACAAAATGTTTGGAGTTGGGAGAGGTAGAAACATGTCCAGATTGAGGGGGAGGAATTTGGATGCTCAACGAGTCCAACGATGTAACCGAGTTGCGCTTGATATCATCGTGAACCACTGCTTTCAAAGCGGTGGAAGCCAATGGATAAGTAGAAAGAGATGCAGACTTGGAGTGACCTGGAGCAAAGCCAGGCTTGGTTGGAGAGCTTGACTCAGAGGAGGACTCCTGGGTGTTGGAGTTGATGGGGATGGGTTGGGAACCAGGGGAGTTGGTTGTCTTTGGCAAAGCGACGGCGTTGGCCAAGGAAAACGATGTGGAGGGAGACGAGTAGAGCTGGCTGATGGAGGTGGAGGAGTATGATCTGCCATGGGAGGGGGCGGAGACGCTGTTGGAGGTGTGGTGGACCATGTTGGTGGTGTTGGACATGAGGGAAGAACTGTTGGTTCTCTCGTTGATCATGGAGAATCTCTTGTTCTGGTTGTATTGGTGGGGCATCTGGGCCTTCTGGGCCAGCTTGGAGGAGGACATGAGGTCTTCCTTCTGCTTCTGGATGCGGTCCCATTCCGGCTGTCTGATGGAGAGCAAGTTGGCATGGGGCGCGAGCCAGGGGTGGTTTCTGATCTCGTTGATGGCGATTCTCTTCTTGGGGTCGGGGACAATGATCTTTCTCAACAAGTCTCTGGCAAGGGGCGACACGTACTTGGGGAAGGTGAGCGGGGTCTTGCAGATGTAGTGGTAGAGGCGCACGATGTCGGAGCCGTCCTCGTTCTCGGGGTCGTCGTCAAACGGCAAGTAGCCGGCCAACATGGCGTAGAGAATGACACCGGCGGACCAGATGTCGACCTTGCGGCCCTCGTAGGGCGACTGGGTGAGCACGAGCTCGGGGGCGGCGTAGCAGGGCGAGCCGCAGCTGGTCTTCATCAAGTCGTTCTTGTCGCGGTTGTAGGAGTTGACGAAGCCAAAGTCGGAGATGATGACGTTCTTGTGCTTGTCGAGGAGCAAGTTCTCCAACTTGAGGTCCCGGTGGATGAGGCCCTTGGAATGCATGTAGTCCACGCCGGAGATGAGCTGGGCAAAGAGCTTCTTGGCCACGTTTTCCTTGAGGTACTTGTGGTGGAGGATGTAGTCGAACAACTCGCCGCCGGAGGCGTACTCCAACACGATGCCGATGTACTTGCCCAGCTTCATGACCTCGACGAGGTTGACGATGTTGGGGTGGTTCAAGAGCTTGAGCGAGTTGATCTCGCGGTGGATCTTGATTTCCGACTCGGAGTCCTTGAGGATGGAGTCGCGCTTGATGAGCTTGATGGCCACCTGCGAGGGGTGCTTGCCATCCTTGCGCCATCCGAGCTTGACCTTGCCGAACTCGCCCTCGCCGAGGGTGGATCCGAGGATGTAGTTGCCGAAGCGGACCTCGCGGTGGACGCGCTTGGACGAGCGCAGGGCGGGGACGGCGTCAGGGATGGCTTCAGGGGTCTTGTTGTTGTTGTTGTTGTTGTTGGTGGTGGTGTTGTTGGTGGCGGAGGGTGGGTTGTGGGCGGCAGAATTTGAGGGAGGAAAAACTGGAACGTGGGGAGCACCAGAAACGTGGTCAGAAGACACAGGGCCAGACGAGGTGGAGGAAGTGGTATGGCCAGATGTGGTGGAAACGGGGCCAGTGGAGGAGGTGGAGGACGAGTTGGAAACAGGGCCAGTGGAGGAGGTGGAGGACGAGTTGGAAACAGGGCCAGTGGAGGAAACGGGGCCAGGGGAGGAAACAGGGCCAGGGGAAGGGGATACATGGCCGTTAGCGCCAGCACCAGAGGCGCCGTAGGGCGCGGTGCCAGGGCCGGTGTCGAAGCCCGGCTCGGGCGATATGATCAATATCTGCGAAGCCATGGCAAAAAGTGTAGAAATATGGCCCGGTGAAAGTAGCAGATGGGATCTATAAAAAGAGGATGGAGGTGTAGAACAACAACAATACCCTACGACCTGGAGGCAGGATTGTTCCTGGAGAGGGTGTTTATGTTTTGGGGGGCGCACGCCGGGGTGGGTAGACGTAGTTACGACTGCTGCTTTGGGAAGGACAACGACGCATCGTCTAGCGTTGCCGCATTGGGGGGGACAACACGCGTGGCGGAAGTATGCGATGGGGGGCTATGGGTGGGCTAAGAGCGTAAGGAGGCTAAGGGGAGAGAATAAGGAGGCTAAGGGGAGAGAATAAGGAGGCTAAGGGGAGAGGCTGGGGGGATGGGGAGGCTAGGGAGGAACGGGGCAATGGTGTTGCAGCCAAGGAGAGTAGGAGAGGAGGGAGACAGGGACAGTAGGGACAGTAGGGAGAGATAGAAGAGATAGAGAGAGAGAGAGATGGTGCTGGATATTGCTACCACAGATAGATAGTGCTGGTAGAGTTGGATGGTGCTGGTAGAGTTGGATGGTGCTGGTAGAGTTGGATGGTGCTGGTAGAGTTGGATGGTGCTACTAGACTTGGATGGTGCTAGTATTATGAGGTTCTAGCGAGGAAGAATATGAGTAGCGAGGATTCCAAGTAGTACTACGGGTAGTGAGCATTAGTGAGGAATCGAAGTAGTACAACGGAATCGAAGAGTACAACGCAATCGAAGAGTACAACGGAATCGGCGAGTACATCGGAGTGAGCATTAGCGAGAAACCTACTGTCACCTATCCATCCATCCATCAGTTGTAGCGACACATGGTTGTAGGGTAGGGCAGATTCTACTACTATAGTCAGGGTTCTTTTGCTACGTGACGTCTCTGCCAAGTGACGATGATGACCTCATGCTGATTGCTCCCACTGCAGTTTTCCCTCAACTATTGTGGTTGTCATTCATTGACCCTCCAACCCATGACCTCCATTAATTCATGGCAATCAGACTTATCTGATGGAGGATCTTCTGTCTGTCGGGAATTATTGCTCGGTGCACATGGCGACCAGTGAGCTCCTGGCAGGGACTGGCACACCACAGGGAAAGGAAAAGTCAGAGGGTAGAAAGATCAGGCACTAAGATGGAGACTCGAGGCGATTCCACCACCAGATTCCACCACGACATTCACCGCGAGGCGATTCCACCACTACGTTCACCGCGAGGCGATTCCACCGCGACGTTCCACCACCAGATTCCACCACCAGATTCCACCACGTTCCAGCCACGCGCATTCCACCAGCATCCACCGAGGCACCACTACGCTACTACCTCATCAATCTACTCCATCAATCTACAAGTAGACACCCTACATTCTCTCTTCTCACTTCCTCCTCTCCCCCTTTTTCCCTCCCTTCAAACTCCCCCTTCCCTCCCTTCAAACTCCCCCTTCTCTCCCTCCTTTCCCCTTCCCTTCCCTTCCTTTCTTTCCTCTTCATTTTCCTCGAACAATCCTCGCTACCCGAACAATGCCCAAAATACCTCGAGGAATATGTTCCTCCACCTGTGCATTTCATCAGACAATACCACGCCAAATCCCTCACATCACCCTAGACTCGCCGTTCCGTGTCCGTGCCGTGGTGGAATGGGACGGTGCCATTCTGTAGCGCATTTCTCATTCCTGCCATAAGCGAGGTGGATTTCGCCTATTTTCACCACCTAGCCCCAGATGATGGTCGTCTCCACCACGATCCACCAGCACTACCCACCAGCACTACCCACCAGCACTACCCACCAGCACTACCCACTAGCACTATCACTCTACTAGCACTATCATTTTCCACTGGCAACTTCCTCTCTCTAATTTCTCTTCCCTTAATTCACCCCGTTTCACCAATCTAACGGATTTCACTTCCTGCCATGATTCATGTCGCCTTGTCACCTGCTTCGCTAGTTCTATTGTGGTGGTTGCGTTCCCCGGAACCTCCGCTACATTCTTCGGCCTGGGGCCCATATCCCGGCATGTCGCCCTCCGTGAACGTGCCTGCTATGGTCTGGGCATATTCTACTGGGCCGGGCCTTGTGCCCTGCAATATTTTCCCATTCGGTCCCTTATTATTCCACCACAATTTGCCCGTTTCCGTCTATCGCCCACTATGGACATTCTTTGATCCTCCATGTTGACATTATTCTCGAACGGCCTGGCAATGCGCCTGAAACTTGGGGCCTGGCCCTTGAAACTGCCTTCCTCGTAGTTTTGTTTCCGCCTGCCGCCATCTGCGACCATCTGCAACCACCTGCTTGTTTCGGTGTTGCTGTTCGCCGTTTTTCGTGTCTCGTCGCCCCAGCCCGTCTGGCTAGAAAGTTAGACCCACAGAAGCCTCCATTGGGGCCAAGCCCGTTGTTCCCCGATTCGTAGCACCACCGCATCCTTCGCAGACACACACAGACGTGTTTGGTGTTCCAATGTTCCCATTTCACCGTTTTCGGGCGGTGTTTCGTGTATTATTCCTTTGTTGGGAAACACCTATCCATTAAAATAAACACCTGTGTCGGCACAGACTCGATCATCGGAGCCAAGGAACAATCGACCGGGGTGTCAATATCATGTTCAATGCGGCTTGTTGGTGTCAGTCAGTGAAGAGCATCGTGGTGGTGGTGGTTGTGGTGTGGCTGCATTTGGAAAATTCCCTTCTGGAACAACCCCGAACCACATCGGCGACGTCAAGTGGTGAAAGTGGTGAAAGTGGTGATAGTGGTGATAGTGGTGATAGTGGTGGTGGATTGTCACACACTTCGGGTGAAATCAGCCGGCTTTCGCTGTGTCCACCTGCAAACCTCCGGTTGGTTCTCCTACAGGCCGAGGCCTGCTTTCGGTTCGGTAGACTGTTTCTCGTCTGCAACTTTAAACTGGCGAAATGGGCTTCGGCATGCATATCTGGTGGTACAGAAGACCGTGGTGTGTCTATCTGCCGTTGGCACTAAACCACCGGCAGTGTCGCCTAATGGAGCAGAGCAGGAGCCCACTTGTGGTGTGGGTTTTCTGGGCTGCAAGATTGAGGTACAAGGCTTGCCAATAGGGCTGATACAGGTACACCAGCTGCCTTTCTGGTCAGAAAACTGTGGCATGTATGTCTTGGACGGCGGGTTTTCTTGCATTTTTCATTATTCCTCTCCATTGAATGCAACTGGCCAATCTGGCGATCCACCTTGGCCGATCTCTCCTGGTCAACAATAAGGTTAGATCAATAGCATAGAAGCGCAAACCATTCGGGAATCCCCGAAGTATTGAAGCTCCGAACAATACGTATTTGTGAAATCCATAGTGTTTTCGAGGTGGGTTCATTCATATTGTGGAATTCGTAGTGGACTAACTTTCGAAACCAACACGCTTTGTAGTGGAATTATGGTGGAATCCGTGGTATTCTCCAGTATTATATTGTGGCATAATTCCTATTATTGAACCCGTGGTGCATTACATTATAATAGTGTACCTCAGAGCCATGATATCATAGAATCCTCCAATTGATTTATGCATCGTAGTGCCAGCGACGTCAATATATGATTACATGCATGTATTAGGTGATAACTAATACCATAATGCCGTCTTTCCATACTTCAATAGACTGTAGTCTATGATTAAATTCATCCATAATGCAATACTTGCACTTTCGCGTTCTGTAATGCATGAGCTATTACTTTTAGTTTCATAATGCGAGCTAATACCTTGAGTTACATAACAAATACTTAAATCTATGCACCAGCTCTATCAATAGCTAACTATTATCAATGGCTAACTTCTATCAATAGCTAGCTTCTATGCAATTTACTTCTATGCATTTTACTCTATGCATTTTACTCTATGCAATTTACTTCTATGCAATCATTCATTCACTTCTATCAATCTATGCACTAGTCGCAATAGTTTATTTCCTCTTAAATAGTATTTCTTTTATAATCAAATGCACTATTGAATATCTGTTCATAACGTCTCTCCTTCACGTGTAATCTTGCCTGCTAATGCATCTTTTCCCAATCTGTTGGTGTCTGGAATGCTTATATGCCCTCCCTTCATTGCCTCTTTGCTATCTACTTTTGCCACTTCCTGTAGATAGTCGCGTCCTAATAAAACGCGTTCCATAACAAATAAATCACCAAGATGACTGCAGAACATGCCCAACAAGACATTATCGATGATGAAGACGGCTCACTGGGACCTCTTCTCATCGAGCAGCTTGAAGGTAACGGAATCACGTCTTCAGACATCAAAAAACTCAAGGCTGAAGGGTATCACACCATCGAATCCATCGCGTATACTCCTAAGAGAATCCTCGTTGGAGTAAAGGGAATCAGCGAGGCCAAGGCAGACAAGATCTCCAATGAAGCAGCCAAACTCGTTCCTCTTGGCTTCACCACTGCATCCGAGTTCCATTCGCGTCGGTCGGAGCTCATTTGCTTGACTACTGGATCCAAGCAGTTGGACACCTTGTTGGGAGGCGGTATCGAAACAGGCTCCATTACGGAGGTTTTTGGCGAGTTCAGAACCGGAAAATCGCAGTTGTGTCACACTTTGGCCGTGACGTGCCAGTTGCCGGTGGAAATGGGCGGTGGAGAAGGCAAATGTCTCTACATCGACACCGAGGGTACTTTCCGTCCCAATCGGTTGGTTTCCATTGCCGAGCGGTACGGACTCCACGCCAACGACTGCTTGGACAACGTGGCGTATGCCAGGGCCTACAATGCAGAGCACCAGTTCCAGCTCTTGTCCTTGGCTGCCCAGATGATGGCCGAGTCCAGGTTCTCCTTACTCATTGTGGACTCTATCATGTCACTTTACCGTACTGACTACTCGGGAAGAGGCGAGCTCAGTGCCCGTCAGGCCCATGTGGCCAAGTACATGCGGACCTTGCAGCGTTTGGCGGACGAGTTTGGCATTGCGGTGGTGATCACCAACCAGGTGGTGGCTCAGGTGGACGGCATGGCAGGCATGTTCAACCCCGACCCCAAGAAGCCCATTGGAGGAAACATCATTGCCCATGCATCGACCACGCGGTTGTCGTTCAAGAAGGGCCGTGCTGAAACGAGAATCTGTAAGATCTACGACAGTCCGTGTCTTCCAGAAAGCGAGTGTGTGTTTGCCATTTACGAGGACGGAATTGGCGATCCCAGGGTGGAGGAGGACGACAGCTAGGCACTGTGGCTGGAGAGTGGATATGTTAGCTAATAATGAAGAAATGACAATAATTGGTGTAGATAGCAGGTATGGAGTGGAGAACTAGACGGTTGGTACTTAATACATGGTGAATAAGTAGAGAATATGGGACATACATGGTGAATAAGTAGAGAAGATGGTACATACGTGGTGAATAAGTAGAGAATATGGGACATATTTCCTTGATTATTAATGTAGGGAATTAATAAAGTACAGGTTCCTCTTCATATGGAGCCGTTTGTCTAGATATTCTTAATTCCACAGAACTCATGCAGAAAGCTGCCCAGTAAAATCTATATAATTCCGGTTTGGTTATTTCACTGTGCACTCACAGGCTCTGCATTCAAATAACATCCCATGAACCTGATTCTAATTGAAGCAAATGTCTCCTTCTTGGAGGATCGCTATTTATGACCTGATGCATTGACTGTCAAAGTATGTTCTGCGCTGCACAGCCATGTAATGTAATTGAACCCGCTTGTTCTTTCCCATTCCGTGTTCGTAATCAGGTCCCTGTGAGTCGGTTTAAGAGTAGGGGAATTTGGGTGCGCCAGCCGACACTTGACATATTACGAATTTCTGAAATATTGAAATATTTTCAAAAAGCGAAAAAAGTGTCAAGAGAGGGAGACACTTTGAATCGATAAGTATCCGAAGTGAGCATCGCAATACCTATAAGCAGCCAAGACAACAGAAATTGAAGTTCACTACTCCCGTAGCCTTGCTCCTTCATAGTTATAGTACGTCATAGGTATAATACTTAATAGACTTTATACTTAATAGACATAAAACATACTTCAATACCATACTTCAATCCAAACTTAATCCATACGTATAATTGAATACTTGAAATACCATACTTCAATACCATACGTATAATTGCATTCTTGTAATACCATACTTCAATACCATCCTTTTAGTACATACGTATAATTGCATACTTTTAGTATCATACTTCAATCATACTTTTAGTATCATACTTCAGTCATACTTTTAGTACCATACTCCAATTCCATAGTACCATAGTCTTAATAGTATTCCACCACTTCGCTAATCATCTCGGCAAACACAGACGTTTTGAGCGACCCGCCTGGCTTGGCAGTCTTTCTGCTCATCATGTGCCCACCCACGGCAGTACGGCACACTTGTGTAGTGTGCCGTTGTTGCAGTGCCATGGCGAGCTTAAGCCTCGAAATTGCGGTGCATGTACAGAAATCCCGCGGTTTGCTGGCCGTTGTGGCCGGTGCCTCAGCAACAAGCGAAGGAGGCCAAGAAAAGGCGGTGTAGTGGGCACTGGCCGAATCCAGGGTCTGGTATGGACGAGCTTGCGCGGGCCCGTAACCGCGGTCACGTGCACGGCACTTATCTAAACGATCGCCTGCGTCAGGGTGGGGCCATGCGGTTGCTGCGTCCGGTTTGGGCGGCCATCCAGGGCCGCATTGGAACACTTGCATGTGCATGCATGGCGCCTGCACACAGCCAGCCAAACCCGGAGAAAAATTTTATCTTTTCCATCAGTGATGTCCGGGTAACCGATCACCTAATAGTGTCTACTATTGAGACACTTTACACTCCATATCCACTTTCCACCTCTTCCGTTTGCCCCAGCACTTTTCTCTCCAGTCCGTGCCCCTCCCCAGCCCCCACTTTCTGCAAGTCCCCGGTCCGTGTGCCCCTTTTCCGGACTGTCTACTGCCCTCTTCCGTCTGGACCGACTGTTCTTTTCATTTCACCCCACGATGGACAAGGCCAAGATCAAGTCCAAAATCAAGTCCATCTTGCCCAAACCGTCCCCCACGGATCCGGAGACGCCTTCAGGCTCCGCAATAACCGTGCCTGGATCCAGATCCGCCACGCCGTTGTCCCGAAAGTCCAGCCATACCAAGAGGAAGTCCGTCGATGACTACGGCGCCAAACGGTACAAACGCAAGCACCTGGTCGAGTCCAACCCAGAGCACATCAAGGTGGAAGACTTGGACGACTCACTTCCCAAGCAATCGGGCCATCGTCCCGTCACGTCGTGCACGTTCTGTCGCCAGCACAAGATCAAGTGTGATGCACTGGAGAACTACCCCAACCCCTGCCAGCGCTGTGACCGCATGGGTCTCAAGTGTGAGATCGATCCGCAGTTCCGGCCCAAGAAAGGCCTGCAGATCCAGTCGCTCAAGAGCGACGTGGACGACATCAAGGCCAAGATCGAAATGCTCACTCGCAATGAGTCGCTCTTGACCCAGGCATTAAACCAGCACAACCTCAACTTTCTCCAGCAACAACAGGCCCACAAGCTGCCCCACATGCTGCACACGGCCGGCCACACGCTTCTGTCGCAGATAAACACCCCGGTGGCCCCGGCTGCGCTGCATTATTCCAGCAATGGTGAGACTACGCCCATGACATGGGCCGCCTCTCCGTCGCAGCTCGCCAGTTTTGGGGTCACTGCCCAGCTCACCGACTCGGCACCCCATTCAGCTACGGCGCAGCCCCATCTTGCCTCCATTCTTCCAGAAAACTCCGACAATTCACCGTCCAATGCGTCCACGCCATATCTCAAAAACGACGCAGACGTCAAACACATGGACACTTTCGTGTTGGGAGACGTCAAACTCCCTCTTGAAAAGGCCAACGAGCTTCACGACCGCTTCATCTCCAAGTTCCTCCCCTTTCTTCCCATCATATCGTCCCGTTCGGCCACCCATCTCTACCACCAGTCGCAGCTTCTTTTCTGGTCGGTCATGGCCACAGCAGCCATTTCCGAGCCCGAACCCACGCTCTACATGTCGCTAGCATCCTACATCAAGCAGTTGGCCATCGAGACGTGCTGGATCCGCACGCCCCGGTCCACCCACGTCATCCAGGCGCTCATTATCTTGGCCATGTGGCCGTTGCCCAACGAGAAGGTGTTGGACGACTGTTCCTACCGCTTTGTGGGGCTAGCCAAGAACCTATCGCTCCAATTGGGCCTCCACCGTGGCGGTGAATTTATCCAGGAGTTTAGCAGAACCCAGGTGAGTCTCGGCCCAGATTCCGATAAATGGAGAACCAGGTCCTGGCTAGCAGTGTTCTTTTGCGAGCAATTCTGGTCCTCGGTGCTAGGTCTTCCGCCTGCAATCAATACCACCGATTACCTTCTCGAAAACGCCCGTGTGGACGCCGCTCTTCCCAAGGATTTCCGGTGCTTGATCTCGTTGTCGATTTTCCAGTGCAAAATGGTCAATGTAATGGGCATCTCGGTGACTCGGCCTGACGGGCTTTTGGAGCCACAGAACCGGGCGGGATCGCTCAACATCTTGGACCGGGAATTGGACCGTTTGCGCTTCAAACTCGCCATCGAGGACGGGTCTGCCGTGGAGGTCTATTTTCTCTACATGAAATTAATGGTGTGCTGTTTTGCGTTTTTGCCGGGAACTCCCATCGAGGACCAGGTCAAATACGTCAGTTCGGCCTATTTGGCAGCGACTCGTGTGATCACGCTTGTTCTGCGGATGTTGGGAGACTCGCTTCTGTTGGTGGAATTGCCCATCTATGTGCGACAGAGCATGACGTATTCGGCGCTCATCTTGTTCAAATTGCACTTGTCGCGGTACTTGATCGAGAAGTACGTCGACAGTGCCCGCCAGCTGATCGTCACCGTGCACCGTCTCTTGAGAAATACGCTTCTGTCGTGGCAGGACTTGAAAAACGACATTTCCCGAACTGCAAAGGTGTTGGAAAATTTAAATCTCGTGCTCTACACATACCCCGACATTCTCACGAACGAGCTCAACGACGAGGTCAACGGCACGATTGTGTCACGAATGCGCTCGCACTTGACTGCGTCGTTATTCTACGACTTGGTGTGGTGTGTGCACGAGGCCAGAAGACGGACCTTGGCCGATAAGCACGAGCTGGGCTCACCCGGCGTAGTGGCCTCGATGGAAAACTCGGCCACTGCCACCTCGACCAGCATGAGCAACCAGAACAGCTCGTCGGCGTCGTCCGGTTCCAGACCCGCTCCTCTTCCTTTCTACAACCAGATCACCAAGGACGACTTCAAGACCATCACCACGACCAGTCCCAACGGAACCACGGTGACCACGTTGGTGCCCACGGCACACGCCATGAACCAGGCCCGTCTGACTGCTGCCGAACAGAACAGGCCCTTGGAAATCAACGGGATTCCATTGGCCATGCTCGAGGCTACGGGTAGCATCAGAGACACCATGGACAACGGAGGAGTCGGTGGAGTGGCACAAATGTCGCCAGGTGACAAGCCGACCGACGTACAATTAAGTGTCAAGCCCGATTCCGACTCTCCGCCTCCAAGAACCAACCTTATCAGGGCCCCAGACCTTCCTTCACAGGCCCACATGGCTCCATTTATGGAGCACGAAGTGGAACCCTTGCAGACCAATGCCATGTATCTTGAAACGCCGGTGCCGGCCATGGACAACCAGCCACTCCAGAACGGAGTGGCAGGCCAGTACGACACGTTCTTCCAACAGCAATCGCATGGATGGTTGAACAACGAGAACCAGGACGACGACTTTCTTGGCTGGTTCGATGTAAATATGATTTCCGAGAAGTAGGCCAGACAGGCCATTAATAAATGATTCGATGATTAGAGGATGTAGATGGATGTAGAAAGTGTAACAATAAGATACCATGAATTAATCAATGAGATACTATGAATTAATCAATGAGATACTATGAAATAATCAATGAGATACCATGAATTAATCAATGATATCCATGAATTAATCAATGATATCCATGAATGACAATAAGATACTATGAATTAATCATTGAGATACCTTGAATTAATCAATGAGATATCTTGAATTAATCAGTAACATACTATTATTCAACGACATACTATGAATTAACCATACTATACATGATTTAATCAATGTCATTCCATGGCTCATAAATGGTATCTATTTCAATATCATTCCATGATTCATGGTATCTATTTAATCAATGTCATTCCATGCTTCATAAATGGTATCGATTTAATCAACGTCATTCCATTGTTCATAAATGGTATCAATTTAATCAATGACACACCTTTTCAAAAGCATCCATGTTCTATGATAGATATGGTAGCATGGAGTTCTACTGACTTCATTGAATTGATGGTACCTTGGCTGCGAAAATTCTACAAATGAATGAACACATGAAGTCACCATTTCAAGCACAATCAGACTGGGTCAAGATTAGACTTCTTAAACTTTCCATAAATTCCAGCAGGAGAGTCTACTAAATCACTAATAATCAAATGCAACCAAGGTACTCAAACTTACTATTTCATTGCTTGAAAAATTCATGCACGTACTAAAATCGCTTCATGTGTCATAAGTTGCTATGGGCTGATCTGTGTTCCAGGCACAGAGAACAAGAAAAAAGGAGAAAGGACACTTCATGCACGCAAACAATAGAGTCATACCGGCAATCCAGCAATTGGTCCATATATACGTGCTGGTTCCTTATTCGAGCCTCTAACTCCGGGTACATTTTCGATCTACAAATGAGACCCAAATCTATGTTCTAGGACTCTCAACTAAATTTACCCACAAATTCCAAGAAAAGTCTCGACCCTTCGGAACCAGGGTGGTGTAGATCGAGCAATCCATAGTCTTCTACTACGTCTATACCTCTATTCTTCTTCTTCTGTCCTTCCTTCCTTTCTTCATTCCTCCTTCCTTCTCTTACCTTCTTTCCTTCTCTCCATAAGAGGCCTGCTCACGTGCAATAGGCTAATCCTATATAAATAACTCCGGCCATCTAGTTCTTCTTTCTCTACTGCCAATGCTTTCCAGAATCCTTTTGCGTGCTTCCAAGGCCACTGCCTTTGCCCCTATTTCCCCAATTGCCCAACGCTGGGCCCCAATGGGTGCTCGTTATGTCTCATTCAAGGCCGAAGACCAACCCCGGATTAGAATTGGTTCCACTGCCCCAAACTTCCAAGTTGCCACCACTGAAGGTGAAATCGACTTCCACAAGTACATTGGCGACAGCTGGTTGGTGTTGTTCTCTCATCCTGCCGATTTCACGCCTGTTTGCACCACTGAATTGGGTGCTTTCTCCAAGTTGAAGCCAGAGTTCGACAAAAGAGGTGTGAAGTTGATCGGATTGTCCACCGAAGGCGTGGACAGCCACAAGGCGTGGATCAAGGACATCGAAGAGGTCGTCACAGGCGGTGAAAAGTTCGGTTTTCCCATCATTGCCGACAGCACCAAGGAAGTTGCCTTCAAGTACGACATGGTGAGTGAGGAAGACTTCAAGAACCTCGATGCCCCCAAGATGATTCCCACTGTCAGATCGGTCTACGTGATTGACCCAGCCAAGAAGGTCCGTTTAATCATGACTTATCCAGCCTCTACCGGCAGAAACTCTGCCGAAGTGTTGAGAGTGGTGGATGCCTTGCAATTGGCCGATGCCAAGGGCATTGCCACGCCAATTGACTGGTCTGTTGGCCAGGATGTGATTATTCCACCCACCGTGAGCAACGAGGATGCAAGGGCCAAGTTTGGCGAGTTCCAGACCTTGAAGTCGTACTTGAGAACCACCAATGTGTCCAAGTAGGTGTATTTAATTAATGAAAACTAACATGTATGGAGTATATGAGTATGTGGTATGATTAATTGATACATATGGTATGTGTCCGTGTGACAAGATCAGAGTGTCACAGATGATATGTATTTGTATATGAAGATGGTATAATGGTATCTGATAGCATTCTGAAGATTCAGATGAGGTCATCTGTGGTAAATGGTACTATGGCTACCGATAGTACAGATAGTTACTGTAGTTATCGTTAGTTAATGATAGTTTGTCATGGTTTATGTATTTACAGATGGTTTCTGATGGTTCCTGACTGTGATGATACTACTGACAGTTAGAACAATTCTAATATTTATTGATTGTACCCATAATACTGATAGTTACTAATAGTTCCTTTGGTTACTGATAGTTCCTTTGGTTACTGATACTTCCTTTTGGTTACTGATAGTTTCTTTGGTTACTGATAGTTCCTTTTGGTTACAGATGGTTTCTACAGTAGTATGATTCTGAGTATATTCTATTAACTGATGGTTGCATCGCACAACTCCGACCTTGCTGCCTCGCCAGAAGCGCCCCGTAGCACAAAGTAATTATCACCATCGACGTAGGCAGCTTCGCCTTTCGACGAAGTCCTTAAATGGCTCTGGAGCTCAGTCCACACCTTCGACTTGACACGAGGTGGATCAACGTCGGATTCATGCTTTTCGAACTGAAGTCGTTCTCCATCGACACTCGAAGGTGGAGGCGCTACGAGATCCACCCTTCCCTGCTGTTCGGCCGCAAGAAGCATGGCCTCAGACCGCACTCCTCTCATCTTGGATGGTTTGAGGTTGGTCAACACCACTACACGGCGGTCGAGCATCTGGTCAAGCGGAACGTGCTGGACCAAGCCGGAACACACCTGGAGAGGCTCCTCAGGGTGCTGGAGACGGATCTGGGACACGTAGAGCTTCTCTGCATCGGGATGTTTCTGGCAATGGACAATTGTTCCCACACGAAGGTGGAGTAAAGCAGGCAGAACTGGGGTTAGAAAAGCGCGATTTTTGGCACAAATGATCACTTACCGGCAGGGCCTGTGGAGAGGGTCCTCCAGGCCTGCAAAACGCCCGGCATTCGGACAGTAGCAGCCAACATGAGAGATGATACTACGGAAAGTGAAATACTTGCCCTTTTGGGACGGAACTGTATGCAGGACACAACGCAGGTAATTTACCCCGATTGGGCCACAACGCGTCAAAGTGAAAAATCACCTATATCCATCACTCTCTTCTCCTACAAGCCCACTGTTCTTCCCCAGTTTTCCACATATCCACGATGTCTAACTTCGTGTCGTCTCCTGGACGCATCCCCTCCGATGCTGCCAACTTGCTCCACTCGTCACAGCCTCCCTCGTCGCTAGGACGCGACACCTTCACTCCCCAAAGCACCCACCAAGGCTTGTATTCCGAGACCAACATGTCCCAGGGCGGAGCCGCCACGCCCGTGGCACCTCCCCCCACGCTAGCAGGCAGAAGACGGCAAATTGCCGTGCCCAAGGTGGTGGACGTGACAGGAGAGAAGGTCAGAGAGAGTTTCGAGCAGTTTCTCGAAGACTACGCCGACCCCCATGGCAACACTGCGGCCGACTGGGACGGCAAGACGTATCTTGCGCAGATCGAGACCATGAAGAACTACGAGTATGCCACGTTGTACGTGGACTACCAGCACTTATTGGGCCGAGAGAACGGAGTGCTTGCTTCGGCCATCTTGGAGCAGTACTACCGGTTCTACCCGTTCTTGTTGAAGGGATTGAGACGAGTGTTGAAGAAATACGCCCCTTCCATCTTACAGACGAGTATCATTGGCGCCAGTGCCGATTCCAAGACCGAAACCGAGGGTTCTGCAGCCGGAGGCTCGTCCAATGAACGAGTGTTCCAGATCTCCTTCTTCAATCTTCCCACCATCAACCGTATCAGAGACATCCGGACCAAGAACATTGGCCTGTTGATGGCCATTTCCGGTACCGTGACGCGGACCAGCGAGGTCCGCCCCGAGTTGTACCGGGCATGTTTCACCTGTGACATGTGTTCGGCCATTATCGAAGGAATTGAGCAGGTATTCAAGTATACCGAGCCCACGTCGTGTCCCTCGTGTGAAAACCAGTCGTATTTCACCTTGAACGTGGCCAAATCGCAGTTTATCGACTGGCAAAGAGTCCGGATCCAGGAAAACTCCAATGAAATTCCCACTGGCTCCATGCCCCGGACCTTGGACGTGATCTTACGTGGCGAAGCTGTCGAAAGAGCCAAGCCTGGTGACAAGTGTAAGTTCACCGGTACGGAAATTGTCATTCCAGACGTTTCGCAATTGGGATTGCCAGGAATCAAGCCTCAGTCCGTCAAGGAAAACCAGTCCAGTGAGTTGAATTCGGGCATTACCGGCTTGAAATCGCTTGGAGTGAGAGATTTGACCTACAAGTTGGCGTTCCATGCATGCCATGTGTCGTCGTTGGTGAACAAATCTTCTACAGACTCGGAAATCGACTACAAAGGTTCTAATGAACAGGAGATGTTCTTGACGTCTCTTACCGACGCCGAGGTCGCCCAGCTCAAGGAAATGGTCAAGGATGAACATATCTACAACAAGTTGGTGCAATCGATTGCACCAGCTGTTTTTGGCCACGAGGTGGTCAAAAAAGGTGTGCTTTTGCAATTGCTTGGAGGAGTCCACAAGAAGACGGTTGATGGTATCAACTTGCGTGGAGACATCAACATCTGCATTGTGGGCGACCCTTCGACGTCCAAGTCCCAGTTCCTCAAGTATGTGTGTGGTTTTGCACCCAGATCAATTTATACTTCTGGAAAAGCGTCTTCGGCAGCTGGTCTCACGGCAGCTGTGGTCAAAGACGAGGAAAGCGGCGAGTACACCATCGAGGCCGGTGCCCTCATGTTGGCCGACAACGGTATCTGTGCCATTGACGAGTTTGACAAGATGGACATGGCCGACCAGGTGGCCATTCACGAAGCCATGGAACAGCAGACCATTTCCATAGCCAAGGCCGGTATTCACACCACGTTAAATGCCAGAACGTCGGTGTTGGCAGCAGCCAACCCCATTGGCGGACGCTATAACCGTAAACTCGGGTTGCGGGCCAACTTGAACATGACTGCACCAATTATGTCGAGATTCGATTTGTTCTTCGTGATTTTGGACGACTGTAATGAGAAGGTCGATACGCAATTGGCATCGCATATTTTGGACTTGCACATGTTGCGGGACGATGCCATTGACCCTCCCTACAGCGCCGAGGAATTAGCTCGGTACATCCGCTATGCCAAGACGTTCAAGCCCAAGATGACTCGCGAAGCTAGAGACTTTTTGGTTTCTCGTTACAAAGAATTAAGAGAAGACGATTCCCAGGGTTTGGGCAGGTCCTCGTACAGAATCACCGTCCGGCAGTTGGAGTCGATGATCAGATTGGCTGAGGCCATTGCCAAGGCCAACTGTGTGGAAGAAATCACTCCCAGTTTCATTGCTGAGGCCTACGATTTATTGAGACAGTCGATTATTCGGGTGGAAATGGACGACATTGAGATCGATGAGGACCAGGAAGAGGGCCAAGAGGGCCAAGAAGTGAATGAGGGCCAGGACGAGAATGCTCCTACTCAGGTTCCAGTTGTTCCAGAGCCTAAGAAAGAATCCATTTCCTACGACAAGTACGTGGCCATCATGAACTTAATTGTCAAACGGGTCTCCGACAACGACAACGAGGGCGGAGATGGCTACACGGCCGAGGAATTGATCAACTGGTACTTGACCCAGAAGGAAAACGAGATCTCCACAGAGCAGGAGTTTTACACCGAGAGAAAGTTGGCCTACAAGGTGTTGAGAAGATTGACCAAGGACCGGATCTTGATGAGTGTGACGGCCAATACCGAGACCGACGAGATTCCTGACGATTCCACCATTCCAGACAGAACCCGGGTGGTGTACATTCTCCACCCCAACTGTGCCATTTTGGACTTCTTTGACCATAGGAATCCAGAGGAGCAAGAGGGCCACGAGGATGAATTGTGATGGAAATAATAGTATGAATCAATGGAGATTCTTAAGTCAGCTAACAGTATGGTTTCTCAGGTTATGTTCTGGGAGTCTGTTTAATAATTTGGAAGTGCTTAATATTGTGGAAGTGCTTAATATCGTGGAAGTGCTTAATATCGTGGAAGTGCTTAATATCGTGGAAGTGCTCAATAACGTGGAAGTGCTCAATATCGTTCAAGTGCTTAATTTTGTGGAAGTGCTTAATATTCTGGCAGTTTGTTTAATTTCCTGGAAAAATTCTTGGTATCCAGTCTGCCAGCTTAATATTCTGGAAGTCAGCCTTTATCGTCTGTCTATGTCTATTCTTTTTTTTTCTGTATTATATGGTGTATATTAGTTTTAATAAAGGTAGAAATGAAGATAGTATGTGACTGGTTTGCAAAATATCAGTTGACTGTCTATTGAGTATTGAGGTAAGACTGTTTGACTGTCTATTCAGTATTGAGGTAAGACGGTTTGACTGTCTATTCAGTATTGAGGTAAGACTGTTTGACTGTCTATTCAGTATTGAGGTAAGACTGTTTGACTGTCTATTCAGTATTGAGGTAAGACGGTTTGACTGTCTATTCAGTATTGAAGTAGGTCCATGTATTCCTTTATAATATGGTATACATTAATTTAATACAGGGTAGAAATGATGATTGTTGGAGGATCTGATAGTCTATCTACTGTCTATTCAATATCCAATCATGTCTGTTTGACTTACTTTCAGTAGTGAATTAATTGTGTCTCTATTCTTTTTATTATATGTATATTAATTAATACAAGGTAGAAATGAACATGGATGTAGCCGTTGGCTATTTGACATTGTCGACCAGCTTCTGCGGTACCTGCTCCGGCTCCAAGTAGTACAGGTCGGCCTTGGCCCTGTCCATTGATGAGAGCTCGTAGATTTGCTCCTGGTTGTTGGCACGAGCAAGGGCCTGGTATTCGTCAGAGCCTGGGGCTGGCGACTGTGAGTCCCGCACTCCTTCAGCAGGGTACTGGGGTTGTTGTGTCTGTTCTTCGGCATCTGGTGTCGGGGCCTTCCATTCGGAAGGTGTGAGTTGCTGGGCACATGCGAAACAGTGGTCAATAAAGATCTTTGAGTTGGGGAACATGCGCTGACACGAACGGCACCAACCAGGGTCCTCCTTGGAGCTGGTGTCCACGAGATGCTGCTTGTCCTTGACGTAGTGGACCAAGCGGAGGTGCCGTTTGAGCACATCGAGCCGATTGAACGCTCCTCCATTGCGGTGGCAGGTGGGGTCGAAATCCCAGTACGGACACCGGAACATGGGCTCCGAGTGGGACTTGGAGTGTCTGCGTAAGTCCAGCAGCCGGGTGAACGACCATTTGCAGCCTGGATACGAGCAGTCGTGCTTTTTGGTGGACGAGTCCTTGTCCTTGGAATTCTTGGACACCGAGAACTTGCGGATGTGTATTTCGTCGGTCTTGGACTTGGGGCGGCCAGCCTTGAAGTTGGCGTTGTATTGCGGCACGGCATCGCCTGCTGGCGGAGGATATGAGTACGGCTGGCTTCGGTAAGTGTAGACATTGGCAGTAGTGGAAGGAGGGCGACGATTCGACGGAAGAGACTGGACCAGTGCCGAAACAAGCGGCGGAGGAGTACCACCGACCATCCCCAATGATGGTGCCGATGCTATTGCGGCGCCAGCCCCTGTGGCGGCGCCGTAGTACGAGCCACTGCCTAGATTGTGGTAGTACTGAAGATACGACGACAACTGGCTTCCCACGGCCAGATGTGGCTGGGAAGAAAGGTCAGCGGCCACTTCAGGGTCAGAGATCTTGGATTCTTCAAGTGAAACCAGCGAAAGCTCGGCCGAAGTCGAGGAACTGGGTAGGGGTAGCACATGTTGAGTAGACTTGTCTATGGGCTCCTTGGCCGTGGAACTCCGGTTGGGGGCTTCGGAGAGTTTTGATTCTGCAACGACCATGGTGGAGCCGTGCAGAGAGCGGGACGGGTGCTGTTTCGGGGGTGGGGGAGAGCAGGGGCGGAGAAGAAGGGTGGAAACGGTTTGGTTAGGGTGTTTTTGTGAGTATATAGGTGATGGAGTCACGTGATCGGGAAGAGTTTCTGTGATGGAGATGGTTGGAGGGATGTAGAACAGAAATTAGGGATATAGGCGAGGAGCCCGAATTCAGATCTATGATATGAGCCAGTTTTCATAGAAATCGGCCTTCGTTTGTCCAAATTGTGTGCTCTCTTTCTTCCTCACTTTGAAGAAATCAGATATAGTCAAGACACACTATACAGGGAATACACTATGGAATTCGGCCTATTGCGGAAAGAGTGAGCTATATAGTAATCCGAGGGGTGAATGCGTTCAATATTATTAACAGAGGAAGACCTTTGCACGTTGGGACCTCATGTGTTTTCTATATTTATTTTAGTAGAAGAACAATAGAAATAAGCGAGTTTATAATTATAATTCTCGAAAAAGGAAGGTACATTTTTACAAGGGAGTTGAGCCTTTTCTACACTCTTAATTCTATTGTTTTTGGAGAGCGAACCAATTGGTTAAAAAACGATTAGTATGTGCTCTTCAATAAAGACCGGGGAATTAAAGTAGGAGCTGATGCAGATTATTGAGATAGTCTTTATAGCAGATTTCCCACCAAAGCCGATTATTGATGTGGTGATGCAAATTAGCAGAGGGGCATGTTGGCTTAGATGATGATCAGATTCGATACTGCATCCGTAATTACATATGCTTCATTTCAATTTCTAGTTAATTCCTAGCCTATTGAATATATTGCTTGAACTACAAATTCCCATCTTACTCAATAGATATAATATTGTATTTTGTCAAGCTGTCTTATGTGTTTCAGGTATTTGATAGAAACACATTGGAACTATTCAAAGTAGTCACATCAATACACCGGAAAAGTTAAGCATAAAATAGTAGCTGAGCTGGATAATGTTCAATATATCTCAAATTGTTGAAATGCTCATTATCTCACATGAATCATTAAAACGGATAATGTCCAATATATCAAATCAAATCGTTGAATGGCTTTTCTCAATTATCTCACATAAAATCGTTGAATGGATTTGCTCAATTACCTCACATAAATCGATGACATGGATTATGCTTAATTTTCTAGAATAAATCGTTGATATATGACATCATGCTCCAATTATCTCATACCTTGACCAATTCTACAAACGTAATATTGAATGCGTTTGCTTCTTTAAACTCTGACAGCTTCCGACTCGCTAGTCTCTTAATTTTTGGTCTCTTAATCTCTTAGTCTATCGTCTCTATCATGATCACTGTCGTCTTCTCCCACGTCAAACAAGGTGTTGTCACTTTCGGCCTTGGGCTTCTTCTTGACGTCCATGTCTTCGTACACGGGAGGGGCATCGGAAGGACCTTCGTGGTCTCTCAACTCAAAGCTGTCGTCGTCACGAGCAGGAGGATGTTCGGTATCGCTATGGCTCATCAAAGACATGTCGTCCAACTCAAACTCGTGGCCCTGGTGGTAGCCTGCGGCTTGCATGCCTTCACCGTCTTCTCCGCCGTCTCCTCCAGACAATTGCTGTGAAACAGCCAACATGTAACTGGTTTCCGTGGGTCTCCACAACCAGGCGATGCCAATGAACACAATGAAAAAGATGATACTGGGCCAGAACTCGAACAAGAAGGTGGCGGATTTCCAGTGCTGGTCCACAATCTCGGTGCTAGACATTCCCACGTAGATGAAGGAAGACAAGGCAAAGCCTCCGATGGTCAAGATCACCGACAAGAAGATGATGCGGAAGAGTCTTTCGTACAACTGCAACTTGATGATCTGGCGCTGTTGATGCAAATTGGCCGTGGTGGCTCTGATGGCCACCAAAATGGCCACGTAGTAGGCAGACAACGTTATGGTCACAGGAATCAAGGGAATCATTCCCAAAAGGTCGCCTGCCGAGTCCTGGCTGCCAATTCCGGTGGAGGAAGACGTGGCATTGCGTTGGCCCGTGTAGTAGGACGAAAGAAGGTACATGAGCGTGGCCACTAGATGAATACCAGCAAGGACCTTGCACCGCAACATGACCTTCTTGTTCAACTTGAGCGTGACCACGCCGTAGCCCAAGGCGATCAACAACAACAAGTACAACGAGAAGGTGATTTTGAGGGCGTTCAAGAGCGACAAGAAGCCCATGTAGATCATGACGAACACCGAGGTGGGGCTCTTGGTGCGGTTGACCAAGTCGTAGTAGGACCACACCACGATGGTGTCGAAGGTGAGGAAGCCGATCATGGCCAACAAGTACTTCTGCAAGGGCAAGATCTGGTTTTCTTTGGCCTTCTTGAAGAAGTGGAATCCGAAGAGGGCCGAGGCAATGCCGTAACAGAGGGACAAGATGCCGTAGGCGGGCAACTTGGGGATCTCGGACGCGTTCAACTCGCCAAAGGCGTTCTGGAAGTTGACCTTGCCTCGATAAGGGGCGTCAGCAAACGTGAAGGTGGCCACACAGTAGTAGCCCGTCTTGTTGACGGGGTACTCGATGTTGGCAGGACCCAAGGACGACAACACGCTGGTCAAAATGGGGGCGTAGGTCACGTTGGTGTTGACAATGAAGCGATTGCGCTGCTTGTCTTCACAGAAACCCATGCTGATGGCGCTGTCGTCACAGATGTAGTAGGCCTCGCCATTGGAGTCTATCTGGCCCAATTTGTCCAAATCTTTGTATTCAAACACCACGTAGCTGATGGCGATGTCGTCGTCAGCACCCTGCTCGTCCTTGTTCTTGGAATCGTACTTGTCGGAGTCGTACTGTTCAAGAGTGATGCCAATGTGTGGATGTTCCGACCCTCCCCAGTCTTGTTTGGAGTAGACTCCAGCACATACTTGGGAGTTGATGTGTTGATCGAAGTCCACGAGGTTGGCGTGGACCAATGATAGAAGGGGAATTGAGGCTAGAAGATGTAGGAGCTTCATGCCGTAGGAGAAAGGCGATGTGTCTAGTTGGAAGTTGGGTCGTGTGTACGGAAAAGGTAGAGAGGGATAGAGGGAGGAAATGGAGAAGAAAGGAGAAGAAAGGAGAAAGAAAGGGATAAAGGGATAAAGGGAGAGGGTAATAGGGAAGGGAGTAGAGGGACGGAGTGATTGAGGGAGGTTAGAGAGCTAATTGGCTAGGAATGGTGGATATGAAGGGCTTGTTGAGGGTGTGGAAATATGAGACTAGGGAGAGATAGGGAGACATTAGTGAGAAATTAGAGAGAGATAGGGAGAGGTAGTGAGAACATAGAGAGAGATAGGAAAAGGTTCGTGTGGGAGTGGTGAGAAATTAGTGCTACGTAGGAAGACATTAGTGAGAGATAATGAGGACAAGGCAATCATTCGATACTGATAAAGGAGACATTAGTGAGACTTCATGGCCAGATTGGCCTAGTCATTTGTAGGTATACTATATCACCCAATAATCTACTGTGTCTTAATATTTATTCATAATGGCCCATTTCTAGAGGCTCTCTAAAAATTGGCCAACTATTCTGTCGTTGCAATGCCTTGAACAATACTTTACTGATCTTTCTATGCCTTGATAAATACTATTCTGATCTTGCTATGCCTTGACCAATACTATTCTTCTCCTTTTCTCGACATTTAGCTACATAAACCTGCTCTAGTGCGGATATTGCGGAAGGTCATTTCTTCCACATCCGAACGAACCTTCGGAAATGAAGCAGGGTTGATGTTTTGGGGTCCAATGGTGCCATTAACAGAATGACAATATATGGACAAACTCCATACTGCAATACTGATTCGTTCAGAGGTTATCTTGAATTATTGTAATTATTGTAATTATTGTAATTATTGTAATTATTGTTATTATTATTATTAGTTCAATTCTGTACGCAATAGTTATACCCTCAGTAGTACTAAAATCTGATTTGGTCTGCACTGGTATTTTGCACTCACTGCATTGTACTCATTGGATTCCTGCACTTATAGATAGAGGAGGGTCCTCACCTGGCCGTTGACTTTGTACTGGTACGCACCAGTTCTTACTTGTTTATGTGCTGATTATTCTGATTATTCCTCACAATTTTTCACTGGAGCACCATTATGCACTGAAAATGGAGTCTATATGGGAAACCTTGGTCATCTGGGGCATATTTGAGTATGGGTTCGACTTCTTGGGAGTGGGCTTGGAGGTGGTGTGTGAGTTGCTGGACGTTGTGATGGAAACGGGAAGTATGGTGTGGAATTTGGCCGCTAAAGCTGTACAAAATTGACACAATTACAGCGAAATGGCATTGAAAAATGCTTCGAAGCTGGAATTGGGGGTATACCGTGCTTATCGCGTTATTTGGTCAGTTACTGCTACCCCAAAGGTGCCATTACATACAAGAGACCTAGTACGACCAGCTACGTTTCCCTCAATTACATGTATCGGATCATTCGGAATTATTCAAAGAGTGTATAACTCCAGGAACGAATTGAAAACCAGACATCACATTACTTACTTGAAGCCAAGTTGGTGCAATTGAAGATGAGTTTTATCTTTATGGATTGAATGAATGGGGGAAGTGGTTGCTTCCACCAGTCTTTAATCAAAGTTCGTCAACATTGACCGTTTGCTGTAATGCAGGTGTTTAAGAAGTAAGGCTTCTCAAGTTAATTTCTTTTGGAGTGAAATGAACTTTACGCTTCACCTTACTAGACTCCTTTAGTCCAAGACTCCACCTTACTAGACTTCTCTGGTCCAATACTCCACCTTACTCGACTCCTTTAGTCTACAGTCAAGGATAACCGTTAGATCACAAATGTGTGATATTCTTTGGCCAAAATTACCAGACTGACACGTCTTCCTGCTTCACGCGAACTATGTCATAGTCGTCATTGGATTCCAAATGGTCATTGAGGAAACCCTACAAGCGAAAGTAGTCGCTCTTCTTATCTATGGGTCTCTTGTTCTCAATCAAGTTCAACATTTCATCCTCGCCAAGTTGCCTGTATTTTCAGCGTATTTTTCCCACTTGACACTGGTGAACTTCTGCAAGTAGATGGATCCTGCAACTATGGATGCAAGGAATGGCAAACCGAGGCACAAGATGTGATTTGCTCTTAACTACTTCTGATAGCGACCCGCAAATGTCTTAAGCTGCTTGTTCTATCATAAGCTGCTTGTTCTATCACACTAGTTCACTCTTTCCCTAAAGAGGTTGCTGCCCAAATACATCATGGTAGTATGTTTCACTTCATGTGGTGTGCAGGTTTTTGATGTAGACTTTGCTGCATCCAGGCAATGAACATAACATGTACTCTAGGAGAACCAGCAGTTGCAAATGCACAAAAATACATCTTGACAAGAAAATTGCGAAACATTGGAGCAATACATTGGAATCTTCCAATCTACTAAGTCACTTCAGGGTCTTACAAATAATTATATTCATCCACGTAATTATGTCTTCTCTATACTGCAACAATATTGGACTTATTCGAGGATACCGCCTGCGCGAGTGAGATCCTGTTATCTTCAAGATCATATAAAGCGTATGCGTGTCTCAAGACAGAATCACCTAATGTTGAACCAGGGTAAATACTTAATTGGCAGTAGTTAGGAGGATTTCCCCTATGATCAATTGGATGATCAACGAAGGTATAAATGGGAATCTGGATCTTCCCCTTTCCAAACACGAAGTTGACGTACTTGTCTTTTGGAACATCACACGGTAACTGGTAATAATCAAAATTTTGGGTGGCATTAATTTCTTTGGCGATGGCTGCAATAATATCTGGAGGAAGTGTGGTGCTCGTAGTTCCGGAATCCAAAAGGACATTCTGGTTAACTTCAAATGATCCACTATCAATTTCAATGCTCTTTAAAAGAACACGGAGCTTTTTTTGGATCAGTAATAGGCAATGGAACTAATGGACCAACATACTTTTCGGTATCAACTCCTCCAAAAATAAATGTCCCTGAATCTGACGATGGATCTTCCAAGTACAACGAATACGCAACCTTGTCGATTATTCCTTGCTGTTTCAATGCTTCGGGAAAATTATCATATGTCTTGTTGGTTGATTCGTCCAGCCTCTTTCCAATACCAAGGATACCCCAAGCATCGCTGTCATGATCAACAACAGCAAATTGAACACTGGCGGCAGGATACCCAGGAATTTGAACAGTATCGATACCAAAAACTCCAGTAACCGAAGTACCGTCTTCATACCCGATCCAAAAATCCTCTTTTATATCATGGAACGACGTGGACCCCAGTCTATCAAACGTTCCATACTCTGTGCAATTGCAGTCAGAGTCACATGTGCTGTTATTCGAAACTACCCAAAGATCGGAGCTGCCGGTATCAATTTGAACCGAAATCTTCTGCTTGTTGGAACCAACGTAAAGTTCCGTGGTGTAATAGTATCCCCCACTTTATATGGGTGCAACAACAACTGACTTTGAATTTCTTTCAAAGTTTAGTTTGAACACCGAAGTGTCCTTCGATCCTGGTTCTGGGATCACAAATGCATTCACCGCACATAGGAACAAGATTGACGTCAAGGCAAGCCTTTTAGGTGCTTACCAGTTGCCGTGTCTTTCATAGTTAAATAGGTCCCTGAACTGAAATTACTCCTTTTCGTTAATTGCGTTAAGTTCTAGGGGGGTGGCTACTGTTATCTAAAGATATAAATTGTAAGGGAGGGTGTAGGTTACGTTTCTTGACATATAACGTATAGAAAACTGTGGATCTATTTTTGCCGACATATTATACACCCCAGTACACCAATAGAGGCTGACCCTCTCTTAATTGTCCCTCAAAGTATCGGATAGGTAGGAAAGATGTCATAGATGAAATTCTTGCTCCCCGTTGACCTGGTGACCGTTCTATTAGAATGTCAAATCAAGACCCATATGTATGCAATGCATTTTCAATTCGATATGCACATAGGTTTGGGATCGCCTATAATTCTAGTTAAGAATCTCATTTTGTTTTAGACGTAATAGTTTAATTTAACCAGTAGGTTTTTCTCATCAATTTAAGTACACGAATTGACAGAAAAAACTGCATTCAACTGGATATTTGCTTCATAATTAGCTGAATCAAAACTAGGACTTCAAAATTGCTTGATTATGTTTAATATGGAGAAAATCTAAAATCTTGAGAAATGCTTAGCTATTGCATGGCGTATTTTCCATATTTAGCAGTATATTTTATTGTAAGCCTATAAGTTGAAGCATAGTTGTGGTTGCATCATGTAACCTAGGCTAGCGAACACTAGGATGACAACTTGTACGAAGAATGACCCAGTAGGAACACTGCAGGTCAGAACTCGAGAACAGAACACCTAGGTTGCACAATAGAATTAGAAACTATTACTTCAAGACGAAAAATTAGAGCAGAAATGACGAAAAACAAAGTTCCAAAGCTTAGAGTGCCGGGAAATCAAGAATTTGAACTAATTATACGAACCGATTTATTCTTGGTATGGAGCATACCCCATTAATTATAATTATAAATTAAAAGGAGACTTGAGATAAAGTACACCAAAATCTCAAGTAATCCAACGGCGACCAAGTACCAGCTTCAATTGTCTGATTTGGTTTGAACTGTGATGCATTATTAATAATCTGAAGCTTTACCGGTTGTCTGTACATGACGCTAGAAATATTTCGTGCTAGTTTTGTTTCACTTCGGACGTGAGGGAAGCTTCTCTCCTTTTTCGTAGAACCAGATTACTTCACATCAATGATCATAATAAGCTAAGACTTGAATGCACAAGAATTGGTTTATGTAGTAGATAAAACCGGTTATCTACAGAATACTCTAATTAAATCTTCGTTATTGCGACCGAAAGAAGAAATCTAATGGAGTCGAATTCCACTTCTTCCAACTATATCCAGTGTATCGTAATCGTGCAGAGTTTTTAAACACCAGCCCACACAGAACCTCCACTCTGGTATACACTTTGAGCAAGGTTCTCCACCTGTTGATCCCAGGTCAACAAGTGCTTGTATAACACATTGACTTGGTCCAAGTTTAAGATGCGTGGTTGCAACCAGGTAACAACCAAAATCTCGTCGATCTGGTTGATGTAACCCTTGATCAAGTTCAAAGAGAAGCACTTGATGATCAAATGCTCCACGTCGTTGGGGGTACCGGTGAATTCCGAGATTTCCTTGAAAGTCAATTGCTTGTTTGTGGTAGACTTCAACGAGATCAACTCCAACAAACTCATGATGATAATCTTTTGCTTTAAGAACACCTCGGAGCCGGCCAACAAAGGCGACTTCTGGAAGGCAATGGCCAACCAATGGTTGAACTTCTCCAAATTGCCAGCATTTAAGTGATGAATTAATTGGTACAACCATGCGTAGGGACTGGACTCGTTGCTGATGGTGACCAAGATATCATGCAAAATCAACTCGCCGAAGTTGTAGATCTTGTCTCCCAACAAGGCCGCAATGCAGAGCTCGTAGCACAACGCCTCGCGCTGGGCCTCGGAAAGGCTGTTGTAGTCGACGGAAGACAAGAACAAGAGCCCGTTGGTGTAGTAGAGGTTATATTTCTGGTTGATTTTGTACAACTCACACTTGGTCAAGTAGTAGGCGGCGTTGATTTTGGGGTTTTCGAAGGAGCGGCCCTCGTTGCCGGCGCCGAACGAGCCCTGGAGCGAGTCCAAGATCTCCTCGGCCTCGTTGATGCGCTGCAAAAGGAGGTTGAATCTGGCGATTTGCAAAGACACGTAGGTGACGGACTCGTCGGCGTGGATCAATGCCTGCAACGCCAGCTCGTTGTCGTCCGCCCGGTAGTTGTTGTTTGCCTTGACCTCCTTGACGAACTGCGTTTTCAACTCCAACAAGCTGTCCAATGTGTCCTGGGGGTGTTGGTGGAACGAGTCCAAGAGAAGGTCCACCACCTTGATTGGGTTCAATTTGCCCGAAAACAGGCTGATGAACGACCGGTACAACTTGAACTTCAAGTCCGTGCTGGCATCGGGACTTGCGTAGACCTCTTCCAACGCCAATGTGAGCTGGTGCCACAACTTCCGTTCGTGGAAGTCTTCGAGTTGATAGATCAAATTGATCAAATCGGCCGATTCGATCTCCAGTCTAAGGGTGGCCAACACGGTGGACGCGTCGTAGTCTAAATCCATTGCTGACATTGTGACGAAAGGGCAAGAAAACGGACGTTGATGTAGTGTATGGAGTAAAGTGTTTAGTTAGAAATTGAAGAAAGTTGATATTCGCACTTTGCCACCTAGTCGTGTGGGTGATAAAGAGAGAGAAGTAGGGAGTAGGAGGAGGTTAGTGGCGGAAAAAGGGAGTAGATGTAAGGGTTGTTAGTGAAAGTTGAAGAGGAGGAGTGGGTGGGTATTATGGAGTTGGAATTGAGTGATTTGAAGCATTTTTGATGAAGTTATGTTGGAATAAGTGATGATTTTTGTTAGTCTGAGACTGAAAAAAGAGTATACTTGAGAAGTGAAAATGGAAATTAAAGGTTGAGGCATTATGGACGCTAGTGTTTAATTCTGTGGTGTGAAACATTCGGTTACACTCTTTCCTTGCATTTTATTGATCAAATTTGGATCGGGTGGACTAAAACATTATCAGTTCTCTACAATAATAATAAGAATAAGAATGGTCCTTATAAGAGTATATAGAGAATTGGTTTCACCCAAACCGAATAGCCCCTGGTTCCATCAATAAAGTGATTCCATCACCCTCCATGCAATAATTTAGTCTCGAAAATCATGTATATAAAGCTGGTGTATCCTATTACCACCGATGAGTAGCAGCATAGGGTCTAAAATGACCTAGTAGAGGCCCTAAAAATCTCTAGCTTTCCACCTAAACCGAGGAGAAAAAATCCCGGAACTCTGTCCAATTGGTAGCGGATTCTTCAAACATTTCTTTTCCGTTCTGAATGTACTTAATCATTAAAAGTAACCACTTCTTCTCAAGCTTCTTCAAGAACTGCTCATAAGTTTGTGAAAGCTGCTCGGTTAACTTGATGATATCCTTATTGGCAAGCTCTATCAATTGATTCAATTTCGTCAACTCCTTTTCTATCAATACCACCTTGAATTTGCCTTGGTTTGGAGCGCTCAATGCCTCTGTGTCAGTCTCCTGGCTCAATAAATTATTTGAAAATTGTTTGTTGAACCCATTATTTCCACCAAATAAACCATACCATGATTTCTTGGAATTCAATGAGCCACCTTTATTCTTCCGTGCTTCCATTCTTTGTAATGCGTTGTTCAAGCTAGGACTATTTAAGTCCTTCAAATGATCCAAGCTTGGTCCTGAATTATTTCCATTGGAGTGAGATGAGCCTGCCAGCGCACGGTTAGAAGATAAATTCAAAAGCTCCTGGAACTTGGCAAACTTGAGCTTGTACAACAATTTGTACTGAATTATCTTGTACTTGTAAAATTTAATGAGATGCAAACTTGAAATGTAGTACTGTACAAGTTGATGTACTGGTTCTTGCCATTCGGGTATGAGGTTGTTGATAATGAAGCTTTCGAAGCCTAAGAAATTACTGTCAATAGTAGAGCCAAACTTCTCAATAGCAAGACTAAGACTATTTGGATCGTCAGAACTCACCGGGGTTCTAGACAGTTGATAATTAGCTGATTCGTAAATTTGCAATGAGAAGTTATTCAAATTTCCTCCCAATTCAATCAAGGAATTGATTACCGATCTGTAGTCTTTAATTGTCTTGGAGTTTATCTTGTCTAAATCAGTCAATACTTTGATTATATGATGGAATTTGATTTCGAAATGGATAAGACTCTTGGGAATATCATCAAAATGGTCGTAGTTATCTATTAAGAAGTCCGGAACTTCTTCACTGTTCTCGAGCTTATGCGTAACCAAGTAATCCTTTCCTTTGGAGTTGAAAAGCTTGATCTGGTCTTTCAAAACGGCGATATCATCATTGAGCTTTCTAAGCGAATTCAAATTATCGATGTTAGAATGGAAGTCAAAGCCATTGACGGTTGGAAACAACGAATAGAGTCCATTCTGGTCGGTTGGATCGACTGGGTTGGCCAACAACAAATTGTCAGGAATCAAGTTAGCCGGGGGTTCGTTGATGGCATTGTACCAACACAACTCGTAATTGGGATCCAAAAACTTATGCAACAAGACGCAATTGCGGAATTCCTCGGAGGAGTCGAAAATGAGGTCGTTCAAGAAGTTCTTGAAGTAGCGTTTTCTCGTTTCAATGATGGTCATTTCGTTGGAGTTATTAATGGAGTTGACGATCAAGCTGAAAATGGAGTGCTTCTCGGGAATGGGCGGGATAATGAGCGTGGGATAGAGCTTCAAGAGGTTGTCGCGGAACGACTTGAACTCGCTGTAGCGTCTTTTGACGATGATGCACGAGTTGTTTGCGTCGTCCTGCTCCTTGCCCTGGTCGATGCGGAGCTGGATGGAGTAGACGATGACGGAGGAGTTGACCAAGCGTTCGCTGGACACGATATCGATCTTCAAATCGGGGTTGTTGATGTACTCCTGAATCCGGTTGGAGAGGCCGATGGAGCTGATCACTGGGTCGTAATTGGACGGAACTAGCGTCGAAAACGACCCACGACGCTGTGAATGTGCAGCGCTATGATTGGAATATGCGCTTTCACTGACATTGGCACCCATAGACCCGCGTCCTGGAGACCTCTGATGACCATATGGATCAGTAAGGATAGACGGATTCCCGTAAAACGAGGGGTTGTTGTCCTGTTCGATGTCCTCAAACACACTCTCGCTCATAGTGGAAGTGAATGATGGGCCTAGAACGCAGTTTGCAGGACACTAGGCAGAGAAAGACGGTAAATTGGGGAGTACTGGTGTGTACGTGGATGTTTATAGTGAGAAATAGTTATCAGTGCGCCTGCACAACTG